>CM061043.1:48614829-49209829 GCA_030762985.1 Adelphocoris suturalis | reverse complement strand
GAAAGCTGAAATTCTAAGGCAGTTCCCCTGAAGATGGGGATTCAAAAGCACTAAAGTAAAAAAAGTCAATAAGCGGATTCAAAACTGTGAAATTTTGTCAAATGCTCAAAACTTTGACTTTGACCTCATTTTTTAGCCGTCGGAGCTGCTCAAAAGTTCTTGTTTTGGCATCGGGGAGATAGGAAATTCAACATTTTTCAACGGTGTCATCATATTTTAATTTACTCATCAAATTAAGGGAGTTATGACATTTTAGTGGCATAAGGTCAAAAACACGAAAAAAATGTTAAAAGTGAAATTATTCGGAAACGAAGCCTCTAAAAAAAGGCTAAGGGGCAGTTTTTGTTGCAAATTAGTTGTAGAATTGAACCCTGATCTTTGGCGAGTCGTGTCTGATACACCCTTTATAGAACTGAAATATAGAATATGTGTGATATACTTCATGTTTATGCAGAATACAGTAACAAAACATTTTTGAATCAAGTGATAATTTAAGTACTCGTACTACCATACTAAATTATAAATGCATTAGATCTCCGGCTGTTGCGGTAGTACCATTACCCGATCTGTACCAACCTAAATTGAACTTTTTGGTAATTCTGAATAGGTATTATCAATAAAAGCTTGTTTTCTATTTATCTATTCATCTATTTGCCCATTTTACCTACTACAGGGCATTGTAGCGCGTGTTGGTGCCATGAGGAGACAAGTTGTATCGGTTACTTCAGATTCAGCGGCGTGTGAGATCCATCTGTTGAGAACGGAGCTCAATCAGCCACTTTCACTAAGCGTGCGACCTTCCGGGGGCTGTCTTATACAATATTCCTTTGCACAACCTTCATCCTGACCCAATAACCCTCGCGGTCTCTTTTAAAGCCACCTCCGTTCCGACACCGGTGGTCGCATCGACGGAAACGAACCATTACAGCTGACTTTTTAGTACCTATTCAGTGTTCAGTTTAGATACGAGTAGTTGAACCCAGTCTATGGGTCTTCTGAATATTATACAGAATGAGGAATATCCTGAGATCATAACTATGCCATAAGCATCCCTACCATCCTTGAGCATGGCGCCATTCAGTGTACAGTTTAGATCCGAGTAGTTAGCCTAAGGATCTCCTGAATATCCTATAGAATAAGGGATATCCTGGGATCATAACTATGTCATAAGCACCCCTACCATTCTTCAGTATGGCACCACTAGTATACAGTATAGATACGAGTACCTAATTGAACCCAGTCTATGGATTTTCTGAATATACTATAGAATTAGGAACATCATGGGTTCATAGTTATGCCATAAACGTCCCTCTCACCCATCCTCGGACCATAAATATGCCATAAACATCTCTCCCACCCTTTAGCACGGCACAATTCAGTGTACAGCTTAGATATAAGTACCTAGTTCAATCCATTCGATGAATTAGCTGAATATCCTACAGAATGAGGAATATCCTTGGATTATTACTGTGCCTTAAAAATTCCTCCCATCCTTTAGTTTCAGTATGTCACGATGCCACTATTACCTCTACTGTCTCTACTGTAGTAGTTAAGGAAACAAAACTGTTTTGAGAGTAAAGAACATAGAGGCTTCTGCCTGTACGCGCCAGTACTCGTGCACCCCATCCTCCTACCTGTTATTAGACACCCTACATACCTATTACATATTCTGGTACAGGAATCAGCTCTGACAACGCCAACTATTTGTTTCATATACCTACGAATACAGTGAGTTGCACAGTCACTACTCATACGAGACCTTCTCGAACGATCAAGTTTGTCCCCCACCCCAACAATTACTTGGAACCGTTCCCTACAAGAAGAACTGTGAGTTCTTCAATTCCGTTCAACGCGGAGCAGCTCATGAGTCACAAATGAAAAGTCACATTTACGTTTCTAAACTGTTATGTGATCGTGTCATGAGACCACGAAACTATACACTTCATTCTGATTTACTTATCCAACTAATCTGCATTTTTACTAAGGGATTGACTACTTGATGTTATGTATTTTTGAGATGCGAGCTTGCGAGCATCCAGACCACCAAACTATACACTTCATTCTGACCTACATGTCCACTAAACAGGTTGAACGGAATTGGAGAACTCACAGTTCTTCTTGTAGGGAACGGTTCCAAGTAGTTGCCGGGGTAGGGGTCAAACTTGATCGTTCGAGAAGGTCTCGTACTACTTATTCGTTCGGTACACACTAATAATTTTGTACACACGACGGAACAACTATGTATCCTACTATACCCACTAAACTGTTCAGTTCCTATGACTACAGCTACAGTGAGTTGGCGTGGTATAACTAATTCGTTCGGGAAACATAGTACATATTTGTACACATGCCGAAACAGCTATCTACTCTCTCCACTAAACTGCTGGTTCCTCCAATTACTAATAGATAACCGCCTCGCCCAGTAGCCGTTATATTATATAAAGCTACAGATATTTATTTATAGTTTTATTTCAATAGATAGAATTTAGCGGATAATCACCTGAAAGTTATAGATTTGAGGATTCTATTCTAATTTTGTCACTCTCTTTTCTCATTTTTCGCAGTGCTTTTTCATATGATGTGTATGTGTGTGTCATTCCAGACAACAACTCTCTTTCAGTTTTAGATAAACTCCCGTTCTTCCACCACAAAATCAAGCTTTTTAGATTAAATAATGAGTTCGTTGGCCAGCACTTTTCGAGCACCTAAATTGGCAAAATAAAAGTTAAAAAGTGCTAAAAAATAGCTCAAACAGCTAAATGTCGTTATATTTAAACTTTTTAACAGAAATTTAGTAAAAAGAAGTTTATAATCGATGAACTAGAACATTAAAACATTTTCGTACAAAATTATACTGAAAAATCTATACATATTTTTAAATTATTTGCTGAAACATCGATAAAAACCAGCCTTTACTGTTCTATAAAGCTGTTCCACAGACTGAACTACATTCCTCTTTAAGTCTATATGCCGGTGATTTTGCACAAACTCTTTGAAGGACTTCTCCAATGGGGCTCATACTCGTATTTTTATCAATGCAACTTTTCTGCGAGCCACATGGCCTTTACCCTGTCCCATCTATTATAGTGTTGTCCGAATCTCAACAGCATGTCCCTCTGCGTTTCGGCATCAGTGGGCCTGCACTACCTTTCAACGAATGAGCAATTTAGTTTCGTGACCTCCAGAAAAATCAATTTCTTGCAGAGTTGAAGCAACGAAGCAATCAGGGCTAGGTGTCGTTTGATTTGAAGTCTTGGACTCTAACATCTTCAGAACTGTGCTCCCATCAAGTAAGTAGTCGTGAATGTGCTTGAAGTACTTCGCCACTACTATGCCTATCAATTACCTGCAGTTGTCGGATTACCTGAGCCTTCATTTTGACACCAGTTTCATAAAGATACGCACTCTGTAATCTTCTTTTTTACTTTTCCGAGCAGAGCCAAGCAGACGATCGTTTCACCAGCTTTTCAATTTTTCCTTGCCACCTCAGTCCTATTCTTCTGACAAGTAGGCCCCAGATGTGTCCTCCTGCTGAAATCTTGTCCACCCTTAAGTGGCAAACTGCACGAAAATCCTTCCTGAGCTTTAATTGCCATCTACGAGCTTCTGGATTTCTTCTGCCAAAAGCGAGGCAAGTTGTCGCCCCACTAGACCAAATGGCACTGTTTTCTCTTTACTCATACCAGCCTTTTCCACCACTCATCCCACGTTTCATTACGGTCTGTTACTGAATCCAAAATAATCATGGGCGCTCCGAACTCATGAACAAGCTCTTGATCGTGTAGATAGCTATTAAATTTAATTGGAAGCAGATAGATATTTCTGCGTGTATGGCGTGTGAAAAACAGCGCGGTACACAACAGCTATACAACAGGAGTTTCTTCGTTAACTGGGTGTGTGGTAAAAATTACACTGGGGTATCTAAATGTCCGGGTCTACCGAGTTCAGAGTTAGTGTTTTCAAATGCTGGTAAAGGCATAAATGAGGTGTGGTTCATTTTACATATATCAACTATCTTAACAATACATCTAACATTTTAGAGCTCAATATTTTTGAGAGCAATGAAATGTTAGCAACCTGATAACCATCGGTGCTGTTACCTACACGATTTTATATAGGTATGTAAGCTCAGCATCCAACTAAGAGGTCGAGGGTCGGCCTGACTATTGTGGACGTTAAACAGTTGCGCAAGACAGCGTCCAGCTCTTGGAAGAACCTGCTGACCTACAATACGCTCAGGGATTTCTATTCCTCGGTCGCAATAACTAACAGCCAATAATTCTTTACACCACCTATAGGGTAGTTCCCGTTCTTACATACCAACCGAACGTGGACACTGCAAGATAGAAAATAAGGATTAGCGACGCTCAGTTTATTCAAGGTGCGATTCATACGGGTGAGTCAAGTTAACAATAACAAAAATATAAATCACGTTTCGTGTAAATTATTTCATCCAAAGAGACGACATGCACGAATCCGTGGTAATTAATACCGCGTACTACAACAAGTAGGTACCTACCAACTCACTCATACGTTTCTAACCCTTACAAGAACTAACAGTTTATTACGTACAAGAAGTGTAGGAACCTCGTACCTCGTTGTCACTTTAGTTATAATTCCTTTTTACTTAACTCCCTGTATGAATAACCGTAGCTAGTAAATGCATCGTTATGTATCATAATGTATCATGTATTCATTTTACTTATATCATCGTATCCAAGATACATAACATTGTATATAATAAGTGCTATTTGCATACATTGCATGTTTTTTGCCATTTTGCCCAATATAAAATGCATTGTATCATGTATCATTGTTGTGATTCTGCTACAAAAACCAAATTTAGCATTTTAAACCAGTTTGTGATAGAACCTATGTATTGGATTTTTTTATGCAAATTTTAATGAAATTTCACCACATTTTCTTGAAACATGTACGCACTTATTCATAAATATTTTAGTTTATAGTTTTATTAACATTTTATTTGTTTTAAAATTTTGCTATTCAGGTAACATTTGGCTATAAAATAAGGACAAATGTACCGATTTATGGCCTTTTTTAATAGCAAATTTGTTAAATTTGAGAATTTTATTATGCTCGAAAAGTGGCGTTCTACCAACACATTCTGGTGTATTGAATGCTTAATGTTTTACGGAAGAACTGATTTTTCTTTGCCAAGGAGAGGTATCGTCAATTCAGTTTAAGCGTTTACTGTAAAAACCCATATGACACTACAAGGTTGGCATTAGCAGATGGAATTCCATATGAAGAATAAATTATTTTTACGATAATCAAATACATAAGGGTCTATCGAGGCAAAAATAATAATAATAATTCAGAACTGAATACAGTTAAGTAGGTATACAAAGTTATAATCCCAGTTTTAAAATCCCTATAGGCAAAAACCCAGTGAAAATATATTATTAGGAGTAAAATTACAAGGTAAAAATATAATACCGAACCAAATGGCACTACAACAAAAGCAGTTATACAATAATACTGACCATAGTTAGGAGAGCACTATACAAAGTTTAAGTTTGACAAAAAAATATAAATAAATAAAAATAAAGCTTTACGAATACCTACTTTAATTAACATCTACACTGACGGCTCAGAGCCGTTGCATAAAGTAAAATATCATATTGCTTCAAATGTGGACAGATGAATTTATAAATTTTCCATACTCTTTCATCTGATGAACAGACCAGAATGGTTACCATATCCTCACTTTGAATAACCTTTACACCAAAGTGCGATCTGCGGGTTCTCTTACACACCAAACACCTACAAAGCAAGTGTGTGATTGAATTTGTTTCCCCTGAATTGCTCAATGGGTAGGTGTCTCTTAGGAGTTGTAAATTACTTTGGGGTTAGTCAAGTTAGGTCTGGAGGGGTATCGTCTGGAATGACAAATCAATAATATGTTAAAACCCAGGAACCGTTTCAGAATGCACAAAAAACGGATTTCCGCGAAGGAAAATTTTGAAAAATTAATCTTTCGAAATTTTGAAGCCATTTCAATAGCTCCCTAAACTTTGATAACACTTGATTGGAGAACAGATCCAAGAAGTCATTGGTGGTAACTCTATTGATATGTTACCTATCCGCATAGAGGATCAAATCTCCTACATGCAACATAAAGCCAATTCCATCTGGCATTAGCAAAGGCAGGGTGAGGTCACTGGACTAGCTTCGGGACTTGAGCTCGGAGGGCCCTTTCGTAACCCTACTTCCAAGGAGGGATCGAATAGGGGTCAACCGGGTTGCCACTGGCCATACCCGTCTTACTCACAGACACCTGCTTAGTGCAGAAGCTCGAGATGTTGTGTGTGGGAGGTGTTGGGGTGAATTGTCCATCCGACACTTTCTGGAGGACTGCCTAGCCCTTGTGGATCTCCGAGTCCAGCATCAGCCCCCTCAGTGGGTTGACGTTTTATAAGGACCAGAAAAGGTCCAATCCCTGTTGTTTTACCTGAAAGCCGCTGAGCTCTAATACGAACTGTGATTTGTGATATATTTAAATACATCTAGACGTAGTTCTATTTCACTTTGCTATTGTATATAGTAGCATGTATAGTTATTGGCCTATTTTACATCTAGTCTTAGTTGTATTACTTTATGTTTGGGGTTTTTTTTATCCTCTTTGGGGGCTAAACAGTGGTCATCAATGTACCCCTAATTTTGTCACTCCTCCGAGTTGCCAGTGCCATGATGGCGCTCCTTTTTAGTCAAGGATGGCAACATGGCTCCTCTTAGAATCGTGCCACTTCCAGTGTCCCTTTAGTGACCTTGTTGAATACCCCTAATGACCCTTCTGGTTGAGGTGCTGCATAAAACGTTAAAAAAATAAATAAATTAAAAAAAAAAACAGATCCAAGAAAAAATAGAAACGAGCGGAAGTTTTTCCGATTCCACTTGTTTATTATGATTCTTTATCATAAAGTATTACGCCGGCAATTAAAGCACCTATTCTGAGGGAGACTAATAGAATAGGCAGTTCATAAGAATATCGTAACTGGGAGTAAAGTTCTTATAGTTTGTTATTCAGACGAGGCGTTGAGACGGCCTCCCTTGACCTCTCAAGTGCCTTGGAGCGTGACCACTCAACGCACGGTAAATCACAACCTTCTTCAGAGTTCGATTACACCTGCATCAACATTACTCAGGTGCAACGACCACTGATCGTGGCAGACGACATTTTTTGTGTGTTGATGGGAACCATTTTGGCTTCCACACTTCTATACCTTCCTCAAATGACCACACAGATGAAATTCAAGGATGTAATTGAGACAATAAGGCTATTTTATGAACATCCCCAGACGTATAATGGGCAGGAGGTTGTGAAACAGATCCAAGCAAACAAATGATGGTGTCAAGGATTCAGAATCAAATTTTTAGACTTGATCCTTTCGAGCGTCATTCAAAGCCCCTTTTGGCATTTGAAATTCCAACTTATTGAAAAAGTGTACCTATCAGATTGTAGGTAGTCATGAAACTTTTTGGAGGTTGTCCGTTACCTACAAACTAGAAAACCGACACGAGGACCATCCTGCATTCTCACATGGAGGAGGGAAGGACTCGCCAACTGTTGAGCGGGGACGTTTGACCTCGACTTGTGTTAGCCGACAGTTTCAAAAGCCACTAGATCTAAATCTAAATGTCTTCCGAAACCTCAGGGTCGCTCTGAACGGGATAAAAGGGTCCTTTTCAGACCGAACAACGACACAGTGAAGATAAGTTTGAAACCAACACCCGCGAAATGAAATGCAACGACAACAAAGAGCACTTACTGTCGCGAGGCGATTGAATATTAGGTACTACTTAGGAAGTGGGCAACATCCACAAACCTGCTTGTCATTCAAACGTTGCTTCCAGGAAGATCCGACCGCGGCGATCGCGTGTCTCGGGTTTACTGACGCGGATCTCCGGGTTTGTATTTTGGCTTCCTCACTACCGAAGGTAGGGAAGCTTTGTGCGAGGACTAGAAACAAAATTGTGTTCCAAAATTAAAATTTGTATTGGGTTTTTGGGTTTTAGAGCATACTGATCAATTTTAGTACCTTGTCAGTCTGATTGGGCCGATATCATTCAAACTGGGGTGATAGTTGGATATTGTTCTGGAGAAAGGTCCCGTTAATTATATTGTGATTGTTTGAGTAATAAATATTGCGCATGCCCAAAACTAAATTTGGTATTAAATCTAAAATGTAATTTCCGCTAGCAGTAATAGTAAAATTATCATTTACTAGCAAGTCGAGTACTGGTCATCATGATGATGATGATGATTATGTCTTTGCATCGAAAGCGCTGGCCCCCGGTACCCGACTTGCTAGTGACGACCAACGAACTATGTAATATGTATAACAATGTATAACATGTGTAACTATATAACATATATAGTTCATTGGTGACGACGGATTCCTTCGAGAGGTACGTAAATGATAAAACTAAATATGGTTGACACAGACAAAAACTCAAAGATTAATTAGACCGAAGCTGATGTCATTTTTTGGGAGTGTGTGGGTTTGCTTCTAGATAGTCCCCTATAAAGCCATTGCCGATCAATAGTATCGTGTGCGCATTCGATTTCCTTAATTTATTTTGATATATTATTCAACACTCACAAGAAAGACTAAAAAATTCAAATTTAGCATTAGGTGAGGTACCTGCCTATAACTGTGTTTGTTGTCAAAATGAAGTTACTGATGTACCTTCCGGTGAAAAAAATAAAAGAATGAAATATGGAAACAAATGCGACAGTATACTTCACCAATAACACTAAATGGAACTCTCAATAACAGCATACCTCTGCGTATTCGTGAACGTACTCGTAAATACCCAAAACAAATTCAATCTATTTTCATGGTATATATACCTAATTGCTAAGTAATCATGTTTCCACAATTTATTCAAATGTTTTCACAATTTATTCACATTTCTTAAGTCAAGAACACATTTCATTGCACATTGAAGGTGTCAATAAGGGATCCCTGCCTTGTCCCAAAGCAGCCCTAAACTAGGGAAGCTATAATCATTTAACTAGCTGTACCCAGCCACGCTTCGCTGCGGCACATTGTGGTTGTGTGGAAGAGAAATGAGAATCAAAACAAAGATAGTTAGGTACTTATATTTTTGATAAGTTTGCTTTAAAAGTGCTTTAACATTGGTTTTTATATATGTTTGAATACATTAGAAGTTATTTATGATTTTTTCAATCTTGAAACATTTGTCCTCCATGTAGATGTTTTGTCCTCCCTCAAGTCCTCCAATCGTATTTTTCCATCTGGTAACTCTATACTACACCGAACAGAGTCCCATTCCAAAGTTCAGCATCTCAAGTTGAGTAAGAACAAAATTAGTAATATATTAAATTACAAAAGAAAAAACATTTTTCTCGCGGTTGCGGGTATGTTCCTGAATTGAACCAAATTCTCTCCTTTTCGCCAGTTTTGGAACGCTCTCATTTTATCACAACATCTCATGATCCTTAAGTGTCAAGGGTAGCTGATTTATTACGCTAAGTTATATTCTAATAGGTATTGCTAAGTAACCACAATGTGTAAAATTAATCATTATTAAATGATCTGACTGTAGAACAGTAGGTCTACCGTCCGTTAATTACAACACACAGACACACACACGCGCGAGCCCACACACACATCTATATATATATATATATATATATATATATATATATATATATATATATATATATATATATATATATACTCTGAATTCATCCTTCATATCGCATATTTACCTACACGATTATTCAAATAATTTGTGAGTGAGGTAGCTATTGGCACACCCAATATGACAGTAGGTATTCATGTTGTGACGCTCAGCAGTTATGATTTATAAGGAGAGTGGTGCTGTCAACCGCAGAATCACACAATGCATTCTTCGTCTTCATTAGTGATAATATTGACTTTGCGACATCGCTAAAATGATCTATTACATCAACTTGTCAGTATAATAATGAAACGCTATTCAAATACGACAATAATAACGTAAATGAAACTGTGTAACCATATTATAATATATTACGTTATGAATAGTTGCAAAATTGGAAGTAAAATCTGCGAGTTACACATACTCAGTAATTTACAGATCTATTAAGAAATATGAGTAAATAAATTCCATTGGAATCACCGTTAGGGCCCACGAGTGAGTAATTCGTGACATTGCGTTAAAGGGGCTTTCTGGAAGTTGATATTTGACGAATGATTGATGACGCATTCAAAAAATTGTTCGCAAAATCATGTTGTCACGCTGGATTTATTAAGCAATTCCAGGGCCGATAATTGGCAGGCTTCTTTTGGATTAGCCAATGATGATTTAATGGAATGAAACCATGGGACAACAGACGACACTACTTAAATTATAATGACGAGGGACAGTTGTTCGATCCAAAATATAAATTGTTCACTTCGATGACAAACGCAGATTTTAAAATTGGCTGTCAGAGTGACACATACGGATTTTCCTCGTTCCACAACCACATTGGTCATTAAAACTTAGAAATTCGGAATACAATATCAATTTATAAATTGCGAAGTAGGAGAAAAACAGAAAGGGGTTGTAAACAAACGATTCATTAGTAATCATCTCGAAATTTCAAGCAGAGTGTTTACAGAATCCCAAGCTTATTCCAGACACACTTACGGGATCAATGAAATTCACCGAAGACCTTTTCGACTTAAATCAGCTAAATCTGAAAATTTTACCGGAATCAGATGAAAATCGCAGAAGCTATGATGTTTAAAAGAATTTTACACTGTTTTGCACACTGGTGACGTCAAAGCACCCCTTCCGCCTGGGCCCCTCTGCCGCCCAGTGTGAAGTCACGAGTGCAAACTTTAAAAAATCAGAACGAAAACTACTCAACGTAAGAGAGTGCGGATGGTATAAAATTCCTTAGAATGGAATCTATTTTCATTTCAAAATATAAAATGAATACGTGGGTAACGCTCCTTATTGGGGACCTATTTTGACAATTCCTGAGTTTTTAAACAAAATTGGATGATAAATGTAAATATATCACTGAGACACGGCTCCAGAAAAGTTCCAATGTATTAATCCGAGAAAAACGATGCCATAGGACACTATCTACACTCCAAACCACACGATTCCTGAGCATTTCTTAAAAAACTGTAGAGGTGTAACTGCAATTGTACGGGACCATGTAGAGCGCAGCCTGCACAATGAATATTGCAACCAAACCTTAGAGTACGTGTATGTTGCATAGTTTTGCCTTTTACAAGGATTAGAAGACATGCACAGACGTACACTGACTAGTAGACCAAAATTGTACAAGGGGGGCTTAACGAAAAATCCGAATGAAAATTAGAATTTTGGAGAATTTTCATCTCATCTCCGGAAACTGACCTCAATGCCTCCATTGCCATGGTAGGTCCAGTAGCTAAACTGCCATTTTCACTGTTACCAAGGCAATCTAAGCCTCGCAAGGTGGAAATCTTGCCGACACTCCCTAGGACTCCTCCGAAAATGGAATTCCGTTTGCGTTTTATCAATAGGTAACTGAACGAATTTTTGATCAGTATATCGTTTAAAATTCAAAGCCAGAAACCAAGTAAGGTGAATATTAAATATCCCACACAGGAAACCCTGGTGACGCAATGTCACGGTGCCCTAACCTGTAATTCTGCTTCGCCCTGAGAGATGAGAGGCTAATAGGTGTCCTACTACTTGGTAAGCTAACCGCTTATTCATTTCCTATCAAATTACTTTTAAATACCTCCGTCCGATTCACGGTCATCAACAGTTCTTACACAGGTGAAGACGCGCGTATCCAACTCCCCTACTGTTATTATTTATATATGTTTGGGTCAGTTTGGTACCTTATCCTAAAATAGCAGGGGGGGGGGGGGGGGGGGGGGGGCAGTTGAACTTAACTGCTAGAATGACTAATAATTAGTGTGTCAACCAATAGAATAGCCAAACAACAGAAAACCTTCGAAGAACCACTCCAGTATTTAAGTGATTGAAGACACTGATAAGTTGTGATAAGAAAAAAAAGTAGGTATAGGTAAATATTTGATAATAATTGAAGGTAGGTACCCTAATGTGAAATTGTCAGACCCCCCCACCCATCACTTCCAGCACGACTCAGATGGTATACGACGCCAACGTAATCGTTTGAACTAGGTATAACCAATAAAACTGGAAAACAATATGAATTTAGGGAATTATGTTTTATATGAGGATCAAAGCCAAAATGAGGAACAAGGCCCGTTGGGGGACCAATCAAGCTCAACTTGGCAGTTATTTGAGTGATCTTATGTAAAGGCAGAACATAGGGACCCAGCAACGGGACCCAATGGACAGAATTATGCAGGACATACTTGCATGTTGATCATCTGGTGAGTTTTTGTTAATTTTTCATATTTTAGTTTAGTGATTCAACGATAGGTACTTAGTTTTAATGTTGTCTATTGTTCCCCGTTTCGGATTTGGTTTTAAAGTTTTAATAGTGCTGGTTACAGTCATGCTTTACACTCATTTTCGAATCCTGATCATTGGCGGTCGGTCGAATACTATCTGGATGCTGCGCTGGAGTGCTGGCGGTCGGATAACAGCGAAGGTCAATTAGGAATTGCTACAGGATAAGTTTGGTCTCTTAGCAAGGATTTTCTGAAGATTTGATCTGTTTAGAAATATTAATGACTGTGGAAGCATAATAAATAAACAAAATGTTGCAACGACACTGCAAAAGAAAGGTCCAGGGAGCAAGAACCTTGGTAGATTAGCTGTTCATGTGGAAATATCACGTTTTAGCGCCAGGAGTCGGTGCGTGGTGTTGCGTAACCGGTTTACTGCGCTCAGATGCGGAAAAATAAAAAGAATCAACATAGCAAGAAGAGAAAAACGCTGAAAACCTACTACTAGCTTGGACAGCTTAAACGGCATACAAGGTAATTTACATCGAGCTAAATTAATAAATTAATGAATGTTTCAAGGAATTCCTGCTACACTGTTTCCATCACATTCAACTATTGTCCCATCCACAAAGACCTCAGCCCATTCTCCTCGTCCAACAATTGCCTATCTCACTGAATTTATGGCATGCACTACTGTATACTACCAGAAATGTAATTATAAGCATATATATATATACATGCAAGCAAGTTACAGCTGGGCGAAACAATGGGGTAACCATTTGCTGCGTAATGTACCTATTTGATCCTTGTTTATGTAGTGTCGAAATCTCTGATTCTTCATAGGTCTTCCAAAATATTCTATTCATCCCAGCAAGCATGAACTTTATTTTTATACAAAACAACTGTGTGTAGATCAAACTACTTTGAAGTCAATGGTTACAATTGTAACAGGCTGAAAAATGATCCAACACTAACTTGGACATTTCACAAATTTTCCGAACGAGTCCTACGAAACGGACCGAAGACCTCTTTGACAAGAAAATAGGTACGTTTCCTACATGATAGCTACCACTTTATATTCGTCTTCTTGGGTTCTGAATTCATGCACTACTCAAGTATTAATTTTGCCAGGAATTTCTACCTACATAATGCCAAGGAAGTGGAAGCTTACCAAATTTTTCTCATTAGACAAATTCTGTGATTTTCATTCGTTCTACAGAATGCCATCTTAGCAAAATTCACCTTGAGTTGGTTTGATCATTAGTAGGAAAACATCGGTTACGTTTTCCGCTCGGAAATCACATCAGTCGACTTCAAGAATTCAAACTTAAGTAGAGCGAACTAAATTGAATCAAAGTTGTGATAACTCATTTTAATGAAGAACGATGAAGAGCGACCCGGGTGATTTCATCAAATCCTGTAGGAGTGATGTCAATAAATGAGGCACAAAAAATTACTGTTAACCTGAAAGTTTTCGAAGTTTCGATTTTTTAGTATTTTAGCCCTTAATTACTACCCTTCAGCATTTATCAAAACTGGTACGAATATTACTGGCCCATGCTAGGTCTATGTATGATTTTTTTAGCCAAATTCATATAGTCTGGCCCATTAGTTTTAAAAGAAAGCTTTGGACTGCCGACTGACGATTTTTTCTTTTATTATTATTATTCACTTACTTATTTTTATTTTTTTGAAATTCATATAAAAAAATTAATTTTATTTCTTGTTTAATTGAGAACTAAGTTACCTGGATTATTCAAATTTTGTAATTCAATTGTATTACAATTCAGTTGAATTTAAAGACTTCGGGAACGCTTCTTCCAATCCGATATATACATGTAGCCAGTTTGGGTGAGTGCTTTTTCATGAGTAGGTAAATTGGCCTAATTAATGGGTATAATTTATGTTCTATCGGTCACTGGTTAATGAAATACCTCATTAATTGTCTCACCCTTTCTTTTCATCTTTGTAACTGTCTCACAATTCCATTAGAATATTTTTTCTTTTTTCTGGTGAACATACATTCTGTATTTTTCTATTTCATTCTAACATCAGACTGTTCTTTATTTCTCTACTTATTAATACTTTGCTTCCTATGTAATAGGCGAAACTCGTGCTTATTAGAAATAAGGAGATATAAATAAAACTTACATCAGCTGTCGAATGTGAATTCCTGATTGTTTGTCATGAGGTGATCCTGAAGTCTGGAATTCAATAAGAGAAAAATTAGAAAATGGTGAAATTCATTATAAAGAATCAATGTACACTTAAGGCTAGGACAAAACAGTTCAATATTAGAATATTCAATATTATGCGTTGGAATTCAAAAAAATTAATTTTAAAATGTTGATTGTAATTAGTGTTTGGGGAAGCAAGTCAGTGGTAAACGGCAGAAGTCTTATGTTTAACTCTGCTGACCTCAGAGCTTCACTTTAAGATCTGTTGATTCTTAGGGCTTCAATTTCTTTATGTGGCTGATTAAGAAACTTTCTTTCGTACGGCTGACTTTTGAGAAGGCTGATCTAAATTAACTTATTCCACTCGGTAGTAACAGTAGTAACTCGGTAGTAATATTCACGAGCACTTCGGGTTTGCAGAGGGGAAAACTGTACCAACTGCCTTCTTGATGTAGCCAATGAAAACTCCCAGAAGTTCCGTATTAAAATGAAACCATAATCGAACAACCTGATGCAATAGATATCTGAATATATTTAGTGCTAAACGGGATGTTTTTGTTGATATTCATCTTCTATCTTAGAGAAAACATGAGGAAGTGAGAAAATGGTGTTTTGCATGAGCATCCGTTAATGCTACCGTTGGCCCAAAGGCGATGAAAGTCATGGGAAATCTGTTAGAGGTTCGTCCATAACTCCCAACGGAATTAGTCCATAACAACGTGGGAAATAAAAATTCCGATGATATCACGTTTGTGAACTTTCAGAGGATACGTTAGTACTTAATCGATAAAGATCTGCTCCGAGATGTTGTAGGTAGATAGACATTGTTTGAAGAGAGTTTAAAGACAAAATAAAGAGGGACCGGCTGGGCGGTGGGGGAGGGGTCGGTTATCTGGTGAACCACCCTATAAACTATGTACCTATATGTTACCGGCAAAGTAGGTATGAAATCCAGGCATCGTATACAATGACTAGTCGTTCTATACAATGCCTGCACTTTTTAGGCAAAGTATGAAATTCCTCCATTTTTAACTCTCTTTAGACACAATGGCTAGGCAATGTACACAATTTCTAGGCAGTGTATATAATGCCTACCATTGATTTAGTCAAAGTATAAATACTCATCATTCTGACCTATACCTATGTCCAACAAATCTGAATTTTTACTAAGGGATTGACTACTTGATGTTATGTATATTTGAGATGCGAGCTTGCGAGCATCCAGACCACCAAATTACACACATCATTCTGACCTATATCTCCAACAAAGGTGCCCAGACAAAGTAAGGATTGATCAGAAGGACGCTTTGCCGAGTGCTTGATCAGGCATTCTATACAATGCCTAGGTAAGTATAAAATGGGATTTATTTTATACATTGCCTGCTCCATTCAGGTATTGTATACAACGACTAGGCATTGTACACAATGCCTGATTTTAAACTTTGCCGGTAACATATATACTAAGCAATACCCTATTCTTTAAATTTTATTGGCAACTCTCGTTGTTTGCTTCGACTCTTAATGTTTCATGATTTTAGCCGTAAATGTGTTCTGAACAATAACGTCGAGAAGTCAGTTATGTACCTCCTAGGGTTTCTTATCTAACAGTCAGTAGGTAGTTGCACATTGTTCCAGCGGAGAATGGCCAGAACGGCCAACATCTTCACGATTTCGTGATTTTCCTGTCCGATCCTAGTTGCGAAACGCCCAAGAAAGGAGGTGAAACAAAAACGAAGCATCCTCCCATTATATTAGGAAGAAAATCGAATCGGAGAGAAGGTCTATCTCAAAATTGGTAACAGGTAAGAATTGTTAATATAACCCCAACTAGGGATGTGACTTCGATTCTCGGGACAAGGTTCGCACCTAGTGGTTTATTTACTCCGGCTCGTCAAAGCAGGAGTTGAAAGGCGGGTGCCGTCACTTACTTTCCTCAACGTTTTCGTTCATTGTGATCACCGACGGCGAAGAAAGGCAATCAAATTAATACACAAGACACTTGAATGAGTGCGTAGTCGGATTATTCCAGTCCCAGAACGACTGGAGATGACCTGCACTTTTGGCACTCTATCAAAGTTAAATAATCACATGATTTTTCCAAAAATCCTCATTATCACTGCTTAATCTTGGTGATGCACCAAAAAAATGTGAAAAAATGATCAGTTACACCTAAACATGTATACAATACATGGTGTATTTCGTCTTGGGGAATTTCCCCAGTTTTGGGGCGTAATCAATCATCAATAACTGCTACAGCAAAACCTTAATTTCAAGCATACGACCAATTATCACATTCAATTCCTTCTCAAAATTTTCTGCATGCCCAAATGGGGAAACTAAGGGCTAAGTTTGTGTCTGAAGGTATCTAGGAACAATATAAAAATGGAAAAACATTTTTATTAACGCTTTCATTTTTTGAGGTTTTTGCACGCTTCCATCCACCGTGCGCCGTCCGGGCCATAAAAGGCCTAAGAATTGACTTAAAAAACCCGTTCTTTCGCACATAGACTCCATTTGGGGTCTAGTTGGTCCTAACGTTTAACCATCCCGATCGCTTTACTCGCATAGATGCTATGGGCCAAAAACGGGCGAAAAAGTGTCTTTTTCGAGGCTTTGAGTGTTAGACTTACGCACGCGCGCACGCCTGGCAGGGGGTCACGGTGGGTGGTGAGGGGGGTGAGCGGGGGGTGGAGTGAGAGGAGGCGCCGCGCCGCTTCTCAGATAGTTCGAAGCAAATCGTTTTTAAATTGAAATTGCATTACATGGGCAAGTTGGAGTCTGAACCCTCTGGATGAATAGCTGTTTACTTATATTTCTGCCATAGGTAAGTGGGGTGTGGTCACCCAAGTAATTTCGGACGCAGAATCGACTGGGATAGGTCCCAGATGCTTTCGGAATCCAGTGTACCTTCGGTTTTAGTTTGATTCCTATAGAAATTAGCTCCGTGGATTGAATTAGACCACTCGGGTGGCTGTACGATCATCCATTGGCTCCCCATCGGGAGCGCAGCCTGTAACGCGAGAACAGAGGTGGATACTAGAAAAGAGACTGGCGATAGACAAAGAGCATGATGGTTGCTATAGCTGGCTATCTGATTCAGAAATAATAAACCATTATGTAATAATTTGCAGCGTTTTCGTTCATGCAGGTAGGTAGTTCTGTCTGGTGTAGGTAGGTATTCGAACCTTGTCCTTGACTAGTAACTAGGTGCGGGAGCTGAACTGTTCTTCTTCGTTTCAAATATAAAGTATTTTGGTCTACTTTAAATTTTTTATAAAGTATTTTGAACAAAAATAAAGTTGGATACTTTAAATTAAAGTAGATGTGGCAACCCTAAACTATTCATACCTACCTTTCGGTTTATTATTTTCAGTAAGGAACTTCGTAAAAAAATGTTAAACCCCCCTCAAAATTTATTGGTTTACGTTTCAAGATGCGTAGAATCCAAAATCGAAAAAAAACCGTCCGTCCGTCGCGGCGCGCCGTACGACGTTTTTCTCAATAAGTATTGGACCAAACTTTGAGAAAATTACACATCATTCAGACTATTTGTCCAACTAATCTATATTTTATTAAACAGATTGGTGAATTTCACGATCCTCTTGCAGTGATTAATACATTTTTGACAACTCATCCATCCGAATAGCAGGGGTGCCCACCCCCCCCAAGCGCAACGACTCGAGCCCCCCCCCCCCAACTCCCGACCCCCCCCCCCCCCCCACCCAACTAAAATAATGTGAATGATACACTGATGTGATAAAGAATGTTGTATTTCTTGTTTTACAAATGTAAGTAATTAATTTTTAATTGACAGTAAAACAAGTAGGTACAATAAGTATGTAGAATTTCAATTATCTACAGTAACTATATACAGGGTGTCCCATCTAAACGGGCCCATCGGGAAATTACAGCCTTACGGTGTGAGCTATCGAAAAATTGAACTGGACGTTTTTTTATAGTATTTCAACTCAGCTTCACGATGCGGAAGTCCGATTTTTATTTTTCCATGTTTTAGGGTCTCAAATCATTAATTGAAACTGACGGTTACCTCTTGACCCCACTTTTTTATTGCTTTTTTCGATTTTAGGTTGAATTTGGAACAGAAAATGCCTCCATGAAATTTTCTTTTTGAGGCTTCGTTTCTGAGTTATTCCACTTTTTGCTGAAGTCCGATTTTTATTTTTCCATGTCTCAAATCATTGATTGAAACTTACGGTTTCCTCTTGACCCCCCTTTTTTTTATTGCTTTTTCCGATTCTAGGTTGAATTTGGAACAGAAAAGGCCTATTTGAAATTTTCTTTTTGGGGCTTCGTTTCTCAGTTATTCCACTTTTTGCGAAATACAGAAAATCGCCGATTTCTTTTAGACATTACCAACACTTTCTTACTATTTTTATCTTCAATTTTTGAGATGTTCACCACACTTTTGAAATCAGCATTAAACTATCTATCAGACCCCAGCGTCCATAATCAAAATCACCATCAGGGGGATGACATTACACTTGAACCGCTAACGATTTAAAAAAAGTTTTCCAAATCGTCGTATGAAAAAAAAACCCCTTCAAACTGTTCAGTACTATTACTCATTTATTAGAAGAACGTATAAGACGCTGTATTCTGGACTAATGTAAGGTTCTTTAAATAATAAACATCATAGTGTAGACTAAACAATAAGTATCAAGAAGCTGTTGTTTTCTTAACCCTTGAATACAGTTTGCAGGAGAAGGAGAAGAGGCTGCAGAAGGAGCAGGTGGCATTTTCGATTTATCACAACACAACTGACTGGAAGTCTCCTTGTGGTACATTTTTTAAACTGTATCAGTGTTGTTTTGTTTTAACTGAACAGTGACTCTGTGTGAACTGAACAGTTTGAGGGGTTTTTTTTTTTTCAAACGACGATTTGGAAAACTTTTTTTAAATCGTAAGCGGTTCAAGTGAAATGTCATCCCCCTGATGGTGATTGTTGATTATGGACGCTGGGGTCTGATGATAGATAGTTTAATGCTGATTTCAAAAGTGTGGTGAACATCTCAAAAATTGAAGATAAAAATAGTAAGAAAGTGTTGGTTATGTCTAAAAGAAATCGGCGATTTTCTGTATTTCGCAAAAAGTGGAATAACTCAGAAACGAAGCCCCAAAAAGAAAATTTCAAATAGGCCTTTTCTGTTCCAAATTCAACCTAGAATCGGAAAAAGCAATAAAAAAGGGGGGTCAAGAGGTAACCGTAAGTTTCAATCAATGATCTGAGACATGGAAAAATAAAAATCGGACTTCTGCAAAAAGTGGAATAACTCAGAAACGAAGCCCCAAAAAGAAAATTTCAACGAGGCATTTTCTGTTCCAAATTCAACCTAAAATCGAAAAAAGCAATAAAAAAGGGGGGTCAAGAGGAAACCGTCAGTTTCAATCAATGATTTGAGACCCTAAAACATGGAAAAATAAAAATCGAACTTCCGCATCGTGAAGCTGAGTTGAAATACTATAAAAAAGGTCCAGTTCAATTTTTCGACAGCTCGCATCGTAAGGCTGTAATTTCCCGATGGGCCCGTTTAGATGGGACACCCTGTACATTGCTCAAAATACACCATTTAGGCTACTAAAGCTAAACAAGCCAAAGTATATTATGTTTAACGATATTAGTTATATATGGAGGGATGGAGGGTGGGGAGGGCACTGTCACCATGGTAACAGGTGCGGGTGCTGTCCGCTAGATCGCTGACTAGTCATCACTCTCACCACGCACACCCAGTGCGGCGCGGCAGTGTCAAAGACATTACCGCTGTCATTATGGCACTCACAACGCATGCGCACAATACCTGTTTCTACAACATATTATCCAATAAAGTAATTCGAATTGAAAACAGCTGACGCTAGCAAATTGTTAGTATAAATCTTATTACTTGTTCATAAAAAAATTTAAAAAATACTCATTTTTCTAACCCCCCCCAAAAATTTTAACGACGCAGTTTGCGTCGTGACCCCCCCCTGTGGGCACCCCTGCTAATAGAATCTCTATCAAACACACCCGACATAATATTACGTGTAATATTGTCAGCAAGGGTTCAAGTGAATGAACCCGCTGCGTTCTGTGGAGTCGTGACCCCAATTGCCCCCGAAGCTCAGTCGCTGTCACGTAATGTGAGAACTTCTTGCCCTAACATTTCACAGGAACTATAGAGCTAAAACACTCACGTACCTACACGGTTAACTAGAATTATCTACGTAAACTGAATTATTTCACTTAGACAGGAAACAATCCGGCGTATAATCTTATACCTACTCCGTGGGGTCTTGCGTAAAGGAAATTTGCCGGAAACAATGCAGATTGTTTGGGAACCACGTTGACTTTGTTTTTCTCAGGTTGTCCACGTAAATACGATGAGGTGTCCATGTTGGATGATTTGCACAACTTGAGCACTAAAAGTCGTTTTGCCTCTCAGTCAAGCGGACCCAAGTGTTGGGCGCATGGGCATTGCTGTATTGCATCATGAAGCACAAAGAACTTGCACTCATCTGAAATTCGGCTTGAAACCTCATTTAATGTACTCTAGACCAGGGGTCTCCAACCTACGGCCCGACGGAATTTTAATCTGGCCCACCGATCATTTTTACCCTAGAACTTCCACAACAGTCATTTCTTCGAAGTGTATCAGTACCGCTTTCCAGCAAATTGGAGGGTGGGCGGTTGAAGAGGGGACTGCTGCGAATTTGACGAATCTCTTATTGAGGGAGGATCAGGGAAAACCCAATGGCCATTCCCATAGGTACAATAGGTAGATAGGTACAATATTTCAAATGCTATTATTCTTAGCGAAGAGCAAATCGTGAGGTGAAATTTTGACCGAAATAACTTAGTACTAACCTAGTATTTAAGCCCTTTATAATTCACTACTCGCGAAAATGATTGATTTAAACCTTATTTCCGAAAATAGAGGTCATTCTTTCGGCCGCCTCTCACAATAAGATAGCTACGACCTAACCAACGATACTTCGTACCTACTCAACTGTGTTCATGTATTCACAAACGTGTTTACGCTGATTTATGTGATGTTAATAATAATGTTGGGTTTCATTGAAATAGTATGACGTACCTTAATTATTCAAACGCAAAAAACGAACCTTTACTTGGAAGAGTCTAATGAAGAATGAATGAATGAATAATTTATTATTTCCAAAGTGTTTACATTTTTAAATTAGGCACATGACGTGTCATGGAAACTACCCCCTCATAGATCAATGATCTGTGCAAAGGGGGGGAGGGAGGGAGTTGCATTTGCGAATTACATTCGTTTAATCATAATTTGTATTTACATTTTCTCTCATCTTTACCTATTGTCATACATACTAAAAACCTACATATACCTAATAGAAATAATGATGTCAAAAAGTATAAATGCTGGACGCCATGGTATCACATCCCGTGGGAGTAGCAGCAATGGGGTACGAAAAAACAGATTTTTTGAATTCAGATCTGGTGATGGAATGGGGGTGGGCCACAGAGGCCGGAATCGTCCGTAAGATGTATGCCAAGTTGTGGTATAAATGGCGAGAAGTGGATTGTAGGCGGCTTGGTGGTATCGGTATCACTGCTTGGGTCGTGAATCTCATTGTACGGGTGCTCTGTGCTGATGATCTAAGCGAGGTTGAATCTAATGTATCAGGATGTTTCTGATAATATAGTAGAGCGTGTAAACTGACTAAAGACTGATTTTTAAAGTGTTGACATCTGTACTCTACGGGGGGTTGATTGAATGCGATATGTTGAGGTTTCAGGTAGGTACACCCTTGACGAATAAGTTATATTAAGTGTAAATTCTGTAAACACCCATCGTATAGTTTGCTAGAAAACATTCGAACGGCGTAAAAAGAACAGAAAGACTTGGGAGGGGAGGTTGGCTGTGTGGAGAGGGTGCATAATTTTCTTGGGTCGTATGATAACAAAAGGAGAACTCATATTAGTTATGGGTTTTTGCCTTGTCCTTCGTAGGTTTGGTGTGTTGAGGATAGAGAAATTTCTATAGGCTTCTCAAATAATTTGGTTTAATCGTAGGCTGAGCGCTTTCGCCGTCATTTGGCCTCAGAAGTTATTAATTAAAGTTTTATCAGTTAGACAATGTGCACATCCACACAAAAATTTTAATATTTCTCAATTTAACAACAAATTGAACCAGTAAATAACACCAAACTAGCAAGGTCAACACCACCTATCAGACAATGTGTGCTTATCCACACAAATTTTCACATATCCCTCGATTTTACCATAATTGACGCAAGCAACATCTCCAAATATAACTGGTTATGACTGAGATGTTCAAGGAGGCCCCAAAAAACTTATATTTAAATATGATACATTTCACCAATCAATAGCAAGCTCTGAAGAGGCCAAATGACGGCGAAAGCGCTCAGCCTACGATTAAACCAAATCATTTGAGAAGCCTATAGAAATTCATCTACCCTCAACACACCAAACCTAAAAAGGAGAACTCCGATTTTGAATAGTGAGAGACCTCGTCCCGAACGTTTTGACAAACAATTTTACAAAGTTTTACAAACATTCCGCAGGGTGCGAACGATGCGGGCTAAAGGGATTTACGGGAGTTGACAAACCAGGTGCTAAAAGATCACAACAGTTGATAGGCCGCCAGGGTCAATGACGGCCCATTTCGTAACCAGAGTTGGGAAACCTTTTAGAATTCGGTAAGCGGAAATGAGGCGAAGGTGCGGCGTCAACAGAGATATTCTTTGTTATGCTTGGTAAGAAATAACTGGATCTGCCAGACATCCACCAATTACTACTCTAAGGTTTATTTTCCCCATACTATAATTATAACAAATATTCGCTAAAATACAATTTGCAGATTTTTTGAGGTAGATGTTATTATAATGAGAAATTCAACAGGAAAAGGAGGCTCGTGACCATAATGCCAGGGCCTGTCTGATACTGAAGTGAGAAACCTTAGCATGATAATTCGTTTCATCATGATTCCCAGATCATATTATATCGCGTAGAATGTAAAAGAATATTATAAACAGATTCATTAAGTCATAGTTAATGGCCGAGTTCTTAGAAGGTCTCTCTACCCGTTAATTATCAACTTCCTTGGTTACTACTTCTGATCGAAGTAGTATAACAAAACAACTAACCAAACCATAAGGTTTTTGTAGGCTTTATTTATAACTTTAATAGCTGCGTTCGCTCGCTATTCCCATGTCCTAGATCTTGATAGCGTACCATCACATACCTGTTTTTATAATCAATTGTTTCCGTACTGCCAGAAAATATTGCTTGCGATTTAAAATAGCTTTTCCCAATCTAATTCAACATTTTCCCAATCAAGTTCAACATTTTCCCATAGCAAATTTAACATTTCACCAACCAAATTCAACATTATTTCTAGGACCCAGAAAAGAAAAGCATGGGAAAGAATGAATAGTTGAGAAAAACAGCGAGATCATGTAATCGAATTGTTGTTATACACCAAATGCACTTTAAGGCCATTCAGAAGAAATACATTCGACTCCTTGTCATTTTCACCTGATTTACTGAAATGAGAGGGCAAGCGACGCCCGGCTGAAGGAAAAGATTTTACCAACACACTGGACTGATTCAATGAGAGGTTTCCTTGGCTGATTTTGCTTTTTTTATTATTGTTCTCAAATATTCTTAATTTTCCTTGCTTTTTTTGTGGATCTAGAAAATAATGTTGAATTAGGTTGGTGAAATGTTGAATTTGATTGGAAAAATTTTGAATCTGATTGGGAAAATGTTGAATTAGGTTGAGAAAAGCTATGTACTCTACCACACTCAGAGAGGCTCCGTTCCAGATTTTGGCATCGTTGAGTTGAAAGAAAATTAGCTACAGAGCTCACTTAACCGACTAGAGTGGTTCCTCATGTTGAAATTATACTCCGTCACACCCTCCTATAAATTTTAGCGTTGAATGGGAGCGAATCAAGATTCACAGGGATTAGTGAACTCACTCAGCTGATTAAAGTGATTTTTCAAGGAGTAATTTATACTTTACCTCACCCATATACTCTGTTCCGAATTTCTGAATCTTAGGTTGAGTTTAAATGAAATAATCACAGATTTTTCGCAATAGATTAGAGTGGTTCCCCAAATTGTAAAATACTCTACCACACCCAGAGACCCCGTTCCAAAATACAGCATTTCAAGGAACGAAAAGTTACCATGGCAGCTCAACGTTGCATCATACGGCAGGTATGAGTACTCAGGAGTATGAGTGGATTTGTATGTTACCGCAGACAAACCTATCTAATCTAATACAATTTGTTAATTTCAAAGAAACAGAGAAGGATATAATCGTTCTGGTGTTGCTGGATTCGTGGTGTAAAATTCTTTCTATGCAGCCAACAATATTTAGCAAACATTTGATGAAGAATGTCGAACCATCGAAATTGATTTCGTTAACAACAGAGTTAATTAACCAGACAACGTTGTCCGGCTTTTCCCGATTTAAGATGTTAAGAGGGTTAAGAGGATTTGAATATAGCTTAAAACCTGTCCAAGAACTGGCTGATTATGTCGGATACAACCGCATGGAAATCGGTAAAGCTGAATTTATTTCAACAAATAATATACATTAATTTCGCATTATACATGGTGGAAACTACCCCCCTCATAGATCATTGATCTGTGCCAAGGGGGGGAGTTGCGAGTCTGGACTTCCGAGTCTACCTAAAGGTAGTGGAAGCATTGTTTTCACTTTCGGGAGAAAAAAATGTTTAGTCTCCAAAATCAAAATTTCAACTCGCATTCTACGTTTTAGACCATTCTGAACGACTTTGGTTCCGTGTCTGCCTGTCTGTCTGTGTGTGTGTGTGTGTGTGTGTGTGTGTGTGTGTGTGTGTGTGTGTGTGTGTGTGTGTGTGTCTGTCGTGTGTCCGCCAATCCTTGTAACAAGCTTGTTTTCCATAGTTTTCATCCGATTGATTCGGATGCAATTTTCATGGGATGTGCGGGCTAAGGGGTAGACAGTCTCATATTAGTTTCATCGTTCTTAACTCAATACCTCACTCTGCGCATGGGCAAACGCAATTTCTATCAAGCATTATTTTCTCACGCAATTTCTATCAAGCATTATTTTCTTCTCGCTCGTCCGATCTCGCTGAAATTTGGATGATAGTTGTGGGATGACAATTTGATCATCTTCTATCAATTTCAAGATTATAAGATATGATTAAAAGCTACTACGCATGCGCTAACATGAAATCCTTGTAACAAGCTTATTTTCCACAGTTTTCATCCGATCTGGATGAAGTGTTCAGGGAATGAGCGGGTTAGGTTGTAGATGGTCCCCTATTAGTTCCATTGTTGCCAAATCAATACTTCATTCTGCCCATGCGAAACGTAAATTACATTATGCTCCATTTTTTCACACTCTAGTCGTTCGACTTCGCTTAAATTTGGATGATAGTTGGAAGAAAATGACTTGATCACCTAATATCAATTCCAACACGATTGTATAATCAATAGCTACTACGCATGCGCCAATGTGAAATACTTGTAATGACCTTAATTTCCACACTTTCCATCCGATTTTGATGAAATTGTCATTGAATGCGCGGTTTAGGTTGTAGATGGTCCCGTACCTATTCAATCGTTTTCAACTCATCAGTTCATTCTGCGCTTGCACAAACGTAAATTACATTGAATATCATTTTTTGATTTCTTAATTGACCAGTTATGTCATTTCACGCTACTCCTTGATTTACTCTTTTCCGCTATGGAATTTTTCTAGATCATTAAAAACTTTTCAATGATCTATACATTCATGATAGGTAAACGAGGAAGCTATGTGTCACACCCAACTTGGCAGACGTTTTTTGTCTCTCGTAACGCTAATTTTTTCCCCGTGTGCCATAGTAAAGACGTGAAAAAATATCTTGTTTCTCATGTAGACAATTATGAGTTGATTTGGCGATTTTGTTCAGGGCTAACGGAGGTTAGGAGAAGGCTGAAGCTAGTATACGGATTGGTGGAATTGAGGCTGGCGAACGAGATCTCGGAAGGCGTTGCGACATCGAGCCAGCTCTCGTCAGATCCGAAGAGGTTTCCAAGGTGGTTCCACAACACACGAGGATTCCCTCCAGTGATTCAGAGCCCAAGACGCGAGCCATTCATAGTTGAACTTGGGCTTTGGGTTCCCAGCCATTTCACAGTGAATAAAATGAATAGGGCACAGCCATGTTGTACAGAGTGTCTACAGAAATTGAATTGCTTATTTCAGAAACCCCGTATAGGTATGTCCACTTTTTTGTATTTTGAGATAATCAAGAAAAACTTACCAGCCACCTTACCCGAAAATCACTAAACATACTAGACTACGTGCTCTATCAGACCACGGAGTCATTTTAGCTCTATGTTTAATGGGGAGGGGAGGGGGGGGGGTCTTTTTGACACTTGCACAAATTGGTGTTTCTACAATAAAATTCCCCAACACAAGCTGGTGCTGAAAAATCTATTGAAAAACTCCTAAAAAGAAATTAAATTTCTGAATCTTCTTTTAATTGCAGAATATTAATTTTAAAGAGTTTTGCTGCCATAAAATTAGTAGTTAACTGTATTATACTGTGTTATATGCACTCTAAATGCTCGAATTTCAAAACATTTCAAAAAATTTCAAAACAATGTATTCTAAAACAATTATGTTTTATCATCATAATATAATACTATTATTTACGAAAATTCGCTCATACGATCATGCTGTATGACTGGAACTTTTTATACTCAATTTCATGTGTTTCTAAGAGTAAAACTAGTTAGTCAAAGTGTGCTCTAGAATCGATTCCTGGAGTTTGCCCCATAATTACTGTAGACACCCCGTATATAAATTTAACTATAGCACTCGCAAACTCAATTAAACCTTTCGCTAGATCAATGCAACCTTTAACACTTCTTGTATTCAAACCCTTTGAAAATGACAATGATTAACCAATGCCTTAATTCGTAGCGATATAATCATAATGTACACAAACGTGAAAATGGTTGTGGCTTGATTCTATATCGGATGTCTTTCGGATGACTTTTACAAATAAATGCGTCAGTTTATTATCTGTTGCATAATAATGCGTCTGATCGGTGTGCATCCATTTTTCCCTTGAAAACTGTTTCATTAGTTGAGCGTTAAAGCAACAGCACGATTTTTTTTCCGGTTCCAACAGATTATGATATATTTGTCCAACTAATCTATATTTTATTGAAAGGATTGATTTAAAATATTTTTTATTTCTGTGATGTGAGCTGAAGACCCACCAGTAATTCCTATATTATCGATAGAACTGAGCTCAATAATGTGTTACCTACGACAATACATTATTTACTGATCGATTCCTATCAGATTTCAAGTTGAAAAGTAAAACCGTCTTTCCAAAAGAAGTCACTGCACCTATTTACAGCAAACAGCATTCTTAGCTCTCTTGCAGGAGAGCAAAGGCAAAATAGAGCCAACCCTTTAAAATAGATTAGAAAATCATGAAGGAAAGAAATAGAAAACGAAACAATTGCATCAAATGTATCAAAAATCCAAAAAAAATTTAATTTCAGAATCCAAAAATATAGTAGGCTTGACTGTTAAAAAACATATCCAAGTTGGGAAACAAAATCATAATAATAATAGGTAGGTACCCAATAAAATTTTGGTTCTGAATTGGGCCGGTAAACTCGATTTTTGCAATTTAATACCGATTTTTCTGTAGTTCTAGAATGAAAAGCTCGAAATACTGTTTTCCAGTTTTTCCTCTTCCTCCCAATAGAAGTGATTCTGGTTTTAATAGGATTGATTGTGGTTTAAAGACAAAATGTAGGGACCAAGAAACTACATTAAAGAAATATAATGTATGAAGTAAGGTGCAATAACCGAATAATTTTTTTTCTTAAGCATTCAAAAACTAAGGGATCAATTTTCCTTGTAGACGTCAAAGACCTCAGATCAATTGGGATGCACCCAGATGATGGGATGCAACCTGTTCTTTTGCAAACCTGTTTTATCTCAAACACTGAGAAAGACGAGCGATATCAAGCTCCTACTTGGGCTAACACAGAATGAAATCTGAGCATTTTCCTCAAAAGGAGTAACCCCAACCCCCTAATTTTTCACCCACAATTTTTGAGATATCGAAGTGAAACTTGGAGAGCGTTTTTGGGGGTGCCTGACACTGAAGTTTAAGCAAATAAAAGTCAGAAAGAAAATCCAAAATATTTTTGGACTACCCAAGGGGGTACCTGCTTGAGGAAGGTCATGGTAGAGCTGTAGTAGGTATTTTCTCTCTTATTTTCGTTGGTAGGTACCACCACTTTAAGACCATCCATAGTATCCTTGCCGAGGAGTTTTATCTCTAGAGTACCTGTTTCTTTCTGGTAACTAGGCTTCTCGTATCCTCATCTAACTCCTGCTCTTCTCTTATTTCATCATTGGTGATCACAGGAAGATAACAGACTTCTATTGCCAAGACTCTGGATAGGGCGCCTGCGTTGCCATTAGATTTACCCGTTTTGTGAGCTATAGAGAATCTGTATTCACCCAGCTGTAATGCCCATCATCTGAGGCGGGAATTTAAATCTCTATGCGTATTTAAATATTTCAAGGCTAGGTGGTCAGTGTTAACAACAAACTCCACTCCTCACAAATAATGGTGGAATTGTTTTACTACGCCATATACAAGTGCAGCTAATTCCAATTCAGTTTCACAATATGATGTGGCTTCTGATGTTGTTGTGTGGCGGGAGGCATATGCAACAGGATGTTCTATTTTACCATCCATTTGGCTCAGAACAGCGTTTTTGGACATTTAGAAAACAATTTTTCCATTTTTTGCCGAGTGACGCCTCATTTCGAAGATTTTTTAGTGCTGAACAAGATGATGAAGCCAGAATTTCGATGTCTCATTCAGTTCTCGGATTAGAGCTGATAAACATGAAAAGCGCGATTAATTCTGTTTTGGCTCAATATCACCCCTTCATTGAAAAGAAGAAGCAGGTGATTGAGTTTATCCATTATCGAAAAACGGTAGAATGATATATTTGATGCGGTAATTATATGATACTGACTAATATGATGTGACGATTTATTTAATTTTTTATTTAATAGTTTAAGCCGCACCTCAACCAGAACGGTCATATGTATAGGTATGATATTATATTATACACATGATAAGATGAGATTATATGAATATGAATGAAAAAGTAAATCGAAAATGTAACACTGAGGACTGAGACACCGACAAGAAGTAAATAAGTAAAGGTATTGTTAATAAAGTTTCAGGTTCGGTAGCTCAATACGGTGTGAACTCGACGTGGTAAAGACGTCATGGAAGAACTTTAGGATTGCGGTTTTGCACGGCGTGTAATGACGAGACGCCTAACAGTACGTCGCGCATGCGCATTAATCATTCGCTGAAGGCAGCACCGTAGTAGGCCGACTCTTGGTGGCTGCAAAAAGACTCTAAAAAGAACAAGGTGCATCCCATCTCCACAAGGTACCACCTAATCATGAGATATAATGTAAACTTTTTCCAATTGATTTGGGGTCTTTAGCGTCTACAAGGAAAAGTGATCCCTTAATTCTTTCGAGGTGTGTAGTATTTTTGTACTACATTTTTGTAGTACGTCCGGCAACTCTGGATATACTTCAAAAATAAGGGAATGAGCAAAATGCTTTCCAATGAAAGGCAAAAAAGGGAAAATTTGGATGAAGCCTAGGGAAACCTTCAAGTACTTTAGTGGAAGCCCTGGTCTCCATACTTTACTCATGGTTGATCAAAAGTTATGCCGAAGTTTCTGGACCAACTAGATTCCTTGCAACGTTCATTTATTTCGACAGTTGAGGTATAAATTATTACAATACTTTACAATTCGATGGTAACTAGATTTTTGACTCAAGTTTCATAAACTTTGGTTTGGAAGACAACTGTTTTCTCGTTTTTTGGATTCTACGCATCTTAAAATGTAGGCCAACAAAAATGTTGAAGGGTGTTTATTTACTTAGTTTTTTTTTCCTTGGTAAATAACAAAGGACATTTACCCGGATGACGTACTGTGGATGGCGCAGTGTGGATTGTGTATGGCGGTCGGACAACTGTTTTCTCGTTTTTAGGATTCTACGCATCTTAAAATGTAGGCCAACAAAAATGTTGACGGGTGTTTATATATTTATTTATTATTTTTTTCCTTGATAAATAACAAAGGTACATTACCAATTGAAAATAAACCGAAATCGTTCCTCTGTTGCGTAAGTCGAAAGAATTTCACACAGACGGCAAGTATAAGAGTCTTTATCTAACAATCCAGTTCCCTCGAAAAAAAAAAAACCCCCAAGACCTGCGCCTGAGAGCTGGTACCATTTGCTGCCCTCTGTCCCACTTTCAAAGCGATGGATCTAACTCGGCTCTGAAAACCGGATTTGATTTGAATGGATTTTTTTGCGTTGTTCGTCGAGGCTTCACGTTCACGAGTGACGCACGGAGGTGTGTGGAATAAAAGTGAAAACAACCTTCATAAAAAGTGAAAAAGGTGAAGCCCTTGAATTGGGGAGAAAGACCAGCCTACCTCAATATGACCTGTATTATCTGAAGGGCTGCAAGGAGAAACTACGAGAGCCCATTTCTGGTCAATACTGCAGTTTTTCGAATATGCAAATTGTTGTTTTTTCCACGTTGGCTGTATGGGTGAAAATATGGCTAAAACAGGTGTACGAGGTGCCGCCAATAAACGAGTTCAAGCGATTACAGTGAGAAATGATCTGAGTTATAAGTATTTACACATAGGCGCATCACGGGGGTGCAGGGGGTGCGCTGCACACTCGGATTTCTGGGTTGATCATTTTTTAGAATAGAATTGCTTAAAAGCAGGTTGGAAATTATAAATTGTAGTATTTTTGTAGGTAGTTACCAGTTAAGTACTTTGGTCCCTAAGCCAGGAAGGTCTTGAGAATTACTCTGGAAAATAAGCTTGTTACATGGATTAGCAGTCACATGACTCACACACACACACACGCACGGAACCAAAGTTGTTTAGAATGGTCTAAAACGTAAAATGCTAGTGGAAATTTTGATTTTGGAGACCAAAAATTGTTTTTCTCCCGAAAGTGAAAACAATGTTCCTTTTGCTTCACCAAGCCTCAACATCAGGCTCAACCATAACTTTCAGTTGTTCCTGTTATATAGTTTATTTATTTCTATTACATCCCCTTTCTGCTAGGGGTTTATTGTTTCGGGAAAACGTTTAATCATTTTGGGTAAAAGTTAAATTATTTTGGGAAAAGGTTTGATTCAGTCGGCAAACGGTTTAATTAAATCGGCAAATCCTATACATCCATCATTAATTTCCTTTGATGGCGAAAAATCAGGAATTAGCACAAATCGTCAAATTCTTACAACACCCAAAGCTCTCCCATAGGTAATAAAATCTTTTCGTCCTCGGTTGCCGGTATATCTGTGGAGTAACGCATAGACAATTAGGAAATTCATTAACTCCGTTATTCTTAATAACGGAGTCATTGCGTGTGTATAAATTCTACGGTTTGAGACTGTCAGCGCAGTTAGCACGAGATGACGTGTTGTAATGGAGGAACCCTGACATTGATCACATTCTATTTCAATTGTGGCTGGCATAAATCACCAACTTCCAAAGTAGGTCGTCTTGTGAAAGCAGTTCATTTCATTATGAATTAGTAACAGAATTAGGAGATAGGTGATTTAGGCCGGAATTCATCGACGGGAATTGAGTCTGAGTGGGCCCTTGAGTATATCGATAAGGGAAATCATGTGCTTTGCGCGATTCATAGACGTGATTTGATCGCGACCCTGAAGGTGCACTGAGTGCACGACCCAAATGCACTCTCAACGGGATTCATAAACAAAAAATGGCGTTGAGGTGAGTTTCACTCTCAGCTCAACAGTGCAATATCCTGAGTGACGGCAGGAGGTCACTTAAGTGCGGCAACTGAAAACTTTTATTATTATTTTCACGTAGGTATAGGTTCTGGAGGTAGAGCATACATAGTTTATTTTGTTCGGAGTTTACTCAAAAACCACGGCACTAAGAGTAGGTAGGCTGTACCTAAACGGTAGTTAGGTACATTTTTAATGTGACCCATTCGAATGTTATACAACCAACAACGAAATATTTCGCAAACTATTCCGATTCGGGAAAGAGACAGACATGGGCAACTACGAACCTGAAGGAGCCTAAAATAAATGGAAAGGATTTATAACCACCACAGCTGAAAGTACTAGTCGCTCTTTGATTTTATGCAATCTCTACGTACCAAGTTTGTAGTGCATGGTTTTCCGATTCATCTTGGTTTCTGGAATGGACAATCAATGAAAATTCCAAGAAAATGTGAGTGTGTCAAACTCAGTGTGCGAATTAATTATTAAAAATTGGACTCATTTTGGGCTAGTCCTCTTCTCCCACCTGTAGAATTTTGCCCTTCAGTCTGCCAAAGCTCATTCTACTCAAGATGCATTCCAAAGTTCGTATGGAGCATATTTTAGCTGAGACTTCCTCATTGACTTTCAGCCGAACTTATGAATTTTATGTCATTATATAGGTACATAAAGTTCGCGACAACTTCTTTTTACTTCGATGGAAAACGGTCAGAGTAAAAACGGGCCCGATATAATCCTTGGAAATTATTTAAGGGCAATTTTTTTAATTTTGCACTTGGGCTGTTGCGTTTTGGTCGATTAGATCCTTTATTTTCAATCTTATCTAAAAATAGCTAGGGGGTGTCTTATTCATCAGTCATTTTTACAAGTTGAGATGAAAGCAAATTTCGAATTCAGTGTGCAGAGTTACATTTACAGGAAGGTTAGGCTGGTGACGTGCGCCTTTAGGTCCCCAAACCGGTGACGTTAAATGAGCCATTCTAACGTACGACGATGCTAACGTCTCCTCAAGGTCACGTACTCTTAGGTGCGTTAGGGTTACGTTAAGGGCACGTTAGTGGTCACCAAAAACTCTCTACAGTGATCCTAATTAAGGTAGCTCAGGTTCAAGTAGCTAGGTTTCCTGCACCGATATAGAACATGGGTTTTTGGGTTGAGAGGATTCTCACATTTCCGCACACCCGTAACAGCGGCAGCGCTGGTGTAGTTTCAATGTTTTCGGGAGCTGGCAAGAACGGGCCCTTAACCTTGAATCGAAAGAGGTTTGGCAGGCCTGAATCAGACCAATATTAACGCCATTAGGTGATTTTGAAGGGCAAAAGTCTAGACGGGGGGAGGTGAAGACCCTTTTAAAATTAACCCGATGTTTTATTGTCCTCAATTCCCTAATTTCGGGAGATAATTCATAGTTTTTGGGTCGAACCGCCTTGGTTTTTAAGCTCTACATCTTTGCTACAAATAAAATTTTCTGTAAGATCTAAGCTTTAGGAATTAGTTGACAAAATCTGAGGTTTAGGAATTATTAATAGACAAAACCTTTAAAACGGGCAAATTAAGCCATCTTTTTGAGGCTTCCATTTTAAATTCCACCAATTTTGAGATGGTAGACAAAGATTTTCTCAATCAAAACGGTCTAAATTTTCAAAATTTAATTTCAATCCTTCTCCTGAAATTATTACCTATTTTCGGCCTTGGCTCCTCAACAATCCTCATTTCGTGGAAATAGACAGCGTTCATCACCAACTTCCGTTTTCTTCAATGAAATGGGTTTTCACAACTTCGTCGCGAGTAATTTAGTTCGTACGGGGAATAACACTTGACTCATATTTCGAAACACCATAACTGTCACAATCGGGGAAAATCGGAAACATTGATGATCACAATCGGCGCAGAATTTGATCACCTACAACATGTTTTAGAACAAAAATCGTTTTGATTTATATTTATCAGAGAAACGTTGGAAAACGTAATAGGTATGTGTGTAATAAGTATGGAAAAGAAGTGATTATTATATTTTTTCGACAACTAAACCTCAAAGGACTTATTTTTGGTATAGGAAGGAGGTTATGAATATCTAGATCGGTCACTATGCCGGGTGGTTTTTGAAATTTTGTGATGCTCTTACATTTAAAAATGTCACAAACGCAAGTTAATCACTACTAAAAACGTTTCTCTATTTGGGCAATTTAAATTGTTAGAAAACTAATAAATTTCAAAAAAAAAAATTGAGGACAAAGAGGCCGTTTTGAAAGGTATCTAATTGCTAAAAAGGGACACATTTTGGGATTTATTCCAACTGCGGGATATTATTATTCACACATACCTATTTAATTTGTGAGCGTGATACTTCCAAAAGGTTAGCATTACAATTGTGCGCCAATGTTGTTCAAAAAAATAAAAATAAGTAATAGTTATTTACAAGAAGATTAAATAAATAAAGTAGAAAATCGTTTTGAAAAATAGTGGTTTAGTGGTTTTAAAAAATGTCATACTTAGTCCCCCGCCAAATGTGTAAAAAATCAAACGTTTATTAGAAATTCAGAAAGTAAAAAATTAACGTAAAAATGGATTGTAATAAAATTATATTAAAAATTTCAGTCATGCAGCATGATCGTATGAGCGAATTTTCGTAAATTATCGTCTTATATTATGTCACATTGTTTTGAAATGTTCGCACTTCGAGTGCAATGAAACTTAAGCAGCCTAACCTATCTACCAATTTTATAGCACACAAAAAAAAACTCTTTCTTAATAATATCCAATTTAAAAAATATTTTGCATTTTTAGATTGTATTTGCATTTTTAAATTATTTTGCATTTTTCTTCGATATAAGTTTTTTTAAATTATTCTATGCATACATGTATGATCTTCAAACGCATCGTTGAATAATTTCTGTTGATTAAAAATCCAGCTGCAAAAACATCAAGTCTGACAACTGGTAGCCGCTTTTCAGCCATTAGTAGTGATTTTTTTAGTTCCTTTTTTTGAAATTTTAGAATTTGGTGTGCTCAAAACGTGCTGGCTAATAAACTCATCCTTTCATTTGGAAAGCTCAATTTTTTTGGCGCAAGACCGGAATTTTTATCGCAATCCAAAGGGATTTGTTTTTTTGGCATGGCACACATAAAAAGGATAAGGAAATGGAAATTTTAAATTTCCCTGACTTTTTCCTAAACCGAGCTTCAGATTTCTCTGACAAAGAAGAAACATTTCGAAGTCAATTAGCGAATTTTCGTAAAAAATGAAGCTATTGCAATGGCTCTGAAAAATTTAAAACCAAAATTTTTGAAAAATGCCTTCATTGAAATCGTTTTGAAGCATTCTAAAACGAATTCTTTAACGCTTTTTCATATAGGTGTATATATATATATCCTTACAGACGATAACTCTCCTTAGGATTGAGATAAAAATTCCGTTTTTGAGCAAAAAAAAAGGACGAGTTCGTTGGCCAGCATTTCTTGATCACATTAAATTAGTGACATTTCAAAAAAGTACTAAAAAATCAAAAAAATAGCAAAAAACGGCTAAAAATCGTTAAATTTATATTTTGTAGCAGAATATTGCTCAAATAAAGTTTATTAACAATAAAATAGAACATTTAGAAAGTTATGCGCAAAATTATGCTAAAAATGAAATGTACTTAAATTTCATTAAAATGTGCTAAAAAATCTATAAAAACTCCAAAAAAGTTAATCACACCAATCAACAGTAAGAAAGCAAACCACCATACCCACGCCAACAAGTTGTGTCTCTCACTGGATCAGACCTCTAATCTACTGGGTTCGCTCCCAAGTTCAATACTCTGCTGATATTTTTCACATACGGTTCACTACTAGGTGGTATAGTAACAGGAGAGCCGAAGACATATCCATGTCGGAATACATCAGCGTACAGTGATGATACTCTTTGAACAGCTTAAACATCACTCTTGATATCATTTGTCATGGGTATGCCTACCTATGAAATGATAAGTGTGATAAAGTATGCCGTTGAAGCAGGATTTCTTAGGAGTTCGAACATACCTAAAAATGCAGCAAACTATTACCCAAAGATTTCATTAAAAAGTTCCCTGAAATTTGGTGGTTTTTGAAAAATTCCCTGACATTTGCAGGTTTTTCCTGACTTTTCCAGTTGGGGGCCACCCTGCATAAATATAAAAGAATTAGTTTCATCATGCCTTAAAACGGATTTCAATTAAGAACATTTTCAGAAAATTTTATTAAAAACTTTTTTTTAAAAGCAATTGCAATAGTTTCATTTCCTACCAAAATTGGCTAAAAAGTACAAAATCTTTACAATTTAAACGAATATTTAGTAGCAAATTATAGTAAAGTTGGAAGTGTTTTTGATGGGGCTTCGTAAGGTGTCTTGGTATTGGATAATACCTGCCGACAAGACTTAACATTATGTAGGTATCTACCTACATTGAGAAGAGAAACTGACAAACACAAACCTGTTCAGCTGAAATCCCAAACGAGGACGCGATAGGTCGACACGTGATCCAATTAGCGAGTGCGAGAGGACGAAGGTGAAACTGAAGAATGAAAATTCGAGATCTGAGAAGAATTTGGGAAGCGACCGACAGCGCGCGGACGGCGAAGACGGACTGAAGAGAAGCGAAGAGACTTCAGTGGGAAGGCGACTTGACGCGAGAAGATCTTGGAAGGGGGTTCGTAGGTGGGTGAAGGGGGGTGGCGCAGTCAAGAAGGCCCATATGAGCGTGGCTAGGAGCGAGTCCAAGGGCCTACTTCATAAAGCAACAAGTAACAAGTTACAAGCAGATTTTATGTACAAGTGGTAAAAAATGAGTGTGCAAGCGTTTCATAAAGGTACCAGAAAGTGTAGACTTGAAGTTCACTGTGAAAATCCACAAGTGTGCAGGCAGTGTGAGTAGTTTCATGTTCGAGTAGAAAAATCGTTCTTCGTCTGCCCGAATCGGCGTACCTATCTCACAAAAGATCAAAATCATAAAAACGCAAGAAAAATTTATCCTTACCACTGAGCATGAAGAGAGGGAAATAACTTCCAAATGAGAGGCATGAAGCAGTTGTGAAGCTATCGCACAGAGCAGCCACAAAAAAACCTGATCAAAAATTAATTACATAGGTGAAAACATGACTTATTTTATGACTGCAATAATAGAACTTTGGAATTGAGATTGAAAAATTGGGACCTTTCGTGTTCTCCGACCACAAGCACCTACAACGCGCCCTTCAGATAGAATACTTGGACGACCACCAATGTAATCTAAAGCATCGTTATCTTTATTATGTATTTGTGGTTTCAACTATAACCAATGAAACTGAAAAACTGAATCTAGTTATTTCGCCTAGACCTTAACCAACTGCACGGGCCAAGCCTAACGTTGGAAAAGTAAGCTAGGCGAGTAGCCTAGTTCTACTTTATAATATCATCATATGTATGAGTCTCTATTGAAATGAATAAATCTATCTATCTGTTTGAACTATAACCAATGAATCTGAAAAATATTAATCTTTTCAGCCTTCAGTCACTCCTCGGTCGTTTTCACCAGTGCGTGTGCTCTTTCTTCTTTTTAAAATAAATGTCGATGCTCTTTACGATATTGTTGAATCAAAGGAAGTCACTGACCCTAAAATATCGACTCGACAGAATTACGCAGAACGTAGTTTTGTTTTGGCCAGCTGGCGAGGTTTAGTTGATTTTTAATATTCCATTTTAGTGATCCAATGGTACCTACTTTTAATTTCGGCTATTGTTCATCGTTTTGGGTTTGGTTTTAAAGTTTAAATACACGGTGCTGGTTACATTCATGCTTTACACTCATTTTCGCACCCCTCTCATTGTATACTACCTGGGGCCTACTATTTCATGAAGCAACAAGTGACAAGTTACGAGCCGATTTTATGTACAAGTTGTAAAAAATGAGTGTGCAAGCGTTTCATAAAACTACACGTGTAGACTTGTAGTGCATTGTGAAGATTAACAAGTGTACAGGCGAATTTGGACAAGTTGCAAGTGTTTCCCCATCATTTTGAACAAGTCACTGTTTTACAGTTGTTAGAAATTACCGATTTTTAACCTGCGTCCATTCACCTGTAAACTTGTTATTTTCCAGCATTGCGAGTTGACAATTTTTCGGTGTTTAATATGTGGAAATCATCTTCTGCTGAAGAATACAGACAAGAAGCCTTCAGCGTAGAAGACGCCAAAGATTTTTTCGGCCACGGATAAACGCTCATTTCGTGTGTATTTTTGAGTTTAATGAGAGATTCAGTATGTCTTCCGAGACCCTTGAAAGATTCAAATGGTCAGGGGCGGCCCGTGAGGGGGGGCATCGGGACATTGCCCCAGTACATTTGGGAAAAAAGTAACAAACTGGAATGAAGACTTTACAAACAGCTCCATGCTGTGGCTCCAAGGTGGATGCTAGAAGGACTAGGTTTACGCTCCATCCAAGGAGGTTTAAGATCCATCTACCAGCGAAAAAGTACGTAGATTGCGATTTGCGATGATATCACTCTATCAAGAGGGAAATTTCGTCGATTCAGGTTAGACTTTGAAGGGGAAAAAAAGGGAAATAAAGGGCAAGAAACGGGAAATACGGGGCAAGGAACGGGAAAAAGAGGTCATAACGGGAAATTTCTCATGATTTTGGGGGGCTCTGCCCCAGACAGGGTTTCCAACTTTTCTAAAGACCGTAGAATGAAATTTACGTTATGAGTTGCTTCCAGTAGAGGAGTTTTGGTTTATTCCGTTAGCCAAACTGATTTAGCCTGTTGGGTATGTACGTCTATGTTTTGTTGTCTTTGCAAGTAATATGTGATGTTTCTTTAAGTTCGTTTGGTTGTTCCCAAGAATTTACTCTAATCTAAAGTCCGTATTATAGCGTTGTTATAAGTACCTATAAGTTGTTGAATACATACCTAAGTTGTTGAATACATCTTTTGTAATAAAGACCTTTGTATTGTCGGTCGAGTTGGAGTGCGTTGTTCTATGTGTTCTATGTTGTGGAATGAAGAAAAATCAACGATCACATTGAATAAAATTCGCTCCTAAGCACGACGTTCATCGACGGATTTACGTAAGTAGAAGTTTAGTCAGGTATTGATTTTGACATTTTCATGTCTTTGCTTTGGCACATTAACTGAAAAATCGTCACGAAAACTTGCTCACGCGATACCAATAAATAAAATAGACTCACTGTATTGCGTAGAGAACAATCAACTAGTTTCTTTATGTCTTTGCTATGACACATAAACTAAAAAACGTCACGGAAAATTGCTCACAAAAATATTTTGATGATTTCAGCTTACAACCGAGTCGTTGCTAGGGAAATGGTACTTCGTCGTTTTTCAACCCACAAAATTCGTTGACCATTCGTTCGAAAGCTCTCGATTTATCCAACCATATTATGTTAACTACTGCGAAGTGCGTGGCCAACAAGCTGAGTTATGAGCAAGGTTATTTGAATAATTGTGTACACTCAGGTGATCATTCTCAATAATTGATATTGTGAACATGATTGCCACCGCTTGTTAATTTCTGATGATTTCATTGAGCTGGTGTTTCGATTATTTGATTAATAGCAGGTGATCCAAATATTGCGAGAACGGTTTGATTTGTGAAGCGGTGGTTAAATCATTTTAATAGTTAATTTCTATGCTTTACACTCTGGGAAGCTGTAATTTCTTATGTAGCCTCTTTAGGACATTTACTTGACGATGCCCAGGGTTCGGATAAGATGAGTGGCTCTTGAAGCTAATTTCTATGTTTTACACTCTAGGAAGCTGTTGAATTGATGATTTGAATTGAAGCCTTGATAATTTTTAGTACTTTTAATAATAATATAGTCCATTCTAAAACTTTTAGATACCTAGTAAGTAGGTACCTACCTATAAGATAGTATTTTTAATTCAATTTATTTATCTAATTAATTTATATTTAATTTATCAATAATATTTAATGATAATGATTTATTATTATTTAGTAGCCATATTCTTTCATAACAGTTGCCCAAGGCATGACATGACCCAAGTGGGATTTATGTATCAGGGTTAGGTCAGGTATGCTAGCCATCAGAATAAGTTGAAATCAAATACACACTTTCTCCACTTGTCAGTTTATAATTTGTCTGTCTTCCAATCATTACACCTTGTCATGTACGATAAACGTCCTATCGCATACTTAACATCGTTTTTATGTTATGATTCGCTGACAAAACTTCAATTTCGGCATTCCGCTTGACGTTGTTCATTTCGTTAGTTCCTACACACCATTTTTCTTTTCTACTATACTTGTAAACTCAGGTTCCACGAGTGTAACTTTTCTACACTTGTACTCTTTGTTTTGGTGAAACACTTGTTCTAGTTTACCGTGCATTACAAGTACCTGTACTTGTTAACTTGTACACTTGTAACTTGTTGTGGTATATCCCCAGGAGGCCCATATGAGCAAGTCCAGGGCTGAAAATAGGTAGTAATATGAGGAGAAGGTTTGAGATTAGATTTTGAAAATTTAGTAAATTCTGAGTGAGAAAATCTTGAGCTTCTAGAACCAACTAGACCCCAAATTTGATTTTTAACACAAGTTTGGGAAGTTATCACTTACCATTAGATGAAATATACAATAAGCTCTGACGGGGCGAAAGGGCTAAGCGACAATGAGTGAATACGAGAAGCCAACCTATTTTTCACCTTCAAACAAATTTGAAAAGTATGGAATTAGTTGTGGACCATTCAGCCTAACCCGCACATTCCCTTAAAATTTCATCAAAATCCGATGAAAACTGTTGAAATTAGGCTCGTTTAAAAAGGAATACATATTCGCGCATTCGCAATTGCTACTAATAATAGGATTATGTTGAAATTGCTAGGGAATGCTCAAATTAACCTCTTCCACCTATCCTACGAATTTGAGCGAGATCGGTCAACAGGGGCGTGAGAAAATTATGGTAGATGGAATTTAAGTTTACGCATGCGCCGAGTGAAGTTGATTTGGGAACAATGAAACTCATAGAAAACCATCTTCACGCTAACCCGCACATACCATAAAAATTTCATGAGAACCTGTTGAATATTGTGGAAATTAAGCTTGTTGCAAGGACATACACATACAGAGATAAAAGGAGAAATACACGGAACGAAAGTTGTTCAGAATAGTCTAAAACGTAAAATGAGAGTGGATATTTTACCACTGTTGAAAAACAACAGCCGTTTGATTCTATTTACCTAGTAATTTATTTATTCATATAACGGGCAAAAGCCCAAATACAATAATTAAATCATTTGTTACAAAATCACAACCTAACAATAATTGATTAGTACTGATTCATACCAACCATTGCAATTATACCCATCCACCGTATGTTACGATTTAACAAAATAATTTGTTTAATAAATTAAAATAAACTAGGTAATAATCTTCCAGAGCCCGAACCTCGCTGATATATTCAGAAAAACTTGAGGTAACAAGTACGCCCGCAGCCTGTTCGCAGTCCTCATGATCCGAGGGAGTGGTGTAAAAAACCCGTACTTAATTAGTTTACTATTACTGCGCGGTAAATACGTCAATGTCGCGTGTGGATCTGAAGGGAACACGGAAATCCAGATCCGACGCATCGACTGCTTCATGTAAAAATGTATATAAGAAATAAATATCCCTTGTCCCTTCTCGAGTTCTCAAGCCCAAACAAAATTAGCGTTACTCGTGGGTGAGAAAATGGTATTTTAACTATTTTTACATGGAAGAAGATTACATTCTAAGAAGTTTGGCATCAAACGCACTCTCCTACGATTGGTAGTTTTCATTCTACGATTTTTTGAAGTTTCGCACACTAGTGACGTTAAAGCACCCCTCCCGCCTGGGCGGAAACCCCCTGCGTACCAGTGTGACGTCACCAGTGCAAACTTTTAGAAATCAAAGCAAGAAAACTAACGTAGGAGAGTGCGGGCGGTATCAAATTTCTTAAAATGGAATCTACTTTCATTTAAAAATATAAAATGAATTCGTGGGTAACGCTCATTGTCTAGGGCGGGGGTCTCCAACCTTTTTTAGTGAAGGGCCACATTATAAAATATTTGAGACACAATTCACTAATATTTCCCGAGCCCCCCCCCCCCCCCTCCCATACATTCACGAAGTTTTGTTTTAATTAAGAGTGCTCAGTGGTGGTTATTGAAATATTCTGGGCTTAGTTTTCTAAGTAGCTATATTCCCTTATATATCTTTGTTGTTGGATAACTCAAATCATGTTCTTTCAGATAGTTAAAAATAATGTTGTGAACAAAATGTACCAGACCTAAGTAAGACAATTATTCATGATTTTTACTTAGGCCTATTTTCGCTAAAAATTTCAATGATTATTTCAAATACCCTTGAATTTTTAATATAACAATAGGTAAACTTCTAAAAATTAGATTAGTTCAGAGAGCTGAATTAATATTACTGCTTGTCATAAAATTTGTTCTCTAAAATAAGTTTTCAAGTAAGCCTCATGAAAACGCAGGATAATAAAAGACCAAATCATTGTAATGTACTACAAATTTATATGATTCTTAAGTTTTAATGATGAAAACAGAAACACTTGAAATTAAATGAGTAGGTACACAAGTCTTTTCAGTTTGTAACTGTTCCGAGGGCCTGATGTGGCCCATGGGTCGTAGGTTGGAGACCCCTTGTCTAGGGGTTCATGAAGCTTTAGTTCCTTCCCTTCCGGCCCTGTCAGCGCTGTCATCGACTCGACGATCATTTGTGGGCGTTACAATTTACATCAGTGTAACGGATAGCATAGCGGATAATGAGACGTAAGTTATCTAGTTGAAATCAGAGTAATGCGGTTTTTTCCCCTTCTTTTTTTGGGGTTTATGCACATTTACACACTAGAGGGATTACGTAATCGTTCACTCCAAGTCATTATGCAAATTAAATGTGAAAAATGCCATTTGGAGAAACTTTCGTTGAATTTTTTCGAAGGATTTTATATTATGTTCTTGGGAATAAGGAGACCAAAGTACACTTGTGAACTCAAGTATTGGCCTCACCAAGGACACGTATAGCAAGCGATGTTCTCTTGGCAAAACCCTAAGGAGCGATGAGATCTGAATGAAATAGCATCGATATGAGGAACAAATAACATGTCGGAGTCCATAATTATCCCCAAATCCCGCACTTGGTCAACTTTCGTAAGGGGATGCCCATAAATCTTGTAATCAAACACGTAAGGGTTCTTCGTCCTCGTAAATATTCGTATATGCAGCAGGACTTATCAATGTTCAGTACCATTCCGTTCTTTTTACACCAATCGTGTAGTGCCTCTTGCAGCACCAGACCATGCGATATGCTGGAATGAACATTTTGGGTCATCCGCGAAAAAGAGACTACGAACGTTCACCATCTCGACGCTCAAACCACCTATATTAATAAAATCGTAAGTACGTCTGTCTGTACATTGATTAGAAGCATGAAATTTTGCGTTCCGTTTCATGCTATTTGTAGACGATTGGTACCATTTTCTCCATTTTTTTTTCTTTCCGTTCGCTTTTTACGGTTACAAGGGTCATTGGTCAACTGATATGAGTAGGGGGAAATGTCTGTATCAGTCCAACTTAAATTATAGGCTATTTGAATTTGAGTCAGAGGGGGTGTTTTAGTGGAGAGGGAGGGGTGAAATGGGGTATCTTGGACACCATTTAACGAACTGGGGATCTGATTGGGTGAATATGTCTCGATAGTTCTAACTTAAATCACAGGCTACTCGAAATTTTTCAAATCTGCCCCATAGGAGGTGTTTTAGCGGAGGAGTGGGGAGAGAGGGAGTATCTTTGTCATCACTGAACAAACAGGGGATTTGATTGTCGAATATGTTTGGATTACTCAAATTCAAGTCAAAGACTACTTTTAAAATTTTTTTCAAATCTGACCCAAAATGGCGGGAGGGGGTGGGGGAGTTAAAGCGTTTTGAACATCACTGAATCAACTGGGGATCTGAGTTATCGAGTATGTTGGGAGTATTCTAACATAAATCACATGCTACTTGAAAATTTTCAAATCTAACCCTTAGAAGGGGGTGTTTTCAGTGAAGGAGTGGGGTGGGGGGGGGGGTATCTTTGTCATCACTGAACACAGCGGGAATTTGATCGTCGAATATGTTTGAATTACTCTAATTCACGACAAAGACTACTTTTTCAAATACTCTAACTTGAATCACAAACTACTTGAAATTTTCAAACCTGAACCATAACTTGTATTTTGAGAGAGTGGTGGGGTGGAATGGGGCTATCTTGAAGATCACTGAATAAATCGAGGACCTGATTGATAAAGTATGTTTAGATAACACTAAAAAACCACCGCCTACTTAGAAATTTTCAATTCTTGCCCACAGGGGTGTTTTTGGGGGAGGGGGTTTGGAAAGGGGTATCTTTGACATCACTGAACAAACTGGGGATGTGATTGGGCGAATATGTTTGGATTATGTCAACCTCAATCACAGGCTATTCAAATCGTTTCTAGCCTCAACCATAGGGAGGTGTTTGTGGTGTTGGTGGTTGAATGGAATAATTCGGTCATCACCGAACGGACTGGTGATCTGATGTTCAGACGAATGAAATTGGATTAGTCCGAACGTTCTATTGGGTTACCTATCAAGAATATTTTTAATCTGAAGTATGGGGGGGGGGGGGGGTGTTACGGAGAGGGGGTAGGTGTTGAGCTCAGTAGTTTGGTCCTAATAGGTAATTTATAAATACTTTTAGTACGTACTTTCAAGTAAGGACTTTTTTGAATCAGATCCATAGGGGCGTCCCAAAATGTGATGGGTGAGGGAACTTTATTTGGGTCGGACGGAGTCTTTGGTCTTTTTTAATTTTTGGAGTCTACGCATCTTGAAATAAACCAACAAATTTTGAAGGGGGATAATTTTTTTTTCTTGGCCGATTACAAAAGTTCATTATTGAAAGTAATAAACCAAAATTCATAAATATTCATATTTTAGCTATATTAATATTTTTCTATCAATTCGCAGTTGGTCTTGAAATTTCCAAAGCTCATGTACCTACTTTCATAAAATATTTATTTATGTATTTATTTTTTGAAATTCAAAGAAGAAAATATTGTTTTGGGTGATGAACTTCCTTATGAAAAATCGTGGGGAGCCTTATCAAAATCATTTGACGCTTGGCCTCTCGGAACCCACCCAACCACAGATTGACGACATCGCCGAAAATCGCGCCCGCTCCGGCGTGGCAGACCGAAATAAAATAGCTAACGGACGTACGGGCGATTAAGAAATGAATTTTCGGTCGTTTAGCATTGGGCAAGTCAGTTTTGAGGTCCACTCCAATGCCATCAGCAGAATATCTATCTGCCCGTTAGAAGATTAGGTGGAATTTCATGTAACAGGGACAGCCGGAAACCACCATAGTCCTTGTGGTTAGTCTACAGCCCGTTTTGGTTTATTAATTTTAATAATAGAGTTTTTGTTCTTCCCGTATGATTTTCCCCCGTTAACGCGTAGAGCAGCGTCTAGAGCAAGCAATTGCAGATGGCGTATTTCTTCGTATGGCGTAAATTCTTCGCGTATTTCTACACGTATTTTTACACGTAAATACACGACTAACCAAACGCTATCGTCACGGTAGTCTCTTTAGTATTTCAAAGTCAACGATTGAGAATTTGAGATCGAGCAGAAGAATTATGAAATAATTTTACACTGCCTCATCAGCTACCTTCACAGGCATCGAATAACTAGGTTCGACCTAAGAAAAAATAATATTCGCGAACGCATATTTCGTTGAAAACATCAGTTCTCGTCTGATCACTGATGCAACAACGGGCTAGGTTAGTACTTCAATGGGCAACCGTCTGGGAGCGCCGCAATTATGGCATCTTTTTTATTTTTTGTCTAATTATTCAAATTTTCATCTAGCTACATCAAGTTTAATTAATCATGCCTCGTGGAATAGTTCGTTTTAAGTGCCTTCCCTGCTTTATCAAATGGTTATTTCCAGGATCTGAGAAGGTACCTAGCACAGATTCTACTAACAACCTACTCAATTTGTTATTGAACTAACAACAGCTTTAGTATACAAACTTATTATTTAAACACAAACCTGCTCGTTGTCTGAATCTTTATGTTGGTAGATACAACTTTGTAGTACGAAGTGTACTTGCGATTGCTAACGAAGAATAGGTATCTACTTTAAAATCGGAAAAGTATTAACGACTGCATTTACTCCCAAATAGGTGAACGGACGAAGTAGGTACCTACTTTGTTCACATAATCAACTGAATTTGATTTCATAATACACTTATATTTATCACAGATTTTACTTTTTTCGACTTGGTAGGAAATTGCGGAAGGGAAACGTTATTAGACGACAGTCAGTTGGAGACCGAATACCTAAATTATTCTTAAAACTGTGGTCACCTTAGCTTCAGGTTATGACGATTACGCGTAGGATAGGATTCTACGTGTTGACGCGTAAATTCGCGCTTGCACAGTTGGTATTTCAGTCTTTTTGCGTACACGGGTAGAAAATAACGGGAAGAACAAAAACTCTCTAATAAACCTTTGTAACTGACCTAAAACAAAATTCGTTAACTCCCCTTACATCCCTCCAAGTCTGTTTTTCAAGATATGCGTGTATTTTGAAGATCGAATAGAAAAATCTGATCATCAGCCATCTAAGTTAACGAAATTTGGCTGACAAATTTTATACAGGTTTTCCACTAGATAGCCCCCCCTTATTTTCTCTAATTGTCGGAGTAAAAAATTCGGACAAACGCGATGTGGACATCAACTTCGTTTTTGGGAACCTCAATTTTGACATTTCATGTCTTTACTATGGCACATAACCAAAAAGTGTGACGAAGAAAGCGTTATGAAAAATATCTGATGATTTCCGCTTACAACCGAGTCGTTGCTAGGGAAATGGTACTTCGTCGTTTTTCATCCCACAAAATCCGTTGACCATTCTTTCGAAAGCTCTCGATATATTCAACCATATTATGTTAACTACTGCGAAGTGCGTGGCCAGCAAGCTGAGTTATGACCATGGTTATATGAATAATTGTTTACACACAGGTGATCATTTTCAATAATTGATACTGTGAGCAGGATTGCAACCGCTTGTTAATTTCTGATGATTTCATTGAGCTGGTGTTTTGATGATTTGGTTCATAGCAGGTGATCCGAATATTGCGAGAACGGTTTGATTTGTGAAGTGGTGGTTGAATAATTTTAATAGGTAATTTATACTTTACACTCTAGGAAGCTGTAATTTCGTATGTAGCCTCTTTAGGACATTACTTGACGATGCCCAGGGTCCGGATCAGCTGAGTGGCTCTTAGAGCTTGCATACGAGTCTGCAACACATACGAGTCTAATGTGTTGCAGACTCGTATGCAAGCGTTTCTGATGATTATCGAATACAACCTTATCGTCTTTGGTCGATCCTTTAAATGTTTTCAAGCTTGGGTTTCAAACCTTGGTTTTCTAGATATCTATCCATGAATTGCTATAAGAAAATTCAATGAAATTATATAAATAAATAAAATGTGTACGATTCTAACTTGGTTTATTGCAGATTCTAATTCTGCGCAAAATTTCATGGAAATCCGCCTCTCGAGTTTGTTAGTGCCCACAAACGGGTGCAATTCCGATCTAAAAGTGCGCGATTCCGCTCCTAACCCTCCATCAGGCGCCACCTCCTACTTTACTCAGTGGGCAAAACCAGAGTTGCCTACTCATGGTCATACATTACCGTACCAAAGTAGTGTAAACCTGTACACTTACATTCGGACGCTCATTAAAATTGACGTCATCATCCTGGAGCTGGTTTTTTTTTTTTTTTTCCCCGCATAAAAGCGCATGAAAATAACTGAGATATGGTTGATTTTAAGCTCCAAGCCGGCCTATCCTGAAGCTTTTTTGCTTGGAAACGCACACAAACAGTAAAATACATGATGCCTGCTTTTTAGTTAGTAAAAAAATAACAATGAAACCGTGTCGCGATCTGAAAATGCATTAATTGGGCGCGCACTGGTGGTGTCAAAAATAACAAAACAGTAGAGATATTATTGAATCGACTGAAAAAAAAAAAAAAAAAAAAAAAATCAAACACTTCGATAAAACTTTATAAATGAAACGAAAAAAGTTAAAAGGAAAGTTCATCTTCGCTTGATTTTTCGGGTTTGGGGTTCCCGGTTGTCTGGGATTGGATTGTAAATCGGTGAAAGTGAAAGTCAAGAACCTGTATATAGATGTACCTAATCACCATCATTTTTCTCATACCACTGATTAAAATAAAGTTCAAATGACTTCAGCAACGGGCTTGCGCTGACTTTATTACTGGGTTTTGTTTTGATAAGACTAACTTTGCTAAAAAAAAATTCTCTCGCATCGTCGCATTACCTATGCATTTGAGGTAAGGAGTACAAATAAGTGCAGAACAAATTTTGGCAGGAGTGCCATATATTTTTTATTTTACCCTTGACAGTCGGTAAATATCGAGGACAAAAGAGTTGTAATTCTCCTTCTTCAATTCCTGTACTAACCTTTAAATGAACTCATGATAAAATGATAATTAGTGTAGTGGATTTATATATGTTTGACTTGGTGTAGGTAGACCAAGTGGGACATTTATATTCTGGTTATGCGGGTTAGTCCCTGTGGTATTACTGTAAGGAATGTGAGCGAAATCGCCAAGGTCAGCTTGCTTGGCGGGAGGAACTTGAGGATAGTTCGTGTAGCAGCCGCGTGGAGCACTGGGCTCGCTTAGTGGGTGCTGGGTTCGATCTGTTTGGTGCTGAGCCGTTGTGTAATATTCCGGCCTAAGATTTATATCTGTAGGGGGAATATACTGGGCTTGGTTGAGGTACTGAAAAGTATCCTTTGTTTTAAGCACGTTGGGAGTGTGTTTGACACTCGGATCGGCCGGGTAGCCTTGCGTAGAATATCGTGGATATTCAGATATCTTTGTCGAATCATGATGATTGACTTCAGAGCGGGTCTGAAAGGTATCCTCGAACTTTTGTGTGTGTGAGGCTTGTCCTAACGTTTCCTTCATGAATACGTTAGGTAGTAAGGCGATCTCTTCGCGAGAATCGAGCCTTTGTCCGTCGCTAGGAACAGCGGACGAGTCGAGTAGCGGGTAGGGAGCGCTGCGAGGGCTAGGGCTCCCGGCCGCGCCGTGTTCTGCTTCCTCTTGCATGAGGAAGTAGGACGGGCAGCGCTCCATCGATGTATCCGAGTTTGTTAACTCGTTTTCAATACCTCTCCGTATAGGATGCAGGATTTGGAAGGTGGACTCGCTTGACAGAGCTTCTTTCCTTTGCTCGGATGTCAGGGTCCTACCTTGTAGCCTTGAAAAAGGCTTCCTTGGACGATAAATTAGAGCGGATGAGCTGAGTAATTTATCGGCGTGCCCCAGCGGTCGGTGACGAGCTTAGTGCTACGAAACCCGGGCGACACGTCTCGGAACGTCCCAGCGGGCGTACGATCTAATGAGAATATCAATAGATGTACCGGGTGGCGTCCTGACAGAAGAACTACGTTGGGCAATGAGCAGGATAAATAATCACTGGACTCGTAGATGCCAATGCGAGATCTGTGAGGAGAGAAGATATGCCTTGTAGAAAGCAGTAGAAAGCCGTTCTGAGAGGAACTCGTGAGCAGAAGGGTCGTCAGCGTAGAGCGTGTAGAATCTTCGTACTGTAGAGTGTAGTCGTCGAGAGCGGTGAGTGGAATGAATTTCGGAGGGCTCCGAGCGGGGTAATTATAGGGAGGTGGCCGCCTCCTGCCGCCCCCTGATTGGTCCGCTTAATTTCATTAGTTCACCTGTGTTTTCTTATTGGCTCGCACATTGTTTTCTCAGAATCTGCGAGTATGATAGCTGAGTTGGTCCTTCGGGGGTGGCTTCCCCGCATCCGTCGCTGCGACGGGGTCCCCGGAGGTGGCTTCCGTGCGTCCGTTGCGGGGACAGGGACCTTGAGGTGTCTTCCCTGCGTCCGTTGTTTAGACGGGGTCCTCGGGTGGCTTCCCTGCGTCCGTTGTTCAGACGGGATCCCCGGGGGTGTCTTCCCTGCGTCCGTTGCTGAGACGGGGTCCCCGGGGTGGCTGCTGGACCAGAGGTGGTTGCTTGCCGCCTCCTGGTTGGTTCGCCTATTGTCTCTCGTGCAATCATTGTTTCTGATTGGCGAGTAGGCTTGCTAGAACTGTCCTTGTTAGTTTTCTCATTCAAGGCGACTTGGTTCGAGATACTTGTCGCGTCTCTCTCGCCCAGTAAGTGTTTAGAGAGGTCGCCTTGTATGTTATTTGTTAATATTTCACTTTTGAGAGAGAATTTCGTATTTTCTCTCTGGTGAAATATTTTGTTTGACGGAGTTATAACTCGACGTCTTATAAGCATTTGTGTGCCATGTCTACCTCTTTTTGGTAGCCCTGAAAAGGGCTGTTGAAAAGAGGGGGTGGTTTTCACCACAATTAGATTTATGGTAATGTAGGTATTCTAATATAGGTATCAGTGGCATAGCTGAGTCATTTCTCATGGAGGGGCAACAGTCGAGGATTTCATTCTATTTTATAGTTTTGCTATTAATTTTTAGTGCTGAGTATACGAAGACTCTTAGGTAGGTGCTCAATGGCTTTTTGTAATGATCTGAAATCACGGACGCTTTCATATTCATAAACCTACCTATGGATTATCAAAGCATAAATACTGCTTAGAAAAAATATTATCCAAATAACTAATCAGAACGTGAAAAATTACGATAAATACGAATAGGTACCTACCGATGAATTGAGGAGCACTAGGTTTATTATACTATTATTCTAGATTTACTGCATGCAAATTCATAAACCTATGTGGACTTGCTGTCTTACATACAGGTTTATCCTCAATTGTTACTTCCGCGTGAAAATAACTTTTTCTGCGCAATATCATACAATTGTATTATATATGTAGGTACCTACCTACGCGAAATGAAATACAGGGCATGAAACCGAGATCGAGAAACATAAAAAAATGTAAACAAACTCAAACCTGCAATATGTTAGGTTAGAATATAAATGCTACACTAGATTATTTTGACTTTTCTATTAAACTATTTCAATCACCACTGCAGGCTTCTATTTATTGTATTCTTGCTTCATTTTAACTAGGATTTTATTCGTAAATGAATGGGTATAATACAACGGGAAACTGTTTTGAAACGAACAACCAAGCATGATCAAGTAGGCTGTGAAAAGTAGGGGCAGTTCGTAGGGGAATTGGTGGATACTGAACAATGGATATTTTTCTAGGGAAAAATCGCATATGGGCTCGCCCCAGAAGGTAGTGGGGAACGACTTGATTTCAGTTTGTAGTATCCACATTTCCGTTTCGTTGACTAGGTGATTTTACTCCTCTCCGAGGGGCTGTATAATATCCACGCTATTTTGCCCCTACAGAAACTAACCTAATAAAAATTTCTTCATTTCTAAGAGAGTCTCAAGTCTCTAGGCAACCGGAATCGTATAATAATAGTAGTTGTGTTTTACTGATTACATTCTTTAATTGAAGGTATTAGGTACTGAAGTTGGAAGCGTAAAATTATTAATTTGATTGTATCCATACAACGAAATTCTGCATCCTCTATATTTTATGGAGGGGCTCTGCCCACCCTGCCCCTCCTCAAACTACGCCACTGGCGACCACTGTGCGGCAGAAAAGGAGCGGTAAACGGTACAAGGTTAGTTCGTGGTCTGATCGGTTGGAACTTGGAAGCGCTAGCAACCAGACGCTCCTCACAAACATGCCCCGTTCACCAGGGGAAAATGGTGTGGGCTTGGCTTATCCCCACCTTTCCACCCTAGACCGGTTGCAAATCTCTCCCAACCACCCTACCAGCCCCCCTCCCACCATCCCACCCCCTCACTAATGCCGCATGACCATGTTTGTGTCCTTCCCGAATTCAGAGAATCGAAACTATCGTAGCTCAGCAGCCTCAACTCTGAGTATTCTGTTGATATGAACATGACAGGCCTTCTTAACAAAGGAGCTTCCAAGAAAAGTGTAAGAACAGTGAAAGGAAAAAACTCTACCCAGGATTTGGTTTAAACTAGTTTGTGGCGTACCTGTGGAGCAATATTTTAAGGAATCTAATAATGACAAGTTCCATATGGCCCAACCTCCTGGAAGGTTCAGGGTCTAATACCTACAAGGAAATTCTTTTGTTTGCTCTCTTGTGTGACAGCCAATCCTGCTCACTTTCTCGGAACCAAATAGTAACACGTGTTGTTCTGGCGCAGCTCTAGGTATCCTGTTTCAAAGAACTTGGCCGACATGCGCAGTTATAGAAGAGGTATGGGCTCCTTAACTCCTACTCTACTCTGTGGGTATGGGCAGTACAAGAAAATTTTTCCCAGTCTTCTCCTATCGTGGCAAGTGTTAGATCGGTGGTCGGTGCGCCTGGGTTCTGGAGCTACTACAAGATGAAGAATCCAATCTACGACAGCTTCGGCGCCGGTAAATTGATAGATGAATTTGCTTCGTACTCGGTACGCGTTTCCGCGATCGGTAGTGTAGATGAAAGTCAATCCGTTTTTCGTTGTGGAAAGTGAAAGTGCAGTGTTTCATTGCATCAGCACATCTTTACCTGCGGCTCACCTGCAGTATTCGTCAATCAACATCCATTTTCAAGGTACCTGCATGTCGCATGAATGCATGCTCATAATATCGACTAAATATTCATTGAAATAATGCTGTTTAACTTACCGATGCAAATGAAATACCTGTACTTCAGTATACACGGATTTGTGTAAAAATATTGGGTACACAGTCCATTTTATATGCTTAGGCCTAGGTTTAAATATGATTGTTGATGACAGTGCTGAAGAGCAAAATACTGCGGTCCAGCACGGAATAATTTTAATCGAGGTTCGAAATGGATGATTAATTTTTTCTTTAAATTAATCAAATCATGATCATTTCATCTTAAAGTTTAATCTGTGTGAAAAAATCATTTTTTGATTTTTATCAAATTTTGATTATTATTACTAATCAAATCATGATTTTATCGAAACTGATCAAATTATTTAAATCGGAGGATAATCATTATTTTTTTTATTTTTCTGATCAGAGAATAATGATTATTTTGTGATTTTTATTTTTCTGATTAGGAAATAGAAATCAAAAGCTCTTTTGGTCACTAATTTACATTGCTAGTGAATTGAAATTCAGGCCTCACAATCTATACTCAAAAATTTTCTGGCCACCTTGGGGAGAGCGGTTGGTGGGGGAGGGGGGGGGGATTTGTATAGGTGCAAGTGTGTACTCAGATGAAAGCTTATGAGAAGGGGATTTCAAGTAATGTAAATAAGAAAAAGAAAAATGACGAAATAATCGTTAGGTAATCTCTGATCAGAAAAAAATAACCATAAATCTATAATTTTTATTATTTTGATTAAAAATTAATCATTGATTCATATTCTACCAATTAGAAATTAAAAATTACTCATTTTTGTCAAATCTTGATTGATTTTTATTATAAATAATCATTAGGCAGGTACCTATTTCCTGAGCGTGATATCTATTTCAAACCTTGGTTTTAAGGCCAATGTGGACGCCAGTTGTGCGAAAGAGAAGGAAGATAAAAAATGTATGCCAATTATTTCCACTATCACTGGATAAATTTTCAACTTCGACTTCACTTTTGAGTTTGTATCAACGAGTAAATTCTCTATCATCGAACTTTTCGAGAAAAAAATTTAAATTTGGTTTAGAAATGCTCTTTACAAATAAATTTTTTATTATTAAAATACTTTGGAAACTGTTCAGGAGCGACTGGACTATTCGTGTAGCGACAATGAGAACAAATATTCCTTGATAACTAGAGGCGAAAACGAAAAACGCTGCAAATTATTTCACAAAGGTTTATTATTTTTTCAATTGAGTATGATCGTAGTTTTAGTTGGCTAGCGTACGTCATAAGCCCGTCCAGACTCCTCGGCGTGTCCTACTTCGAGTTGCCACAACCTATACTTCTATAATTATATATGCATGTTTATATTTCTCAACAACGTGTGTACACTGTTTCATCCGTTTCAACTCCGTCTTCCCGCATAACTCTACAATCTCCAGTGTTGTCTTCACGAGCTGTCAGAGGGATGTTTTTTTTACGTTGGCATGTCTTCGCCAATGTTCCCGTGAGTTTCATGTCGAATTCACCGAACTGTACAGAAGTTTTCCTTGTTTATGGAAGGTGAAGAGTAAGGAATATAGTGACCGTGATAAGAGGAATCAGGCTTACGAGAGTCTCGTTGAAAAATACAAAGCAGTAGATTCAGATGCGAATAGAGAAACGATTAAGAAAATAATTAATTCAATGCGTTCAGAATTAATTCAAATTAATTCATTGAAGTGTTACTGAATAACTTACCTTTAAATAATCCTTTTTTAAGAATTTGTAGATAGCTTTACATGTTTCAGTAATTATTTCACTCAGGGACTGATTTGAAATAATAGTTGTAAACTCCAAATCCTTATAGTTTCTGCCAGTTGCTAGGAATGGGTTGCAACCAGTCTCTCGTGTGGTGAAATTGCTTTTCTCATGCAAGAGTTTTGTTTTGTGATATGTGGAGTTACAAGTTTCAATAAATTATTGTATGTTCCAACGTCCATTCGTTAGTAATTTCGCCAATCATTTTGTTCATCACGCAATTCACGAAGTAATCTTACGTGAGAAAATGTTTGCCTTTTTATTTTAGAAACCAACGTCTTGACCATAGTGAGCGTCGGCGTCGCTCAGACTTAAACACAAACTGCAAAAACTGACCTCAATAACACTTCTTCCATGATATTATGTGCACATTCACTGAAAGTTATCTGTTGTGACGAGCGGGTTGAATGAATAATAATGCACGCAAATTAATATAACACTGAGGGGAGGAACTGTTACCCACTAAAGGAACGTAGGCATATATAGTAGCAGTCTCTTCACAATATTATCACAAAACTACATTAAAAATTGGTGCTGAAATCTATACCGTGTGGACGCATTTCTTTGCAACGACTTGACTGCAACGTTTTACCTGCGCAGGTAAAACGTACGATAAATCCTTGCATGTGGACCGGCCTTTATAAATTGCAAAACTAAACTAAATTACCGTCCAATTTCGAAGAATATCGAATAATTTTTTCAGTGATCGTTTGGGTTAAGCGTTAGATGTTCCCTAATAAATTTGGCCGTTTCCTGCTAAAGGTAGCTAATGCGCGTGCGCAAACGCTATCCTCCAACAATTTGGATCTAAGTTCAATTAGAATTCGACAGCTTCCTTATTCGCTTCTTGCTTTTTTCTGAGGACCAGTTGACGCAAAATAAAATTTTCCGCAATATCGGTGAAAAAATAGGTAATATACGTAGTTTTGAACGGTTCTAGGGAGTCAAATTTAGAAAACTATGCCAAAAACGTGTATTTTAAAGGGTTTTTGGCAAAAAAAAAAAGGTTAAGGAGAAATTGTAAGAACAAGAAAAGTTAAAACGTGGTATATTCGGAGTCAACACAATATTTGGGTATTATAACAATGGCATATAAAATATGTGTTCATTCAGATTTGTAATTTTTCTGTTCAGAGAATTTCTTACTTTTCTTACTCAATGTTTCTACTCAAACCAAAATCTTTCGATAGTTTAATTTCGTTAGGTTTCAAATTTATTTCATATTTCAACAAAATTGAGATGTTTGGATATTTTCTGTAAAGTATTTATTTATATCTTAATTTTTTTTCACATGATGATTGTTTACAATAATAATCTTGATCAATGCAAAATCCACTTACAAAATCAGTAGGTTTACATAATATTGGAGATACACGCACTTGCCTATATTTTATGTACAAATTGTTAATAATAAAATTCGAGAGATGTATGTATCATTGTAGGACAGGCACGAGATAGGTAAGTATCATCGTAGGATAGGTACGAGATAGGTAAGTATAGTAGGATAGTTAACAGTTGAGTATGTATCATTTCCAGGATAGGTACGAGATAAGTAGGTATGTATCATTGTAGGATAGGTACGAGATAAGTTTGTATCATTATATGACAGGCACTAGATAGGTATATATCATTGTAGGATAGGTACGACATAAGTATGTACCCTTGTAGGATAGGTACCAGAAATGCCTACGGACAACAATCAATTCTTGGTGCCTCTCAATTTGATAAATCCCACGGCCAGGATAGCGAAAATTAAAGTCCAGACAGTCAACGAGATCACGCTGATGTAGACTCGCGAGAAAGTCAAACCCCATGATCTCACTGATATGGCTCTGAAATTCAAAACCACAATGTGTTTATAATGTGGTGGAGTTTCATGAGTTGTGTGCGAATGTTCCAATTATGTGCTTTCGAATTTTCGGATCTAAACAGCTATTTTAATGGGTCTTCAACGGCACAGTGAGCAGAATGACCGATCTAGGTGAATAAAATTTTTTTTTTTTAAGCATATCTGATAGGAAATTTAACGCTGATCACGTATACACTCCAAAATTCCTACACCTAAAATCACTTGTTAATGGGGTTTCCATTTTAAAAAAACTTGACTGACACTAGAGAGTTCCTAGAGATCCGTCGGTCTCAATACGGTGTGCGGTAACGAGAAACATTTACCGCACCTTAAAGTCACGTCAAGTCCTTAACGGATCTAGTTGTAACGCTAAATCCATGGAAGGAGGAAATTATCCCTAGGAGGTTATTTGAGTCCATGGAAGAAGGTTATTTTAGACGATTACGTTTTTTCCGGATTGCAATCCGTTACCGTATCTGTACGGAAGGATGCATCACCGTAACTCATTGCATCAGAGTTACGGCACCGGATTGTCAATACCGCACGACGTATTGTGTTTTACGGATCTACTAGGAACGCTCTAATGTCTTCATCTCTATTATAAGAATGAAACTCTGTCTGTCTGTCGGGCAAATGCACGGCCAAACGGTTGAGTGCATACGTTTAATCACAAACTGTACTATAATGAAACAGTTATTACGATGACACTCTATATGCATTTGTGTGTGGATTTTCTTATCCAAGACATAATCAAGGAATATAAAATAGCTTCTAACATAATACATAAAAAAAGTTCCACTCATGCAGCATGATCGTATGAGCGAATTTTCGTAGATTATCTTAACATTATATTATACTACTGTTTTGAAATTTGTGCATTCCGAGTACAAAGAAATTGTTAAGCACCAATTTTATGGCAAATAAACTCGTTCCAAAATATATTCTACGAATAAAAACAGGTTTTGGATGTTTAGCAATTTTTCAGTTTTTCAATCGATTTTTCAGCAAATATTGATGAAATTCAAGTACATTTTTCACCATAATTTTGTGAATACATTTTTGAATGTTTTAGTTCATCGCCAATAAACTAATTTCGACTACAATTCTGAAAAAAATATAAATTTAAAAGTTTTTAGTCGTTTTCAGTCATTTTTAGTGATTTTTGAGCACATTTTTTGAAATTTGACCAATTTAATGTGCTCAAAAAGTGTTGTCCGACGAACTCATCCTTTCTTTTGAAATGCTTGATTTTTTGGCAAAAGAACGAAGTTTTTATCTCAATTCTATCGAGAGTTATCGTCTGGAATGACACACGCACATATATATATATATATATATATATATATATATATATATATATATATATATATATATATATACATATAAAAAAGCGTTAAAATCCAGGAATCATTTCAGAATGCCTCAAAACAGATTTTGATGAAGAAAATTTTTGAAAATGTTTATTTTAAAATTTTTGGAGCCATTGCAATAGCTTTATTTTCTAAGAAAATTCGCTAAAAAAAAAAAGTGCCAAGTTGGTTGTGGCATATAGCTTCCTCGTTTACCAATCATCTTCTTCCAAATATCATCCAAATTTAAGCGAACTTGAACGAATAGAGGGTGAAAAGATGGAACATGAAGGAATTAACGCAGAATGAAGTATTGATTTGGCAACAATGAAACTGATAGGGGACCATCTACAACCTATCCCGCGCAATCTCTGACAATTTCATCGAAATTGGATGAAAACAGTGGAACTTAACGTCGTTACAAGGATTACACATAGGCGCATGCGCAGTGGCTATTAATTATACAATCTTGTTGAAATTGATATGGGATGATTTAATCGTTATCCTCCAACTATCATCCAAATTTGAGCGGGATCGAACGATTAGGGCGTGGAAAAATAGAGCATAATGGAATTTACGTGTTCGCATGCGCAGATTGGAGTATTGATTGCGCAACAGTGAAACTGAGTTGGGAACCTTCTACACCCTAGCCCGCATATTCCCTAAAAATTTCATCCAGATCGGATGAAAACTGTGGAAATAAGATTTTTACAAGGATTCCATATTGGCGCATGCACAGTAGTTAATAATGATAAAATCGTTTTGAAATTGATATAAGATGATCAAATTGTCATCCCACAACTATCACCCAAATTTGAGCGAGATCGAATGTTTAGGTCGTGAGAAAATGATGCTTGGCAGAATTTACGTTTGCGCATGCGCAGAGTGAGGTATTGACTCAAGAACGATGAAACTGAATAGGTGATCCCCCTAGCCCGCACATTCCCTGAAAATTGCATCCAAATCGAATGAAAACTGTGGAAAATAAGCTTGTTACAAGGATTTGTGGACACACGACAGACACAAACATACACACATAGACAAACAGACAGACAGACACGGGACCAAAGTTGTTCAGAATGGTCTAAAATCTAAAACGTAAAATGCGAGTGGAAATTTTGATTTCGGAGACCAAAAATTTTTTTTCTCCCGAAAGTGAAAACAATGCTTCCGCTACTTTTAGATATACGCGGAAGCAATAATAAAGTAAAAAATAAATTAAAAATAAAATAAAAATAAAAAGTAAGCAAATTTACTTAGGTACCTAAACAGGATGTTTCTTAAAGGATGGATATGTATTTTTATCTCCATTATTTTGAGGGTTAAAAAAAACAAGCGGTAACCCCCTTTAATTCTCACCGGGAATTCGGATATCACATTTGCGATCGCGATGTTTCTTTCCGTTTTTTTGTCTTCTAGAGTGGTGGTGGAGCGCCGAGCTACGCAAAATACGGAGAGTTGTTTATACCCCACCTAACTTTTCAGGAAGAATGTTTGCCCGCACACGTAGACCGTGTGACGTGGGGCAAAAGTAATTCGTAGAAAGTTAACGAACGTCGACTGATTTTAGTCCTTTTTTTCACCTGCATGAAATTCATAGAAACAAAGGAGCAAAAGACCTTCCAGGAAGGCCATGTATCGCCTAGATTATACGCAAAATAGGGGAAAAAAGATTATGCTATCTCCTTCTCACTTTCTAGGGAAGTCGTGGAGGTGGAGTTGAAATGAATCGAAAAAAATCGTATCAATTCTTTAAGGAAGTATCTATTTTTTTTAAGAATCGATAGGTTTTTAGTGGATTTGGTACTAAAATGATTTTAACATTTAACCAACTAAATATCTATGGAATGTAGAAATCCAATATTTAATGATAATCTTTCAAACTTGAAATGAGTAGGTACCTAACTATGTTATCATGAGACAGGGGTAGTACGTATTCATATTAGGTAGGTACCTACTTATATTTCAATAACATAGAAGGTACAATACCTACCATTAAATATGCAATATTTCATGAACTTTCGAGCTGACATAGTCGCTGTCAACCGCACACAAGACCGAGCCCTGATCCTCGATCCAATTTTGCTGGGAGTCCAACGTGGACTCACTGGACATTGACATCGACCAACGAGAATAGAAGATCTTCTATTCTCGTTGACATCGACAGAGAAAAGAAGACTATCTACGAACCCACTGTCCCGTATTTCTGAGAGAAATATGGAGTCACGAACTGGGAAGTCCATGGACTCTGGTTTGGAGTGAGGGGGACAGCTTCGCCACTGCTTCGGGGATTCTTCAAAAGATTCCAGATTACCAACACCTCCCTTACCAAACTCTGTCTCACCGTTCTTCGAGATACACCACATCATCCACCGCCATCTCTACTCATGAAATCCTCTACCATTCTCTTATTATTACCATTCAACCCACTCCACTAATGTTAACTTCATCACTTATACATCACCCCATTAACTGCAATCTAATGTAAAAACAGTTCTGCTGTAAAATCTAATACGTAAATAACCCAAAAAAATAATCCCTGTAACAATCATACTGTCTGATAAGAATGTTGTGTCATTTGGCTGCCCGTATTACCGGGCAGCTCGCCTATTTATATTTTTACAAATAAAGGTTGTTTCTCTATCACCTTGAGTTTTTTTATCGACTTCATCCAGCAATATTTGTTCATAGATGGGAAAATGTAACGATATGTATATCAAGAATCAAAGCTTGTTAAACAATAGTACCTAACTATACTTCAAAAACATTGTCTATTCATCCAGCTGTTGAAAAGAATCGACCTCCGATTCTCGAAATTTTGAATCGATTCTCTGATACTTGAAAACAAATCAAAATAATCCGAAAGTATCTATACTTTTTTGAAAATAATCGATTCTTTAAGGAATCGATTCTTTTTTATCATGCCTATTACCGGTCTACTGTATAGGTGTTTCACCTAGTTGAAGATCTGTCTTTTATTTGGCCTAATTTGTAAGAGGTTTATTATACATAGTTGTATATAGTCGGAATTCAGCCCAAGGGGAAAGAAATAACTATAAAATCTTTGTATCTTTGTAATCATTGTAATGACGTTTCGGTCGCCATTCTGTGACCATCATCAGATAAGCTATAAACAACAAAAAACCTGGTAAAGTACCATGGTTTGCTAACATATTGCGCTATAGCACCAAGCTAAAACTTTTTGTTCTGGTTTTCCTTGTTGTTTTAGATTTCCCCAAATGAAATTGTTTTGGCTGTAGCCTGGCTTGTTGGCTCTAGCGATTTTAAGAGGTTTATAAACATTTGCTCGTTTTTGACATTGTCCTCTGGGCAAAGCTTTTAGGTAGGTTTTCTGCATTACCAACCTTAACATTAGTTTCAGCTTGGTGTTATAGCGCAATTTGTTTGCAAACCATGGTAGTTTACCATTATTGTTGTTTATAGCTTACATGATGATGGTCACAGAATGGTGACCGAAACGTCATTACAATGATTACAAAGATTTTGTAGTTATTTCTTTCTTCTTGGGCCGAATCCCGACTATACACAACTATGATCAACATCACAGCCGTCAACACCTCTATCACAGAGATTTATTCTGGATTCGGAATTAACGCTCCCTCTGTATTTACAGTGCCTAGACACCTGCAAGCAGTTTCATGTTTGAGTAGAAAAATCGTTCTTTGTCTGCCGAATCGGTGTACCTGCCTCACTAAAGGTCAAAATCATAAAAACGCAAGAAAAGTTTATTCTTACCACTGAGCATGAAGAGAGGGAAATAACTTCCAAATGCGAGGCATGAAGCAGTTGTAAAGCTATCGCACAGTGCAGCCACAAAAAAACCTGATGAAAAATCAATTACATAGGTGAGAACATGACTTGTTTTATGACTGCAATGATAGAACTTTGGAATTGAGATTGAAAAATTGGGACCTTTCCTGTCATCCGACCGCTAGCACCTACAACGCGCCCTTCAGATAGAATACTGAAACGACCACCAACGTAATCTAAAGCATCTTTATCATGTATTTGTGGTTTAAACTGAAAAACTGAATCTCTTTGTTGTTTGAACTATAACCAATGAATCTGGAAAACATTATTCAATTCAGCCTTCAGTCACTCCTCGGTGGTTTTCACAGCCGTTGCCCGTTAGGGGGAATGTGGCCGGCGGGAGGTCAGTGAATTTGAACCCGATAGGGTGAACGGTAACAACCCATTTGTGGGCCGCAGGCAGCTCGCTACTGGGCCGCGGATGCTGGCCGGAACTCAAGAAATAATATTAAAATATTGCAAAATAAGTACGTTATTAATAAATCGGTCCTCGCGATAAAATATTAATTTAGGCATTCTCTTGGATAGTGTACCTAAGTTTACTAATTCAATTATTTTACCGTTTATTTTTTAAATTTATTTATAAGTTGCTTGAAAATTTTATAACAGAAAATTAATTAGATTGGTCAAAGTGTGTAGGTTTGACAACTGACGGGGCACGAGCTATGTCTGGTATTCATAGGGAGTTAATCGCCAGAGTTAGGTCAGTAGCTCCCTTTGTCAAATGGACACATTGCAGCATACATAGAGAAGCTCTTGCATTTAAAGGTTTGGGCGAGTGTCTGAAAAAAACTTTTGGCGATCCAGTAAATATCGTCAACTTTATCAAAGCAAGGCCAAAATACTCGAGACTTTTCAGTGTTTTGTGTGATGAAATGGGCAGTCAACACAAATAGCTTCTACTTCACTGTGAAGTTCGGTGGCTATCCAGAGATTTTTATCAAGATTGTTTGAACTTCGTGATGAACTCTGGGTTTTCCTCATGAAGGCATATGATGGCAAACGTGCAAGTTCTTTCTTAGACTATGTGACCGATGAAAACTGGTTAAAGCGGTTGGCGTATTTGGCAGATATTTTTGGTGCCCTCAACACTCTTAATCTAGCTCTTCACGGCAAGGATATTCATAAGTTTCTTGTACAAGACAAAATAGAGGCAATGATAATAAAACTTCAACGATGGGCTAAAAAATTGAAAAATAAAATTCTTTCGACGTATTTCCTGTCCTACGTGATTTCCTTGAAACCAACGAAGTAAAAAATTGATGCAACAACAGCTGCAACCATAAAAGATCACCTCTCATCTTTGGCTACCGACCTCAGACAGTTTAATTTTAAATAAATATTTATCAACATTTATTTCAATTACTTGTCTCATCACTTTTCTTTTGCTTTGTGTTTCAACTTTTTATTTTTGGACTGAGAAATCACAGTAAGAAACTACGTCTTTTCATATTTCTTTTAGGAGCTAGTTCCCTCAATTGAAGGCGAAATCCAATGGATCGGAAATTCTTTTCATGAAGATAACTTAAAAAAAGTTAACACACCTTCAAGTAAAGAGGTCTCTTTAATTGAACTGTCTTGTGATCAGGATCTGAAATCAAGTTTTAAAATTACCCCATTGATTCCTTTTTGGATAAATGTGTGAAAAGACTATTTGGCAATTGGCAAAATTGCACTGACGCAATTGATGGGATTTTCGGCTACTTATCTGTGTGAAGAGCGTTTTCTACTTTAGTTTATTTGAAAAATAAGTATAGAAATAAGTTAAACGTGGAGAGTGACTTAAGTCTGAAATTGTCAAGTTTCAATCCCGATATTGATGCACTAGTAGGGGACAAACAATGTCAGAAATCCCATTCAGTTTGAACAGCCATGTTAATATATCTATAAATAAATAAAGGTTCTTCAGTAAAAAGTTTTTTTTCCTTTTTGTATTATATATATATATATATATATATATATATATATATATATATATATATATAAATAAATAAATAATTTGTTTTGAATTATTAATAGATAAACGAAGAAAGGAAAAAGTTGTTTTTGATATTTCGAATGAATCTTGTTCACAAGTTAGAAGTTGAAAATGAAAATGAAAAAATAATTTATAGATTGTTCAGGTGATGGGATGGCTTGTTGACAGGGAGATGTATGTAGATAATTTCAATCGCAAGGTGAAGATAATTTCAATCGTTAATGTTGAGGCCGGGTGGTACGTTTGCTTTCAAAACCCACTTGTGTGCTTTTTCTGATTGGTGGAGAAGTCGGTCGTTAGAACCTGGTGGCATCTTCTTCAAAACCTTCACCCCAAAACATTGATCAAATGATGCATCATGAGATCTTGCATGTTCGTTGATTGTGAGTGGCTGGTTATGGGTAACTGAAGCACGATGGTTATTCATCCTCAGATTCATTTGCGATGCTTTGCCAACGTAGAAACCTTGTTGATTGTTCGTGCATTTCTGGCATATTAATTGGTAAACACACATTTTGGATTGGCACTCTGCTGAGTTTACACATTTGTAGGAATGTGTAGTGTTTGCCGAAGTAAAATGTGTGCTTTCAATCACAAGGTTGCAAAGTTTGCATCTGAGTCGGCCGCAAGGATGTAACCCAGGTTGCTCTGTAGACTGCGTCGGTTGAGGGTGACGGTGCGACAAGATTTCACCAATATTTTTTCCTTGACGATACGTCACTCGTGGTGTTTCTTGGAAAATTTCTCTTGTCTGTGAGTTGGCTGTCAAAATGGGTTGTAGCTCACGAAGTATACTATTTAATTTTTGGGCTCCAAAGAAGAACGTAGTGACTAGTGGCACTCGGTCCGTAGTAGCTTGTGGCGTTGCTGTGTACTGTACGTGGGCCGGCACTAAACGATCTTTAAGAAATTTCTTTAGGGAAGGGTAGCCCCTTTCAACCAGCTTGCTTTGTAGGCTTGACAGATAGGATTCGAGATTTTCTTTTTTGTTATTGATTCGATGACCTCGGATTGATAACGATCTCGGGATTGATCGTTTTGTATGTGGAGGGTGGCAGCTGTCGTAATGCAAGTATAATTGTTGATTCGTGGGTTTGATGTGTACAGTGGTGATGAAATTCCCTTCTTGTAGAGTGATGTTGACGTCGAGAAATGTAATGGCTGTTGATGAATATGACCAAGTGAAAGTGACGGAGTATCGCGAATTGATGTCTGCCAAGAAAAGTTGTAGTTCTTCCTCACCATGCGGCCACACTAGAAATACATCTATCTATACTATTTATAAGAATGGAACTCCGTCTGTTTGTCTGTTTGTCGTGTCTATGCACGGCCAAATGGCTGAGTGGGGGGAGTGTACGAGTGGGGGGATCTTCTTGGGATTTTCCGATAGGGGGAGCGAGCGAATTTAAAATTTTCTAATCCCACCCGAACCATGGGCAATAGGGCGGGAGGGGGGTCGAAGTAAGAATTAATGTGCGCTTTTTCCATTTCCCCGCATCCTCTACCCCTCTAAACGGCCGTCGAAAATTCCGGAAAAATACCGGTTTCGTAGGTTTTTGAACGAGGAAGACGACGGCGCGATCGGATCGCGGAAAAAGTATCGGGAAATGCGTCAAAAAAATGCGAGAGTACGGACCCGTTTTCTCGAAAAGTCCGACAAAAAACTACGTTTTTTCCCATTAAAATATACCCCGTAAAGGTACGTTTTTCGGAACAGTTTTCGCGGGCGAAATACAACTTTGATCCCGCCGAATCTGAATCCGAAATCGGATATCGAAAAAAGTGGCGAGAACTCGGTCAAATTGCGAGCGGAAGCGAGGGAAGCGTTTAAAATTACATTTTTAATCGACCCGGGCCGCCGTTTCACAATAATGCGAGTTGAAGGGACTCAAAGTTCGCTCTTGGCCTCTTGCGAGCTATTCATAACGGTCACATAACGGTCGCTAATGATGCCCTAACACCCTTTGGGGTTCCAAATCCCAAGCGGTGCAAATTCGTAGGTAGTTTTAGCTATTCACATGTCGGAATATGCAGCAATACCTTGCGAGCGAAGCGAGCAACATTCCTTAATAAACTTTTCGTGGTTCCACGTAGTTTTATAAGATTTAATTTGTTTGTAAGAATTTCCAACAAAAAAAAAAAAACGTCTGCCAAGTTGGGTGGGCAGTATAACTTCCTCAAGCGAGCGAAGCGAGCAGCATCCCCTTTAGACTTTAAACCTACCCTAAGGGATCTATCATTTGCGAGCAGATACACATAGGTACCTTGCGAGCGAAGCGAGAGCCATTTCACCAGAATAAATACGGACTTTTTCCTACACATATACAGCAATACCTTGCGAGCGAAGCGAGCAACATCCCCGAATAAACTTTTCGTGGTTCCACGTAGTTTTATAAGATTTAATTTGTTTGTAAGAATTCCCAACTGAAAAAAACGTCTGCCAAGTTGGGTGGGCAGTATAACTTCCTCAAGCGAGCGAAGCGAGCAGCATCCCCTACAGAAGTTAAACCTACCCTTAGAGATCTACCGTTTGCGAGCGAAGCGAGCAACATCCCCTACACACGTTAAACCTACCCTTAGGGATCTACCGTTTGCGAGCAAAGCGAGAGACATTCCCTACATGCCACACTTTGCGAGCGAAGCGAGCAAAATTCCCTACATGCCACATTTTGCGAGCGAAGCGAGCAATTTAATGGGGGGTCCGGGGGGCTTGCCCCCCGGCTGGACGTGGAGGCGAGCGTAGCGAGCCGGAGCGGCTAGTCGTCTATAAATCTCTTCCACAGCAGGGGTTTCATTTCTCTTGATACCAGGAAATCGTTCTCCAATTTGGCCATGAAGAGATTTGCATACGATGGAGCCATGCGAGTCCCCATAGCTGTTCCTTTCTTCTGAATGTACTCGTATCTTTGGTCACCATACTTGAACACATTCATTGTTAAGACGCACTCAACCAGTTTGACCAGAAAGTTTGTGGAAGGAACTTGAGGGTCTGGTCGCTCCTGGAGGAACTGAGCCACAGCTTGTAGGCCTTCATGATGAGGAATCTCAGTTTATAGAGAGTTTACGTCTATTGTGACAAGGATAACATCTGTGGGGACTCGCGTCTCTCGTAGAATATTGAGGAAATGTTGTGTGTCTTTGATGTAGGACGGTTGGCTATGTACGATAGGTTGTAGATAGGAATCTACATAAGCCGATATCCTTTCTGTCAAGCACCCAAAACTAGCTACTATTGGTCTGCCTGGAGGAATTTGATGTGGAAGAGTGTATGGTTTATGGATTTTCGGAAGGATATAAAAATCTGGGCATTTTGGGTCCTCTGGTACAAGGAGTTGGATGTCTCTTGCGTTTAGTCCTTCTCTATTTCCATTTCTCCTAATGTATCCTTCAAGGTCTGATTTGAGTTGTTGTGTAGGGTCTGTGTCTAATGTGTCGTAGAATCGTGTGTCCCTCAATTGTCGCAGCACTTCTTTATCATAATCTGAAGTGTTCATTACCACAACCGTCGATCCTTTATCCGCAGGCATGATCTTAATGGAAACGTCTGACTTCAAACCTTTTAGAGCATGGCGTTCTTGAGGAGTCAAATTATCTCTTGGATTGAGTGAGTCTAGGAAAGAGCTGCTAGATGTCAGATGGAGAAGTTGCCCAATGTATCTTTCTAGAGGATGTGAGGGTGGAAGCCTTGTGTCACTAGAACTACTTGGATCAAAGTTTGACGGTGGGGTGAATTTTTGAAGAGAGGGATGCAATTTTGGTGTGATATTTTCTTCTGGGTTATTGTGCCAATAGTACTTTAATCTTAGGCGCCAGCAAAATTCTTGAATGTCCTCATGCAATTTATTAACGAAATATTTAAGTGTTTCCTATCTTTTCCAACCTTCTGTAATACCTCAAAAAAAAAAAAATATATGTATATATATATATACCTATATATAATCGGGGTGGGCCTCGAATTTTTTCAAAAAATATTATTGGGCCCCCAAGCTAAAAAGGTTGGGAACCGCTGCATTAGGGGGCAAAGGCAGAAGCCTTATCGGTCGAGGTTTTTCGCTCGCATGACTCGTGAATCTTACCTGTTTAGTTGTTATCTCGGGGGCCGAGTGAAAAGATGGATTCACATATAACTCAAAAGTTTCAATCCCACAATTTGGGCTCAACCTCCCGCTTTGGGCTACCCGAGGACAACCAATGGGCCAGAATCATTCCACTCCGATTTCACGTTGTAGTGAAGGTGATGGAAGAAGTTCAGGCTGAAACGGTTCTCAAAATTCAAAGTCTGAAGGCTGGACCCCACAACCCCATTCAAAAAGAGCGGAAGGAGTACCTTAAATACCTAATAAATGAGTGGGAAGTTTATCAACAAAAAAAGCCCTCTCATACCTTGAAAAAGTTGGACAGAAAGTAGCGCCTAGCGCCTGTGTAGCCTCGTACCGTAGGTACGTATTTTTCGACGGAATAGTAGTAACTCTTATTGACGACGACAATGACCTTGGAGGCCAGCAATTTTTAACCACACCTACGATCGTAGCCAGTCCTAAGTCTGGTCAAGTGGGAAGGAAAATTCGCTCGTTCCCTCTTACCTCGATTTGGCTAAAATAGTTCCCCCTAACGTGCATTTTCCCCCGCATATCTTTCCCCTTAACGGGCACAAATAATTCCCACTATCGTGCTGCGGCCGTTTTCACCAGCACGTGTGCTCTTTCTTCTTTTTAAAATAAATTTCGATGTTCGTTATGATTTTGTTAAAACAAAGGAAGGCGCTGACCCTAAAATATCGACTCGACAGAATTACGCAGAGCATAGTTTTGTTTTGACCACCTGGCGAGTTTCAGTTGATATTCAATATTCCATTTTACTTAGTGATTCAATGGTACCTCTTTTAATTTCGGCTATTGTTCCTCGTTTTGGGTTTGATTTGAACGTTTTGATACACGCTGCTGGTTACATTCATGCTTCACACTCATTTTCGCACCCCGATCATTGTATACTACCTGGGGCCTATTTCATAAAGCAACAAGTGACAAGTTACAAGCCGATTTTATGTAAAAGTCGTGAAAAACGAGTGTACAAGCGTTCCATAAAGGTACAAGGATAGACTTGTAATGCACTGTGAAAATTAACAAGTGTACAGGCGAATTTAGACAAGTTACAAGGATTTCCCCATAATTTTGAACAAGTCACTGTTTTACAGTTGTAAAAAATGGCCTTCCTATTTCATAAAGTGACAAGTTACAAGCCGATTTTATGTAAAAGTTGTAAAAAATGAGTGTGCAAGCGTTTCATAAAAGTACAAGTGTAGCCTTGTAATGCACTGTGAAAATGAACAAGTGTACAGGCGAATTTGGACAAGTTACAAATGTTTCCCCATCATTTTGTACAAGTTACTGTTCTACAGTTGTAAGAAATTACCGATTTTTAACCTGCGTCCATTCACCTGCAAACTTGTTATTCTCCAGCCTTGTGAGTTGACAATTTTTCGGTACGTTTAATATGAGGGAATCATCTTCTGCTGAAGAATACAGACAAGAAAGAAGCATTCAGCGTAAAAGACGCCTAAGATTTTTTCGGCCAAGAATAAACGCTCATTTCGTGGGTATTTATGAGTTTAACGAGATATTTATGATGTCTTCCGACACCCTTAAGAGGCAATTACAAATGATCGGAGGAAGTTTGGAAAGTGAGTCTGCCCGAAATCATGCTCTTTCTCCAAAACCGAAATTATGTATTGGCCTCCACTGGAGCCAATACCACGCAATACCACGTAAGCATGGTGTGACCAAAGCCACTGCCACTGTAAATTTCACTCTGTTCAGAAGTGAAAGCTTATTCAAAGATAATAACATGTTAATACGAATAACTTTACTGAAATGGCCGTAGATATGGCTAGGTACCTACTGAAAAGTAGGATGTTATACGGAAAAACTTTCCAACATACACAGGTTGTGGTATAATATTCAAGTACACAACCTCTTACTACATTTCTCTTTGTATTTATCAGTGTTTCAATATTTATAAATTGGTAAATCACAGCCCAATCGGGCAGTTATCGTTTGTTCCCACACGCCATTTTTCTTTTCTGCTACACTGGTGAACTCAGCTTCTACAAGTGTAACTTTTCTACTCTTGTACTCTTTGTTTTGGTGAAGCACTTGTTCTAGTTTACCGTGCTTTACAAGTACCTGTACTTGTTAACTTGCACACTTGTAACTTGTCGTTTTATGAAATAGGCCCCTGGAGGCCACGCTGGAGCTGCTGGCGGTCGGATAACAGGAAAAGTCCAAAAATTGTTTTATCATACTAGGCACTTACGGATTTGTTTACTAATATATTTGAATGGGGTCATACCATAGAACATTCCGCAGACGCCAACGAAGATAAGGAATAAAACGATCCATGCTATGCTTGAAGTGACGATTGTATTCTCGAAGACGCAGTAGAGGACGATCATCATGAAGGCCATCTGGGCGATGAGGATGATCGCTTGCAGAACGATGTGGCCGATCGCCACTTCCAGGAGGGTCAGCCCTACACAAGCCAGTCTCAGTGCATTCATCAAATTCAATTCCAGTCTGTGAATGGCATATTACAAACTGTCCCCTCAAAATAAAAATTTTTGAAAAATTTCTTCATCGAAATCTGTTTTGTGACATTCTGAAAACGAATCCTAGAGTTCAACGCTTTCATAAGATTCGTTATATATGTAATATTGTATATATCATTCCAGACGATAGCTCTCGTAAGGATTGCGATATAAATTCCGTTCTTGCGCCAAAAAATCAAGCTGTCCAAACGAAAGGATGAGTTCGTTGGCCAACACTTTTTGAGCACATTAAATAGGTCAAATTTCAAAAAAATGTACTTGAAAAATCGCTAAAAACGGCTAAAAATCGTTAAATTTATTTTTTTTTTTTTTTTTTTTTTTTTTTAGCAATCTTTCAGTCAAACTAAGTTTATCATCAACGAACATTGTAAAATTTATGCAAACAAAATTTACTGAAAAATAGATTTAAAAAAGTTACAGTCTTGCAGCATGATCGTATGAGCGAATTTTCATATGTTATCTTATTGTATAATGGTAAATTGTTTTGAAATCTGAGATTTTTGAGTACAAGAAAATTGTCAACTAATAATTTTATCGCAAATCCGTGTTCTAAATAATAATCTGCTATTCAGAAAAAGGTTTTGGATTTTTAGATTTTTTGCAGTTGTTATCGACTTTATAACAAATTTTAATGAAATGTAAGAATATTTTTCAGCATAATTTTGTTCATAAATTTTTGAATGTTCTATTTTATATTTAATAAACTTTATTTGATCAATATTCTGCTTAAAAATCACGATTTTTAGCCGTTTTAGCCATTTTTAGTCATTTTTTAGCACCTTTATTGAAATTAGACCAATTTAATGAGCTCAAAAAGTTCTGGCCAGCAAACTCATCCTTTTGTTTAGAAAACTTGATTTTTTGGCGCAAGAACAGAATTTTCATCTCAATCTTAAGGTGAGTCTAGAATGACACACAAGCAAACACGCACACACACACACACACACACACACACACACACACACACAAACACACACACACACACACACACACACACACACACACACACACACAAACACACAATTATATATATTAAGTGTTAAATCATAGGATTTGTTTCAGAACGTCTCAAAACGGATTTAAATGAAGAAGTTTTTCAAAAATTTTTATTTTAAAATTCTTCGAACCATTTCAATAGTTTCATTTTCTACGAAAGTTTGCTAAAACTCCCCAGAAAAGCAAAATTTTCCAAATCTTTTTGAATCGCAGAATATTATTTAGAATGAGTTTCGCTGCCGTAATTTTGGCATAAAATTGATTTTTAACAAGTTCTTTGAACTCAAATAGTTCAAGTTTCTATGAATTTAACATATTATAATACGGTAGGTAATTTAAGAAAATTCGTGCATGACTGGACCTTTTTTTACTTTCGTATCTTCTTAGGCGTTGGAAATGATAGAATAAGCATACTAGGTCCCCATGGTACACCGGCACCGCTCAAAATCGATGTTATCATCTATTTGACGATGAATGTTGACGAAGGGGCTTAGAACAGCACCAAATAAGACATCATGAAAGGTAAAGGAGTGTAACAGCTCAGTTAAACCCTAATAGTGCATAATGGGCAGCTATCAGGAGTTCCGTTCCTCGGTTATTCGGGGATGTCACCAATTACTGCATTTAAAAGGCCCGGGAAGATACGTTCTACTTCACGATAGGTCACGAGGTAGAAGTACTACGTTGCTTGAAACGAAGCCATCACACTCCTCCTCTAAAAACATACGTATTTAAAAGAAATTATGTTAACCCATTCAGTGCTGACATGGTAATATTATAACAAGCTATATAAAAAAGGCCTTCTGTCCTTAGACTGGTTTTTTAAAATTAAACTCCAACGTTTCTCCCCAGGAACTGGGGCTTCAATTTTAAATTTGATTTTCAAAAATCTTAACTTTAAATTCGATTTTTAACAAAAAAAGAAAACTACAAGTAGGTATGTAGATATTTTACACTTTTGAATATTAATCTACCTAAAGATACGTTGGAGTAAAAAAAAAACAAAGCTTTTTTATAAAGCTTATTAAAATCTGAACTGTCCGAATAAAGAAACGTTATGGTACCTAATATTAGAGAGTTTTTGGTGACCGTTAACGTGCCCTTAACGTGCCCAAGAGTACGTGACCTTGAGGGGACGTTAGCATCGTCGTACGTTAGAATGGCTCTTTTTTTTTTTGGGGGGGGGGGGGGGGGGGGGACCTAAATGCACACGACACCAGCCTAACCTTCCTGTAAATATAACACTATACTGGTCACCTCATAATTACTCGAATACTGTTGAAGTAAATAATAACAGTTCTTCTTCAAATTCCCCATTAGTACCTACTAATTATGTGAGATGAAAGTAGCGCCAATAATTTTGATGATTTCCGCTTACAACCGAGTCGTTGCTAGGGAAATGGTACTTCGTCGTTTTTCATCCCACAAAATTCGTTGACCATTCGTTCGAAAGCTCTCGATTTATCCAACCATGTTATGTTAACTACTGCGAAGTGCGTGGCCATCAAGCTGAGTTATGAGCATGGTTATATGAATAATTGTTTACGCACAGGTGATCATTCTCAATAATTGATATTGTGAACATGATTGCAACCGCTTGTTAATTTCTGATGATTTCATTGAGCTGGTGTTTCGATGATTTGATTCATAGCAGGTGATCCAAATTAATATTGCGAGAACGGTTTGATTTGTGAAGCGGTGGTTAAATCATTTCAACAGGTAATTTCTATACTTTACACTCTAGGAGCTGTAATTTCGTATTTAGCCTCTTTAGGACATTTACTTGACGATGCTAATGGTCCGGATCAGCTGAGTGGCTCTTAGAGCTTGCATACGAATCTGCAACACATACGAGTCTGCAACTAAAGACATAAAATGTCCCAATGTGTTGCAGACTCGTATGCAAGTGTTTCTGATGATTATCGTTAACTAAAAATTTCATGTAATAAAAAACTACTTCTAAATAATATTCTGCAACTCAAAAAATTTTGAACACCCCTCAAATTTGGTTATTTTACGTTTCAGGTCGCGTAGAAACTGAATGTCCTATCTTCTTCTAGTCCGCCTCCGCCGTCTAGCTTTACTAACCTTCAACACGTTTGAAAAAATCCGTTCTTTTGCGTACAAGCTCTATTTGGTCGATTAGAGCCTTGTTTTTATTATTATTTTACATATTTTAAATGAGAAACCTGAGTTTCAAGACACTACTTCTTCGCAGTATTGTTCTTAGTTTGCCTGATCTCTAAGCTGTTTTCTCATGAACATTGCGTGAAGACAAATACTTTTTGGCCATGAAAGTACCGACAATTTGAAAAAAAAAAAGTTTTTTGTAATCGGATCGCCCATTTGCAAGATACGACGAATTACAGAATAGTGGCCGGCGGCCATTTTGAATGGCCGCCATTTTTAAAAGCTACCGTTCTGAGATGGCCATTATGTTTTTTCGTGCTCTACATGGTCACACGAACATGTGTTATAAGTTTCGTCTGGTCCGCAAAATTATACCAACCAGTCGTCTGGCACATGGACTAATGAGAAACCCGATATTCAGCCCTGAATGGGTTAAACGTGGACGGTGTTCTTCCCCTCTGATGACATAATAGTCAGTAAATTATAAATATAATGAGATCGATGTCTTCCAAAACTTTTAAAATCTGCTATTAATTAGAAGAAGAAATTCGTTGAAATACCTGCCACGAGACCACGTTCCAAGAGTCCAGAAGTCTTCTCCATGAGCATAGCGCTAAGAGTGAACATCATAGGCAAATAAAAAGAGAACCTGAAAAACCAACAAAATATTGATGTTGGTATATATATATATATATATATATATATATATATATATATATATATTTATTTATTTATTTATTTATTTCAAAAATGTAAAAATGTACAACTTCCCTTAATAACTGTCCAAAGACTAAGCGTACCGGAACAAGAAAAGAGGTTGAAACACCGATTTTTGGATTTATTGAACCTTTCAATGTTCAAGACGATTTCGTGAATTACCTCTTTCCTGGGACCTAGTTCGCACTCTAGATTGAATTTTTGTATGTAGTACGGGATATTCGGACCATAAATTCTGAACATTGTGTCTAATATCAGGGCACACTTCTAATTTGTCTTGTATGCTATCATGTGGATTCCACCATCCGCTACTCCGTGTACTCCCTCTTGGACTACGAACTCTTAGAACTAGGAGCATTATTAGCTAGGATGGAGCGTACTGAAAAGTGACGGAGGCTGAGCCGTTTTACACCATGCTGAGAGTCAAGACGTATCCTAGAAGGTTTCGAACTGAGGCACTGAGGCACACCATTGATCGGTGATCTTGTCCTGAGAACAGACCTAACTTTCCCTCCACCAATGGCACTGGATTATGAGGGAGATTTAGTCCTTGATTCCCTTCCAGCCCCAATGTCTGAAGCAGTCAAATCGCTTGCACGAGGCAGTACAAAGCCTAAACGTATTCATTCCCAAAATTTGTCCAACAACGATTGCTGTTCAGCTTCTGCAAGTATGCTTCCCATGTGGCCCTGAACAGACCCATGCCTTTGAACTTGCAGTCACTATAAATCGTGCCTACTGTCAGCGACAAGATTCTCCTTTTTTTTTCGTTTCATTTTGAGTACTGGGAGTTCATGAAGTCACTTAGCCCTCATGGATGGAGCCAGCGGTGGATAGCAACCATCGTTTCAGACCTCGTGTGTAAGATTGGAAGAAACATAAGTTGTTGAGGAATATATGTATACTTATTGAACAATCCACTGTAATTTTAATATAATTTTTCGAAGTGAACGAGTTTGAAAATAGACGGAAAGGGTTTCAGCAAAATATTCAAATTGGAAATTCAATAAATTAAATCGATTCAAGGCCAATAGAATACCATTGTCGTAATCTTAATTGCACTTTGTTATCTCTGGTTACCATGAGCACTCTTGGGATGTTATTTCTCTCTCTCTCTCTCTCTCTCTCTCTCTCTCTCTCTCTCTCTCTCTCTCTCTCTCTCTCTCTCTCTCTCTCTCTCTCTCTCTCTCTCTCTCTCTCTCTCTCTCTCTCTCTTTCTCTCTCTCTCTCTCTCTCTCCCTCTCTCCCTCTCCGTAATACGTCAGATCTATCTGATTGAACACATAAGATTACAAGTGCAATATGAAAAGTAAAGACACACCGGTGAGAAGTATAATAGATGAAATTAAATGTAAAATAGACTTACAGCACAGCATTCGCTGGAGTCATGAACTGGCGGAAGCTAGGGTTTAGAGATCCGTACACAGCTTGTTCCTAAATTCAAAATGAAAAAAATAAAAAAATAAAATAAATAAATAATAATAATAATGAAACTTGGCGCTCTGCCATCACATTTGGGGTCTAGATGGTCCTAGAAGTTCGGTATCAATTTTCATCAACCATAAAAAGTTGTATTAATGTTAATAATATATGCGCAAACGTAAATTCCTTCAAGCATAATTTTTTTACGTCCTAGTCGTCCAATCCAGCTCAAGTTTGGTGCATAGTTGGTGGTCAATAGTTTAATTATTCCATGTTAATTTCAACATGATTGCATAATTATTAGCTCCTGCGCATGCGCGAATGTGTACTCCGAGAACAAGGTCTAGTTTTCAATAGATTTTGACTACGTTTTCTGGGAATTTGTGGGTTAGACTGTTATGTAGATTGTACGTACCCTACCAATTTCATTTTTCTCAAATCATTTACTCCATTCTGAGCATGCGCTAACGTAAATTACTTCAAGCATCTGTTTACCATTTTTTTAAACATTTTTACTGTGAATCGTAAAATTGCGGGGTCTTGGAACTGTAAAAGTGTGAACCTTTCTCAGAGGCACGATGCGCCATGTTCTGATCATATATTACATACGGGGTTTAATAAATTATAGACCAATGATCTGCTTAGAAGGGCTATCTAACACAGAAATAATAAACCATTGTGTAATAATGTGCAGCGTTTTTATTCAGCAACTGTCATTATTTTTCCTAATATAATATCTATTGTCACATATGTCAAAATGGTACAGCTCAGGGTCGTACACTTTTAGTGAATCCATCATCTTGATCTAACATAATCACGATGAAAGTAGTAACGCGAATTTGACAGGCAGATTGACACAATTGAAACTTGATTGGTAGATTACTCACCATACATAGTTTTAAAGGAATTCATTAATCTTTCGTATTCATAACAACACAGAGCTGTTTGAACAAAAAACTAAAGCTAAATCGCAAATGCGTTTGTGCAATGTGATAAGATTACTCAAGTACGAGAATATTGGGATGATTTAGATCTATAGGGTTTTAATTTACCTTCGCAAGAGTCCCTGGCAATATTGTAGAATAATTACACTCCTTGATGACTTTCCCAAACAGCTCAAGAGCTGTTTCTCTGATCCGCTGTTTCAATACTTTTCCTATTACCTGACCTGAAATAATTTGAATATGAGTGAAAAGAGTACGCTCGCATCTCAAAATAAAAAAATTTCCAGTCATGCAGCATGATCGTATGAGCGAATGTTCGTAAATTAACGTATTGTATAATGTTAAATTGTTTTGAAATTTAAGCTTTTTGAGTGCAAGGATATTGTTAACTATTAATTTTATGGCAAAAAACGTATTCTAAATAATAATCTCCTATTCCAATAGAGGTTTTATTAAAGGATTCCATTTTAAGATTTAGGGGCTCTATGATTTTCACCACTGCAGGATAAATGGTAAAATTCTGATAGAAGTCACATCTTTGCGGAATGGGCCCTAAGCACTCTTCTATGAATTTCATCCAAACCGAATCAATAATATAATCTATTAATGCGCAAATGTAATAGTCATAACTTCTACGATTTCCAGCGATTCGATAAAATTTTCATGGATGGAAGTTGATTGGCGTTGTGATGAGACCTAATGAATTGTAGACAGGGCATGCGCAAAAGTTCATAGAACGATAATCAATGTCTTTACTTTCCAACGTAATCTATAAAAACCCATCCTAATGTACCAAAATTATCTCCTTATCCTCATCTCCAGGGCCATAAAGTGAAAATGTTGGATTACACAGACTGTTAATAGGTTTGTAACTACATTCAATAGAGTTAAGAGGTAGGTACTTACTTGACATATCTAACCACACAAATACTTCGCTTCCATCAATCACCGAGTCCGGTGCTTTCGATCCTTTACTCAACCTCTCGTGGACAAACGAGCTATAATTCTTGTTGAAAAACAAGACGCCCCAAACGTCGTTCTTTTTTGCTGCATTGTGTGCCTTTTCCAATTCACCGTAGTCCATCTTCGAAAAGAAAATAATCGATTCTTCAAAAAATTATAATTTGAATCACTGGATAAATACTGAATAATTTTCAAGAGGGATATTTATTTGGATAAAACCGACTAATGACGCATATTGGTTGATCAGAGAAGAATGTTTATGTTATCTCTACAGATATATTTTAACATATCTTCACGTTCCGTGTATAAATTCACCATTCAATGTTCCGTGCATAAATAAAATTTTCAATGTTTTAGTGTTGTTTTACCAAACTAAATCCTTTTCTTCGAAGTATACCGAGGAACTCCCCAGAAAGAGTAGAATTCGAATCGCACCCGGATTCGTTTGCTATTGATGCCATCGTGTTCCCAACAATTTCGTCGTTGACGACTCCCAGCTTGATTCCTTGAGGATCTTCTCCGACAGTCAGACTGATCAACGTGCACTGCACGATTGGTAGCAGTAGTGTGAACAGCACCAATCTAACAAGAACAACTGCATGACACTATACATTAGTATAGTTATTAAACATCAATGTAAAACATATTTTTCTAAATTCATTTTGTCTTCCCAGCTTATCATTTATATAAAACGTTCAATCAAATATATGAGAATTAAATAATGCTCATTATATATCAGAACGTACTGAAAAGAATACGTATTGATTCATGATTTCATAATAGATACTCTCCCGACTCCCCGGTGGAGGAGGGATAGGAAAATGGGGGGGATCAAGGATCATGTCCACCCTAGCTAGCAAGACACAACGAATCAATTCACGTATGAAATGGCCTTTAGTGACCTTGTGGAGACATGGTGTGATTAAAATTCTCTCAGACTGATCATCGACAAGATTCAGGATCTACTGTTATGTCTCAACGGTCGAGCACATAGTTCTGTGAATTTCCTGGGTTTCTGCATCGACAACCGCATCTCGTAGACCCATCATATACAGTATACGTGCAAAAGCTTATCCTCCACAAATTTCGCCCTTCGCCGATTATCGAAATCAGTTTCGTTTCCAGTTTTGCGTTCGGTTTTTTGTTATATGATTATGAGTCGTGCATCATATGGTGTTTTCCTGAGGGGCTGTTCTAGTGACGCGAAGAAAGTGTTCAAAATGCAAAAACAGCGGTGAGAATTTTGTTTGGTCTCGATTATGTGGGGAGTTGTAGGGGGCTATTCAGGAGATTGGGGTGTTTGCCTGTTCCTTCTTTATATGTGTACGAATGTTTGAGGTTGGTTAAATGCAATGAAAACTCTATCAAATCCAGTGCTGACACTCACAACCACAATACCCGTTCTCATAATGACTTTCGTCCCACCTCTGTTCGTCTTACGACTTCTCTTGTGAAGTGACGCCCTCCCGAATGGCATCTGTTTTTTTAACAAACCACCCAAAGAATTTCTTCAGCTATCATACAAAGCTTTTTCCAAGAAAATTAAACGTATGTTGATTAACAGCGAGCTGTATGAAATTTCTTATTATTTCGCCCTCATATTTGATTGATAAACTGTACTTTACTTTGTTATATTTAATTTACATTTATTTTGAACGCTAGTTATATTTTCACTGTGACGTTTGTTATGCTTGTACAATACTTAGGTTCCAATAATAATAATTCTTTATTGATATGATTAAGTTAGTTATTGAATAGGTATGAAAATCTAGCAGAGGAATTATTGTACTAGTACTCTGTCTAGCTTCCCCTAATTTAATTTGTTAAAAAGGTTTCTTTTTTTTGCTATGCCGGTAGGCACGTGGGGTGACATCCCGCATTCTTCACACCCAATATTGGACGTCATTATATCAATATTCATTTATATATATGTTGAAAATCATAATTGTAAAATTATATATGCGTATCGAATTTTGTTATGCCAGTTCTGGCGACAGCAAATAAAAACCGATTTGATTTCTACCCATCAGACGCAAGGTATGTAGTACAGTGTTAGAATTATGATGAAAATACACTTTGCATACTAACGAGAAATTTCTTCTCATCCAAATAAAACTTTTCATGCAATACGCGATCATTCTGTTCCACTCGAAATACGTGCCGTCGAAAAGGTTGTAGTCGACCTTTGTAGAACTCAATTGGTTGTCATCCTGCAATAATAGAAAAATGTCAGCTAACTATTAACTCTTGTCATTTACATCATCAATATTGGGAGTTGTTCGGGACTGTATACCTAATTGTGAACTGATTCTAGTTGTGCTGCTGTTGTTCGAGTGTGATTTTATTAAAGGCATATTATATTATGTGAAACCATTATTCTGACGACAATAATGTTCACTCTCTTAACACCCTTAGTTTGACTTTGTTGGTTAAATCAAGAAACTTTGTTGGTTTCTATAGGGAACCCATTCGTTTATGGAGATTCGCACTTTGAATTTATGTTTCTGACTCCACGGATTATCACGGATTACTGCCTTTATGAAGCAGCTAAGGGCATGAAAAGGACAAGGAATCCATTAGCATCTATTTAGGATGGGGTTAAATGGAAGAGGAACGCGAAAGAGAAAGCTACTATATTTTCAAACAATCTCTCTCAGAACCACCCCCCCCCTCCCACCTTGCTGCAATCATCGAGTGAAGAAGTTCTGAATCTACAAAATATAGAATAGATAGTATTCCTGTTGCACCTGTTAAGCTCCAGGAACTCGCTGATTGCATCAAACACGAGCTGAACACCAGAAAAGCGCCAGGGTATGACATTTGAACAAGTGATACGTTAATGTAAGTATGTTAATGGGCTTACATCACTTAACTGACTTATTATCTAGATAATATCTCCGATGTAATTAGTTGATATTAACAAATAATAAACCCTTTAAAACAAAGTTTCTGATTCAAAATAATTGAAGTACTGTATTGGCCACATTCGCGTGGCACAATCATCTTGTCTTTTCCATAATACTAATTTTTTCCGGTTCTTTAAAAAAAAAACTGATTTGGTTTCGTGTAGCTTGAAGTCTTGACAGCATGTCCGAATTCCAGTGTAATTACTAGTTAGACGACATGAAGACGGTTAGACGCTTATTATAGCAGATCTCGACAATAGGAAATTATACTGCAAACTTCTGCCACGGCTACTGCAATCAAAATCGTACCATGACTATAATGAGGGGAAAATGCTCTATAATCATCGGTTCGTTTGCCATCCTCACTGCAGTAGGTAAGACAATCATATTTTGTAATGTCTAGACTTCAAAATTATTCATATTTTTTACGACCAAAATTTCCACTCGCATCTGCGTTTTCTTAAACCGATTGGCATTCGTGTATTTTTGTCTGGAAATCGTGTGATAGGCTTCCGAAATCTCAGTCCTGTGTTGATAAAATGTTGCGTTTACGTACACTATCAAAATTAACCACATAAACGAAACAATAGTGCCTTAGAAATTCATACAAAAGTAGAAAATGCAAGTTCGTAAAGGACGCTTTTACTCGTGTTTGTGCGCCATTGAATCAATTCAACAATTTTATCTGAATTCAGATGCATTCTTGTCTTCAACATTATGATGAAATTCTTTGGAGTTTTTCTAGTGTAAATTCCAAATTAAGATATATTTTTCCTGATCAAGATATATATCGTCAATAACCCCAAAGCATCCGAATACTTTCTGCTAACAGTACAATATTGGGAAGAGAAAAACGCTGCAAATTATTACATAATGGTTTATTATTTCTGAATCAGATAGCCAGCTATAGTAACCAGCATGCTCTGGGGCTGTCGCCAGTCTCTTTTCTAGAATCCACCTCTGTTCTCGCGTTACAGGCTGCGCTCCCAATGAGGGGGGAGCAAATGGATGATCGTATAGCCACCCGAGTGGTCTCATTCAATCCACGGAGCTAATTTCTATAGGAATCAAACTAAAACCGTAGGTACACTGGATTCCAAAAGCATCTGGATCCCCCCAGTCTGGCATCCCAGTCGATTCTGCGTCCGAAATTAGGTACTTGGGTAACGACACCCCACTTACCTATGGCAGAAATATAAGTAAACAGCTATTCATCCAGAGGGTTCAGACTCCAACCTGCCCATGTAATGCAATTTTAATTTTAAAACGATTAGCTTCGAACTATCTGAGAAGATTTTGGGAAGAAGAAGAACGAAGAATTTTAGATGGGCTGGATCTATTATTTTTGTAACATAGTATGATATAATATACTAAATATACTAGTGTGTTCAAGGTAGGTTAAATGTTATATGGGGTAAAAGTAATAAAATATAATATAAAATATATATTATAGCCGTTCCGATACGCCCCGGGCGCCTGTCTGCTACTCCCCAGGTTCCGTTCCATTATGCCCCTAATGCCGTACCCCCCTCAGGTTGGCGCGGCGTATTATATGGGTATGACACGTAAAAGTAATAAATATCCATTCTCCTACAACCCTCTGCTACGCCCCTGGTCACCCCAGCCCCCACAAGGTGCCGCTTCGCCTCCTATAACTCCACCCCCCGCTCACCCCCCTCACCACCCACCGTGACCCTCTGCCAAGCGTGCCAGGCGTGCGCGCGTGCGTAAGTCTAACACTCAAAGCCTCGAAAAAGACACTTTTTCGCCCGTTTTTGGCCCATAGCATCTATGTGAGTAAAGCGATCGGGATGGTTAAACGTTAGGACCAACTAGACCCCAAATGGAGTCTATGTGCGAAAGAACGGGTTTTTTCAAGTCAATTCTTAGGCCTTTTATGGCGCGGACGGCGAACGGCGGACGGACATTTCAAATTTGGATCCTACGCACCTTGAAACGTAAAGTGACAAAGTTTGAGGGGGGTTCTAAAAATTTTCTGCTATACGATCACATAGGCTTATTATTGGAAATAATAAACCAAAAGTTGCAAAATCCTCAAGTAAATATGTGGTAGTGGTAGCAAAATCTATATATATATATATATATATATATATTTGTGTGAAAAGTGTGTGTATTTATGTTCTTTATACAAATCCACACTGTTTGACCGAATTCGACTAAATTTGGTACAGATATTCTTTAATTATAGTCTTAAATCATGAGCCTGATCAGCAGAATGAGCCCTGAGGCTAATTTCTTTCCTATTTATCCAACGATGCTAACATTTGAAATGGAGCCTCTTTTGGACTGCTGGGTAATAATGCCATCGTTCGGAGCCACCCAGATCAGCAGAGTGAGACCAGCTACTTTACGCCGAGTTAATTATGTACCCGACCGAGGCAACGCTCTTGTAATCGGCTAGTATTGACATAACTCCCAATTCTTGATGCACATTCTGTTCCAGAAATTGTTTCAGTATGAATCATTTGCATCGGATGTGTCAATTTTTCGATGTAAAAGCGAAACATACGTCTCTATACATTTTTGCACAATGTGGTTCGCAATGTCGCTTCTTGCCTTAGAACTATCGAACTTTACCTCATCGGTGGGTATTTCTGCATCAAAAGTGAAAAACTTTATGAATCTAGAGATGAAAAAAACGTTTTGAAGGTTTGTGAAAAGATCTAATTTGACTCTTTCAGTTTTAAATTCAGTCTTGTTATATTTTTCGGAGTAGGTACCAGTGTGTTATACTTCGAGCTAATGCTCATGTACCAGTGTTGTACTTCGATCTAATGCTCATCTCTTGATTGTTACTTACTATGAAGTACTACTAGGGTTTTATATACACTTTACCAATGGAAAATCCTCGTCGCCATAGTCGTTTAGTATCAGTTCTTTCCGACAGAGTTTCAGAAAGACGTCTTCCAGCGAACTGCTGTTGTATTCATCCATCAAAGCTTCTGGATCGTCCTCCGCCAGTATTCTACCATTCCTCATCAAACCAATCTGTCATAAACAAACATTTCTGGAAATTATCTTGGACTGCGTTTATACCTTTTAAAGTAAACATTAAACGAAAACAATAAAGGCTTAGGTTGTGTGCAGTAAATACCCACTGTGTTTGATCTTCTGGCTTCCTGTATGTAATGGGTGGTAATTATGATGGATTTCTTCTCGGTTTCCGACATTTCCACTAACTTATCCCAAATGCTGTAAAAACATCCAAGTAAAAATGCTTGAAATAACTAAAAAAGTTGCAATGTATGAAATAACTAAAATGTCTATAATAATAATAAACATGGATTGATTTTTCCCAAAATTGCCACTTGCTCAACTAATCATTTCACCACCCTTGTCATTTTTCCTATCAGGGCCTGCGCAGAAACAGGGAAAATGGAGGGGCTGATATTTTCTAAATCGATCACACGTTCTGAGGCTGACATCCCCACGTGACGATAATAGGGGTTTAAATAAAAGGGACAAGGGATCAAGCTCATCCTCCCTAAAAATACCCTTACAGGGACATCCAATAGCAAAAGTTTGGTTGAAATCGGATGTGCACTGGAGATATAATGGAGGCTGCTTATGCACATTCTGTTCCAGAAATTGTTTCAGTATGAATCATTTGCATCGGATGTGTCAATTTTTCGATGTAAAAGCGAAACATACGTCTCTATACATTTTTGCACAATGTGGTTCGCAATGTCGCTTCTTGCCTTAGAACTATCGAACTTTACCTCATCGGTAGGGATTTCTGCATCAAGAGTGAAAAACTTTATGAATCGAGTGATGAAAACACGTGTTGAAGGTTTGTGGAAAAGATCTAATTTGACTCTTTAGTTTTAAATTCAGTCTTGTTATATTTTTCGGAGTAGGTACCAGTGTGTTATACTTCGAGCTAATGCTCATGTACCAGTGTTGTACTTCGAGTGTTGCACTATCAAGTAGCTGATCAAATGCTTGAGGCTCCGCTTGATGGCGCATCAATCGTACTTCAATCAACCCTTAAATCTTTTGATCAAAACTCTCATCAGTCGAAGCTGAGAAGTGTGGAGCGTAACGGTGTCAACTGTAGATTTGGGCTTCCTGGCCTTAACATTGGTTGCTGCGAAGCGGAGAAACCACAAAAAGAATGAAAGACGGTGGTCAAAGGACTGGTATAAAATGAGGAACCACTTCACTCATCAACATCTCCTTAACTTTCTGAGAGGTTCGGAACCAGAGGATTATAGGAACTTTCTACGCATGAACCAAGAAAGTTTCGATAATCTACTCGATTTAGTCCGCCAAGACATCGAGAAGAAGGACACGAAAATGCGTGAGGCGATTCCTGCAAGTCGGAGAGTGTCTGTCACGTTTAGGTACCTAGCATCTGGCATGGATTTAGAAGAACTGAAATTCCATGGACTTCCACCGCTTGACTGACGCTTAACCATCCGCTTAAGTCATTCAAACTTTTCATCAATCGCCGTCAATGCAAATCTTCAAGCGTCAAACGGGTTTCTTAACTACCAATCACGCTTGATACAATCAATTTGTTCAAGCATTTGATCAAGCCGCTTGAAAGTCTAGGGCCTACTTAAGATTCTCAGGCCCTAGTTAGCTGTTCTAGTACGACGTCGAAATGTTAATCGTCATTAATTATGTTTCGTAGTCATTGATTATGTTCGTATTATGTTTCGTTAGATAAGATAGCTAATTAGCTAGTTCATGGAACCAAAGTTTACCTACGAGTATACAGCTGTCCCTGTGTATCACCCATCATACCTGTTACATACCTATCAGATTTCTTTCACTGCAATTAAGAATGATTACCTTTGCATAAAAGCCCTTGCTATCCTTTTGGAGAACAATAAGAAACCATTTTAAGTACAGAAAGGCCTTTTTTCTGCAATAAGTTCTGAAAGTAATAATAAGAAGTTCTGTAATTATTTAATCTGTCCAAATAAAAAAAACCGCTATTAAGAATGATGACAGTTACTCACTATAGTTATCGATTTAAAGGTATCGATTTATAGATATATCGGTTGGAGAAATATCGTCGAAAAAAATCAATGTATCAAGTAAAAAATACCGATTTTTCGCTATATCGATATTTTTTACCATCCCTGTTTTAGAGCTCGTTTCTGATAGAAAGTTCCTCCTAGAGATTTTTCAACGCTTTTTTTGGAGTTATTTAATTTTTGGATTTTTTCGTCTTTTGTAGGTACTTTTTGACATCAAAACGGCAATAACTCCACTTAGAATCACTCTAAACTATGAACACTGTTGAAAAGATCATTAATTTTTCTATCTGCCGGATGCCAAACCAATATTTTGTAACCCTACATAATACGGAAAAAATAACTCTAAAAAGCAAATTTTGAAAAAGAAAAAAATTCTGTAATAGGTAATTAAAACTGTCCAAATAAAAACCGTTATTAGGAATGATGACAGTTAGACACTATAGTTGCTGCTAGGGGACCCAATCGTTCAGTAATAAACTTGAATAAACAATAATAAAGATGTCAAAATTATTGACATTTTATGTCTTTACTTTGGCAAATAAACGAAAAAAGCGTTAAGAAAAAGCGTTTAAAAAAACTTTAAAAAAAGGCGTCAAGTACGGTTGGTTTTCTGATGATTTCCGCTTACACCCGAGTCATTGCTAGGGAAATGGTACTTCGTCGTTTTTCATCCCACGAATTTCGTTGACCATTCGATCAAAAGCTCTCAAATTTATCCAACCATATTATGTTAACTACTGCGAAGTGCGTGGCCAACAAGCTGAGTTATGAGCAAGGTTATTTGAATAATTGTGTACACTCAGGTGATCATTCTCAATAATTGATATTGTGAACATGATTGCAACCGCTTGTTAATTTTTGATGATTTCATTGAGCTGGTGTTTCGATGATTTGATTCATAGCAGGTGATCCGAATATTGCGAGAACGGTTTGATTTGTGAAGCGGTGGTTAAATCATTTTAATAGGTAATTTCTATACTTTACACTCTAGAAATCTGTAATTTCATATGTAGCTAGGACATTTACTTGACGATGCCCAGGGTCCGGATCAGCTGAGTGGGTCTTAGAGCTTGCATACGAGTCTGCAACTAAAGACATAAAATGTCCCAATGTGTTGCAGACTCGTATGCAAACGTTTCTGATTTGTATTTATTTAGATGCCTTGGCATCTCCAAACGAAAACGAAACGTTTATGTGTAACGAAAATGTGTCGCAACAATTTCCGATGATTTCCGCTTACAACAAATTATGTTAATTGATTCATTCATTCGAAGTATGTAAATAGAGATAACCGGTGGTACAGGGGGCTCGCGGAGTTTTTATTTATTTACTTTTTTTATTTTTTATTTTTTAGGTTCTGGTGAACTGGATGAATCGAGGAGAGAGGCCTAGAAGAACAATCCTTTTTATGTTCCAGCTTCAATTTCTCAACCAAATCGAAATAAAATCGCAAAATTGAACTAGCCGTATTGTTTAGAAATTTTTAATTTCATTTATTCTTATTTTTTCAAATTAAAGGAAATTTAATTCTTTTGCTTTTAGGAAATTTAACGTTGATTTGAAAATTTTGGTTAACAAATTGGTCAATTTAACGTAGGTACCTAGGTATGGAGTTTCAAGGCGAGGTTTCAACAACGAGGTTTCTCGAAGGGAAATATTTACCTTGAGGTTGTAAATTGCGCTTGACTCCATTTGACTCTATTTTCGATCCTCATTTCACTCAATAAACATTTTTCACACTCATCTGAATCCACCCAGTAAATCAATTACACCTAACCCTAAATTACCCAAAACCCAAATTCTTTTTGTATACCAACCTAATCTCCCTGGCTTTTATTTTAGTCATTCAAGGATCAACTTTTGCAGAACCGGTGAGTGAAAGGTGCAGCAGCAACCATCCCTTCTGGTTGTGGGGTGGGCGGTGAGTCGTCTCCGGATCACTTCTCCGTGGTCGGCCTCTTTAAGGGAAAAAGGGGTGAATATAGGCAGGTTAGGAATGACAATGTACAGAGCCAGCCTCACCTATTACGTAAACTACCAAGCTAACTTCTATCTGAATAATACCCTGCTAATTGAAACGGAGACTATTTGGGACTGCTTGGTTACAATGACAAGGTATATAGCCACCATGATCAGCTGATTAGCCTCTGACCCTACTAAACTAACATATTCCTTAATCTACCCACGAAAATGAACATTTAAACGGTATTTTCTATTACGGTGTCCTTTTTATATTAAATAACGGGCTTTCCTGATAGTCATTATAGTATCTGAAGTAAACCTATCTAGTTATTGTAGTATACCTTGCACTGAGGATCACATCTACTCCGACCGTTGGTTCGTCCAAAATAAGCAGCTCTGGTTTATGTAATAAAGCGATGGAAAGGGAGACTCTCCTCTGCTGACCACCGCTGCCAAAAAATATTAGGCAAATACAATTATTCATTAAATTATAAATAATAATTTAGGTAATTTCCCATTCGCGTTATGTCAAGTCATATCAGTATGAAAAGCCATCAATCTGTCTGAAGTTACAATGATCGGAATAGCTAATTATCTTGTTTTATGTAAAGCCGCATCCACACATATGGAGTTAGGCGCACTCCGAGCTAAAGTTTGCCAAATATCTACTAGTGTGGGCGGATGTTCGCTATTTGCCAAACGGCAAATGTTCGGGATTCGGGATGCTCCGTTCAGTGTCGGTAAATTGTCCGCTTCAAAGGAGTCAAATGTTTGCCAAATATTGAGCATCACCCGCCAAAAAGCCCCATTCACACATTCGATTCGCTTCCCGAATAGTAAGGCCCTCTGTGATTCACACTTTTCCTGGTTTTTCCCAGCTCTCCCGTTCTCCGTCGCCATTGTTTCGTTTTCGCCTTTCTTTGTGCTTGCGTTCAGGTTTTGTTTTGTGCGGTCGAGATATCAGCCAGAGGGAGTGGACTAACGAATCCGTCATTACTTTCCTAGAAGCCTACGAGCTGGAGGAATTTCTGTGGAATGCATCGCATCCACTGCACAAGCTGAGGAATGAAGTCCACGATTCGTGAAAACGCCTTGAGGGAAAACTGGGCGGAAAGTGGTCAGTGACAGAAATTAAGAAAAAAAAAGAGTCTCTGATGGCGTCGTTTAGAACATGTGAGAAAAAAATCAAAGACAGCATCAAAAGTGGAGCAGGGAGTGATGAAGTGTACAAGCCCAGTTGGTTTGCATACAACACCATGGCCCGGTTCCTTAAGGATAAAGATCAACCGCGAGACATAATTCAGAAGAGGTAAGTAATTCAATTTGCATCCAAAATTTTCGTTACGAAATTCGTTTCATGTATCAAGAAATAAAAATACCAATTTAAACGTTTTTGTGTACATATATATATATATATATCAGTCACGTGGCGAAATAGCGTTCGCAATTTTGCGTTAAAAAATCCGAAAAAAAAACTTTTTTTTTTTCTTTGTTCTATGTTGTTGCGTCTGAATTTTGAGCTGAAAATTGGTAGTTAGGGTTTTGAGAACGTTACTCACCAAACCCCGCATTTATGGACACCCCTGCCTCGCTTCATGGCGAATACCGAATCGACCGACCTCGAGTTGTTTGGGGTTCGAGAAACATCCGGTAGGTATTTGCCAAACCCCGCATGTGTGGACGCAGCTTAATTCAAGACTAGCGGCCCAATCGAGTTCATAAATAATTTATTAGGTTAATTGGGCAGCTCGTTCATTCGCTACTAACTTTAGTGGAAATTGCTTTAAACTGGATGACAACTATGGAGCTTTAGATACATATGCATCGCATAATCTTGGAACATTTCATAAAAATCTGATAACAATTGAAGGAACTATTGTTTGCAACGACTTGCGAATTCACTGACAGAAACTTTGCTCAAAAACCGTAATATGCGAGCAAAACTTTTGATTTTGACTAAAAAGTTCCAGTCATGCAGCATGATCGCATGAGCGCATTTTCGTAAATTACCGATCTATATTCTATTAAACTGTTTTGAAAATTCAGGAGGTAAAAAGGAATTGTTAACTACCTACCAATTTTATAGGAAAAAAACTCATTCTAAATAATGTTTTGGAATTTTAGCTTTTTTTGCAGTTTTTATCAATTTTTGGCAAATATTAATGAAATTTAAGTACATTTTTTCAGCATAAATTTCTGCATAAAATTTTCAATGTTCTAGTTCATCGATAATAAACTTCTTTTGGCTAAAATATTGCTAAAAATATATATAAATTTAAATTTTGTTAGCAGTTTTTTAAACAATTCTTAATGATTTTTTTCTTCATATTTTTTTAAATTTTACCAATTTAATGTGCTCAAAAAATGTTGGTCAACCAACTCATCCTTTTGCAGGAACGGAATTTTTACCTCAATTCTAAGGATAGTGAACTTTTATCATGATCTCTCAAAACGGATTTCAATAAAGACAATTTTCGAGCATTTTGATTTTAAAATTTTTGGAGCCATTGCAGTAGTTTTGTTTTCTACGAAAATTAGCTAAAAAGTCCGCCGTTGAAAATGTTTTGATAGGGACAACTATAGCTAACTCTAAAGAAACAAACGGAATTGTCTGTCTTTTTGTGTGCCTATATTTGATTGGTAATTTATTGTAATTATATTAATTTATTAGCTTATTGGTCGTTGGTGGTGTGTGTTTTTTTCAGCCATATGGCATAATTTACGTCTAAAGGCGCGTCCACACCAACCGAGCATCGACGAACAGGGTTCGCGTCTACCTGCCCATACCGGACGAGCATTCGTGTTCGCCGATGCTCGCCAGTGTTCCCACAGACGCCCATCAAAACGATGGCTCCTGTCTTTTCAAAAACGGCTGTGGCGGCGGCATCGTTTATTTTACTGGCAGTGACGTTGAGGAAAAAACAAACAAAAAAGAAGGTGCTGGGCTACAAGTTTTTTAAAAACTCGAAAAAGTGCAAGACTTCTGGACGATGTCCGTGAAGACGATGGGGAGGGGTTGTTTAGAAACTTCTGCCGAATGAGTGAACAAGACTGGTCTGTGCATATCCAGACATTATTACCAGGATCAAATTTCCGGATTTTTGGTAATACAAATTTGGCAACTTTCGAAAATTGCTTTGACGACTCATTCTTTCTTAGTAGGCATTTACCGTATGTTAAAGAAAATTAAGCTGTTGAATGGATTTGCAAAATTTAGCAGACGGGTTTTTCCGGCGTTTATTTGAGTTAATCCGTTTAGTTAGAGCATACTAGAGCGTTATCTGGAATGTTGGACAACTTTTTTTCTTCTTTTTTTGGCAAAAATTGTTTCAAGCGCTTAAAAATCATGTATATTCCTTTAAAATCATCAATTATTACACAAGAAAAAATTAGATGGCTAAAAAATTTGGTGAGCCAAAAAAAATGTTCAAATTTGGCGTTTCATTACAGAAATTCACTGATAGTTGTATACGACAAAACGCTTTAAATTATGTAGCGCTGTGTGCTGTTTTTGTGTCATTGTAATTAGCTCATAAGCAATGTGGATGACAGGCGCAGTACCTATCTATTGATACGTATGTCTATTGGTGATATTCTCGAGAATTGGACACTAGCGCATCCTTACATCGAGGCAAGGCGAAATCGAAGTTATTTCACCTTGTTGTCATGGTGACGAGTAAACATATGCGAAAATGCGCCATTTGTAGCCACAGCTGGACAACAGCATAACATAGTCGCACCTAGTTCCTAGTCAATATTTTCATTATTTGTAATATGCAAGGTGATAAATTGTATGCAAATTACATCAAGTTATTATCAGGTGTTGACCTCAAACGCTACGAACGCAAGATTAATTCTGTGGGGTAGAGATCCATATGAAATGTGGGTTGGGGAGTTGACATACAAGTGTTCTAGATGATCCAGACATCAGCCGCAAAGATGTTGTGGATTACCTATCTAGTTTTAGAACTGTTCTTTGAATCAATTGAAACTAAAAATCTTTAGAGTACTGTGAAAGTGGTCTTCTGAAAGGATGTGTTATGAGAGCTCTGTTAGGCGGGAATAGTAACTTGTATCACATGTGGAAAGGTAAGTACCTAGAGGTAAGGTATAGGTACCTACATACTTTCCGTTTATTAATTATTACTTTTTCATGTGGGTAGGTACTTAATTGATCAAAACGAAAGTAGGTACCTAATTACTTTTTCTGTCCCTAAAATTTGCGTAACTGCAAAACTCGCGCAATAACTGCACTGCCAATGCTATCTTTATGAAATCTTACCTTCTGAGGAATGCATTTCAAGGTTTTTTCCTTGCAGCTGGTTTTTAATCCATGTTGCATATTCCCTGATTCGATATTTGACAAACTTGCTAATCAGCGGTTGTATTCGTTGGCAAAGCAACGACCCACCTACTTTGTTTAGGCACTTTAAACCAACAGCAAATCTGGTAGGACGTACGTACCTACCTAAGTAGTTTCGTTTCTTGGTGTAGCAACAACCTGCCTTGTTTATTTTGACAAACTATCAAATCTCACCTTTTATTCATTCAATATAACAAGTAAAGCTTCCTCAGTTAAGCATAGCACTACGAACTTGGCTAGGTACCCACACAGCAGTACAGACACCTGAGGAATTTTCAATAATCTTTTCTTTACTATTTTTCAGGTTAATTATTCTCAAATCCTAAACGAATGAAGTTCTTTAGTTTTCTGACACTGATTAACTACTATAGTTAGTAGGCTCCTAGTCCAAATAACAACTCGTTCACGTTAGATTGGTCTTGTTGACAGCATTCTAAAATCAATTATTGCGCTGGCAGGTATGATTATTATAACATTTAGTCGAATTGAAACTTTGTATTGCTACAATATTATACTTTTTCAAATCAAAACTGTTGAAAAATGGCCTTATAACCACGAATTATGTTGACGTGAGACGGCAAACTTCTTGTGAGAAATAGGTTGGTTGAGTAGCGATTCATTGACGTAGGGCGGTCTCGTGGCCGACTTTGGCTGAAACGCGAACCTACTCCAGGCGTGACGTCACGAGAATATGGGCCATATAAGTAAAATTAGTAACCGTGAATAATAAACAGGGTGAAACTATCTTCAAAGCTTTCAAAATCGTGAATTGTTTCATTACAAACTGAGAAAACTGTTCGCAATTGCGTCCACACCGGGCGAGCACGAACGGCGAGCACCCTTTGATGTACACCGAACGGCCGCTCCGAGCCGAACGTTCGCGAATGCTCGTGAATGCGTCCACACCGGGCAAGCATTCGTGGGTTCGGGCGTTCGGCTCGGCTCGGCTCGCCCGGTGTGGACGCGCCTTAACCCTTCCTGTAATTGAAACACTAAATAGGTACATCTAGGTGTCCTACGTGTAAACGTTAATAGGATTATTTTAATTATATTTAATGAATCAAGGTAGTGCACCAACCTCAATGTGGAGACTATAGTTTCCATCTTTGGAAGTTCCAAGAATTGCATTAACTTCTCAGCCTCTTTTGTTATTTCGGTTTTAGTCATAGAATGGATGTATCCATAAAACATCATGTGCTCTTTGATTGAGAACTCTTGAAACAACGCAATACTCTGCAATAAAAAATAATAATTAGGTATATTCTGGTAACTAAAATATAATAATAAAATTAAATTTAAAAAATACTTCTCTAAATACTTCTGTAGAGATAGTCTTGACTTTTGTTTCACATTAAGAAATTTTTGAAAAAACGTAATTTTAACTATTTTTTACCCATTGCAATAGCTTCAATGTTTACAGAAAATCGTTAATTAAAAACGTTTTACAACTTTCTGACATTCAAACGATATACATCAAGCTGAAAAATGTTTCATATACCTGCGGCATGTATCCAATCTGCGAAGTCTGATTGATCTTCATCTTGATTGTCCCACTGTCGAGTTTCAGTCTTCCGATTAGACAGCTAAGCAGCGTCGTTTTGCCGCACCCGCTCGGCCCTAAAAGACCGTATCTGTCAAATAAGAGTTTAATTCTATATTTTGTGGCATTTGATATACTTAATGTAATTGAGCCAATAACACAATCACGATGTTAGTGGAATATGAAGTTTGTTGTTTCTCGGTGAATATACAAAGGTTTTCAGATTATTGGTATGGTTGAAGCATGTTGCGGATTTTGCATTCATGCCAATTCTACCATTTAGACGTCTTCCGTTAATACGAAATAAATACGTAACTAATCTCGGACGTCTATGCTCCACCATTTCAGTTTGTATTGAAGATGCCATGATAAATTGGCGAGTTGTTGAAATTGGTACTCCAGGCCTTCATATATATTTTTATGTATATATGTATATAATTAACAGAAATTTTAGAAAAAACAATAAGTTACACCACAAACTATTTTTTATATTTCGGCTTATTTGCCTTTTTCAAAATATGAAGAACTACAATAATTTTTTGTGGGAATTTCGACATTGATGTTATGCAGAGAGACGTTTGCCATGGAGAAGATGGTTACCCGGCTAACGTCTGATGTTTAACCCTGGAGGATCGTACGCGCCCAAAACATTTGAATGTACCTTTTCCGATTGATGAAGCATTCTTTTATTTTCTCCTGGCCTCATCTTTTTTAAAACTTTTATGCCAAAACAATCGGTGAATGTTGCATCATGCGTGGCAGCATGGTGGCTCGCAGGCAGATCTTCCGTTCTTCTAACCACCGAATCTGTGGTTATTGACACGCAGGTTGTGTCTCGGCTTTTCCTGTCAAACACCATTGTGTGTATATGAGTTGATGTGCAAGGAATGCCCTGCATTTTATGTAGGGAAATGTAGGGGAAATTCCCACAAAAATTATTGTAGTTATTCATATTTTGAAAAAGGCAAATAAGCCGAAATATAAAAAATAGTTTGTGGTGTAACTTATTGTTTTTTCTCAAATTTGTGTTAATTATATATATAACATCCTTAAGGGCGATAACTCTCTTTGGGATTATGATAACTTATTGGTTCGCTAACCTAGTTCCTCACGAAATTGGAAAAACTGGTTGAAAAATTTTGACGAAAACTACCTATTGCAAACCATTCCAAACTCGGTTTTTGATGATTTGACAATGATTGACGTCAGTGACGACGACGACGTTGTATTGTCGTCAGGACAACTTTAACATTTTGTATAGTGATATTTTTATATGGTTTCAGTAAGTTCTGTGTGGAGACAACAACTGAAAACGATACCAAACTCGATTTTTGATGATTTGGCAATGAATGACGTCGCACTATGGGACGAAACACCCAAATATCGCAATATCCGATCAAAGACTATTTTTTTCAATCCCAATAAGAGGTAGCAGCGTGTAGTCAATACCTTCAAGAGTGCGCGATACAGCAAGGAATTCAATGAAAATAGCACGATTTGTGACGATTCTGAACATTTGAACTGAGAGAAAAAAAAACTTGCAAATTGTTGGCATTTTTTGTTGAATTGCGATATTTTGTATATTTTGATGTTAAGTTCTTATATATTTTTTAGAGGAGGAATTATGGTTTCCAGTATTACTCATTTTCATTGTAGACTAGAAAAAAAGTTGGTTGTTTCCCGATTTCTCGTCTTTAGTGTAATTTGTCTGTTTGCTATTAAAAAATATACATGTAAGTTTCTTATACAATAAAGGCCATTAATTGTCTAAAGGTTATGACTATGATTGGAACTATCATCAAAATCGATTCATTATTCTCAGAAGGTCATCCAATATTGGTTACCTATTATTCAAGCAAATGTGATAAATTACAAAGGGCATCATTCTGGACCCAAAAACCTCTCGAGTTTGAACGAAATAGGACCAATGGATGATAAAAAACCAACTTGATTAGAAATTAAAGTTTGCGCATGCGCGCATACTACTATTCTTCCAACGGCAATGAAATCTATAGGGGAACGTCATGGAGCTAAACCGCCCAATCCCTGGGAAATTTCATCCAAACCGGACAGAAACTTGGTATAGTTTTGGGCGTGACAATGATTTACCACAGACAGATAGTCAGAAATCAGACAGTCAGACATCGTACAGACAGACATGGAACCAAAAGAAAAAACAATATTTCCCGATTCAAGTCAACTATTCAATACTTCCATCTACTATATTGATATTCATGTACCTACATGTATGTTAAACACACGTGTAATTAATTTTTCTTACAAAAGTGCCAGCACATCTTATTAACCGGCCAAATCCTAATCCCTACTGAAAGTCCTCTGAACTTGTAGTTAATACCAATGTATAGATTCAGTTAGTACTCACATCTTTTATGTTGATATGCCAATTTTAATCATTATCCTATTATTATTTGGGATTATCATCATCCTTAGATCCTCTGGGATGTTGTGATAGTGAAACCTTATCAAACTAAGGAAGATACTCGTAGTTACTACTCTTGGACGAGGGCAGTATCTCAACTATTGTATCGTAACTCATAAGGATTTACATTTACGTGTCATCTGAATAGCATTTCTACATGTTACGGAGAAATGGACAAGATTCTCCACTTACATTGTGCCTTTCTTTACTGTCATGTTGAGTCCTCGCAAGACGAACGTGGATCCGAACTTCTTGTAGGCGTCAGACACGCGGACTGCGCCAACATCGCTCTGCGTACCGGGCAATTCACTTAGCGAAGTTTCTTCCATCATGTTCTGCAAAAAAATACTCCATGTTTGTGGGAAACGGAAAAGGCACTTATTATACCAATCAAGCTGTTGGGAAACTAAGTAAGGGCCTACACACAATATTGCAGCATAGTCTGACACATTATACAAGAAACGCTGCATATTTACTCTGAGATTCATTATTGTATTAGATAGAAATTAAGTTCTTATAGCCGTCATTGAGAGGATATAAATAAATTTACCTTAATCCTCGTATATAAATTCAAAAGCTCCATGTTCGGGATTTAAGTATTAATATCACACCAATAATAATAAATACTAAAAATGATATAAATAGTAGTGATATTAATAAATATCTAAGTTGAAAGCTTTAGTATAGTTTATGCGTCTATTAAATATTATCAGAGTAAGTAAATATTACTTCAGTAAGGTGCAGGGAACTCAACGAAGAGACAGCATTACCTGAGCAGAAACCAATAAAGTGGCCAACAACTATAGCATTTTTAGTATCTACATAATACCGAAAAGAGCCATCCTTATGCAGGTGAAACGATGAATCTAGAACTTTTCCCTTCCTTTGTTGAGTTCGGTTAAAATATATTCCAAAACTTATTTACCTAACAACAATCACTGCACTGTGGAATACGGGCGGTGGAATACCTACTGGATGTTATGAGCTGCCACTGCGATCCATTTACCAATGAGAAGGTTACGTGCCAGGAAGGCTTTATCGAATGTCGGAATCATTGGACAATTGAGATGATTATCTCCCAATGACACACGAACCAACCTAATCAATATTCACAATCCCACCTATGGTGTAATGTGTGATAGTACTTTAGGCATTGTTCCGTTGCTTTAGTGCACTACTATTTCGAAGCTACTACTATACTGTACTAAAATTAGAGAGGTATCCACTACAAAACGGTGAGAGTTATTCGTAATAAAACTCATATATAAATGCTTCGATTCCATGTCATTTTGAGCTCAAACATGCTCACCACGCTATACCTACTTCATAATATTAACGCCTTCGAAGGTTTGCATGCTACTCTAGTTGTCACGAATACGTTGCAACGTAGCCTACTCGTAATGCAACGGCACTTTTAAGACTATTAATTAGCAACAAATTGGTTGAGAACCTGGATAAAAATTTATAAATTATTTCTAAAAATATATTTATATAATAGTTATAATATTTTCAATTTGTGGAGAAAACAATTTTTAATTAGTTATTACTATTTTCAATAATGAACCTTTACTTAAATATAGGCATTTTACAAAACATTATAAGTTACCTGTATAAAAGTAATATTAACGTTACTCTTGAAATAAATCATTGAACTATCAACTATCGCGCGTTGTATATCGTAAACCATAAACCACAATCCAACTGTCCATACTCCCCTGTGAGTTCACCCTCTCGTATTTTCATTTCTATAAAATCAATTATATTCTTTTATTTTGAGGCCATACACCGAATATTTGTACCTTTTCTGAATAAATAGCTTATGAAATTTGCTCAAAACAAAATTTAAAGCAATCATCTCTTCGTCATTTACAGCTTCCTCGATCTCTTTTCGTTGAGGCGAGTATGCCCCTTCGCCCTGTGAATAGAGTCTTTGCATTTTTCAACTTACATTAAATTATATCATAATTTAATTGGTGCCCACCCTGGTATAACTTTTCTAATTTCCAAAGGCTTAAGAGTAGGCATCAAGAAGAGATAATACATTTGGCCAAATGTGGTATCGTTAGTTAAATTATGATATAATTTAATGTAAGTTGAAAATTAATGCAAAGACTCTATTCTCATGGCAAAGGGGCACACTCGCCTCAACGAAAAGGGATCGAGGAAGCTGTAAATGACTAAGAGATGATTGCTTTAAATTTTGTTTTGAGCAAATTTCATAAGCTATTTATTCAGAAAAAGTACAAATATTCGGTGTATGGCCTCAAAATAAAAGAATATAATTAATGCTATAGAAGTGAAAATACGAGAGGGTGAACTCACAGGGGAGGGTGAAGCTGCAGGTGGTGCGACGAACGTCGGCGAAGTCTTGAATTAATGCTGGTTGAAGTTGAGAGTCAATTAACAAGGGTTGCTGGCAATGCGAGAGGTACTGATTTTGATTTTTTTTTCCACCAAATACTTGGAAGAAAAGAATTTAAAGGGTAAGCTTCACGCAGGCGATAAACCACCCTAACTAGTATATATTTTTTCAACTAGATTGTATGTGTATACATATACTTACGACCCTGATGATTCCACTCATAACTAACTTCGGTGAACATACAGCACATCTGGGGTTGAGTTTGTTCATTGATAACAATCCAGAATGATATGGATGGTCTTATCGAATGACTCTCGAAAAACGTGAAGTAGGCAATCTGCAATATCTATTAGGGCGTATCAGTTGACAATCTTCATCATACGGGTTAGTGAAATATTCTTTGTAGAGTAGAATTCATTAATTTACATTTTTTTATATCCCCTATATAGTTTGTATTGATTATAAATATAGACCTGATGAAAGGTTGTTTGTCTGAATTTCGTATGTACTATTTGGCACTGTTAATAATTGACATGGATTTGTCTTTGCTCTGGGGGGGTCAACCAAAAATTACCATGATGCAAAATTTGTGTCACAATTTCAGTGTTTTTCACGTACAACCCAGCCGTTGCTAGGGGAATGGAACTTCCGCAGTTTTCGCACATAAAGCGTTCGTCACTCGTTGGAAAGCGCAAATTCCACATCTCAAGCTCCAATTCCCCCTCCTTACGGGCAACATTCCTTAAGTTGATTGGACTATAAACAATTTTAATAAGCCGGTTACAATATTCTTAACGTAAAGCAATACATCATTTACTCCACTCCATAGGAAACATTTTCATCCTCTTGACAACAGTCGACTGTTAACAACTCATTGTAGGCTTCTCTCCACAGTTATTTTCAACATTTCTATAAGTAAACCGTTGTTTTGTTGGAATTAGTCGGGATGCGGCCATGCGGCCCAGGGATTTGTTTAAAGTTAAAGGATTTGTTTACAACTCTCGAGGACAACCGTAATGAAATCCCCAATCAAAGACATATCCATGTAACATGGTATCTAAAAGCAGATAGTGGAACACGAGTTTTTAGTTAGGTACAAGTTTGAAATGAAAGTTTTTCGAAAGACATGGTTTTGTTGGCGGAGGTAACAGCGAAATTCCCGATCAATTCGGAAATTTTCGATTTTTTTTGTGGCATCAGTTATAATTTGGTCAATTCAAGTTTATACGGAGTGTCTACACCGACAGAGGTGTAAAACCGGGAAATAAGGGAAATCCTTCCTGACTAAGTTAGTTCAGGAAGTAAAAAGGAGGAATTTATGGATTGACCAGTCAATAAATTGATGGTGGTGAGTGGTTGTTACTGAAAGCCGACAAGCTTCGATCATGTAGCTGCAGTTTATTTTTCCATCTCGGATTTTAATTTGACGTACCTAGGTCACCGGATGGGAGAAATTCCCGAGTATTCCTTGAAGGCGTTATACAATTCCACATAAAACAAGCGCGGTGATGGTCAACGATACATCCTCAGGAAAGATACCATAGTAATATGTATGTACTACCTAATCATGAGCTGAACTTAAGTGGGCTATCATCTGGTTTTAACTATTTATATTTTTGTGAATTCGGGAAGAAACATTGATCTAAACAATACGAGAGGGGCCATATGTGACAGGGGACTGCGTAGGATGTGCGATGTCAAATGCATATTGAGTGAAAATTAAACGGACCTCGACTCAGTGTTGTGGAAATCGAAAAAATGTTATTATTGGGTAATAATCAGGTCTTTTTGGACAGCTGTCACTTTACAGTCCTCAAAACGACAGTATTAAACCATTTCGGTTTATTATTCGGGAATCTAGTACGAATTTTATGGCGGTATTACACCCGAATACATACGTATAAGGCAAAGTAGCGTGAGCGGTGGTCCTACACAATGGATACCCTGGTTTGGCGGGTAACCTTGCGTTCACGGGTGGCCTTCCCTTCGTCTCAGCAAGTTTTCTATTGATTCTGTTTCAGTTATGACAATCTACAGATTGTCGTGATCAAAATTCTTGGACTCCTATATTATATTTCAATCTATCGATGTAATTTTGGAACGCAGGTGAAATAAGTAGAAAAAGATTTCAATCACTGGGATAATTTATTATGCTTTTCTTAATGTCGCTCCAAAAGAAAGGTAGGTAATCAGGGTGGTTTTTCTATCTAGCATGTCGGTTGATTAGTTTCTTATATTCACTTCTTTTAAAGATGAGAGAAATACCGCAGAGGAGAGAGAGGTATGCGGGATGTCAATGGATCAGGTATTAGTATAAACAATGGGAGTTTATATAATATTATTGCTATTAACGCAAATGGAAGAGAGAGGTAGACTCACCGTTCTGAAGTTTGAACAACGATTTAGAACTAGTGGACCCCGTGCATGTTGGGGGTACCAACGGGCATGCCGTTCCATTGAATGGATCACCGTGACAGTTTTTGATAGCTGTTACATACCACCCCCCACAGCCCTCAATTTTCGGGAACCACCAATTGTTGCTCCCGAAAATTGCGTTCTGCGTGGTGTGTTTTCGCGGGGGTTCGAACGAGGTGTGGAGTGTTGGTAATAGGAGTTCGGTTGTTAACATATTGGTTAGTGTTTGATATGACGGTGTGTCATTGCCTATCGTTTCTAAGTAGCTGTGTAGGTACTTATATCTAGGCATTAAGACTAGTGTTCTAATTATGGTATTCATGTGGTTTGATGCAATCTCGTCTATTCTTCCTTACGCTATAAGGAACCTCATGATATGGAATCAGGATCATGGGTCGCGAACCAGGGTAATTTTTCTATGGCGTTTTCGAGTTCTTAGAGCAATTTTGCTGGTTCTGCTCGCGTTTGTTGCTGAATTGATGTATTTACGTGGGCGATCGAGTTTACCATTATTTCATTTAACTTGCCTTGTTTTTCCATAAATTGCGTGAATATATCTTGTGGGAGTAGGGGAATCGGGACTGGTTTTTGGTTTTTCTGGTTGTGTTTTTATAGCAATACCGCTTGTTGTGGGAACTATATGATCCCAGCATGGCTAAATTGTAGCCACTGCGCATTTTCAATACAATACACTTTTATTAGTACGCTGAGCTTTCGCATTTTTTATCCAATATGAAATTCCATAGGATTGTTGTGAGACTTGGTGATCCCTAATTATTGCTTTGCACTCCTAACGATGATAGTCATTGCAAATTCGTAAATGTAGAAGTGTTGTAACTTGCATAACATCAGAATAATGCCAGATTCTGTTCGAATTTGGAAGTAGTGGCACTCATTTGCCACAAATCATCGGAACGACATGTGTGCAACGATACACTCTTGTACATGCGTAGGTAAATCTACAAAATGTTCCATTCTAAACTATGGAAACTCCTGTATTGACTATACGATCATGCTCAAAAGAAACAGAATGATGTCCCACATCCAACACCCTTTCTCTGACGTCTTCATTTACCCTTTCTCAATTCAATAGCATTTCATGAGAATGCAGAGGAAAACTTTTAGGTTCAGAAGACAAAAAATCCCAGGCCTCTCAAGCCAGGATAATGAAATCTCATAAATGAACGACATACAAAATCAACAATTTATTTATGTTTAAAATAATACAATAATAAAAATAACGAATAAATTATTTACACTCTATACACAATATTTAAAGTGAGTCTTGAGTTTGGTATAATGGCATTTCATTATAATCCTGTATTTATATGTCTACATGCGCACCATAATATGTACATTCTGAGAATAAACTCAAAGGATCACATCGTACTATATGATATGAATGTTAAGAATTATGAATTTTACAATAAATGAAACGATACAAAATTGGGACATGAGACAAGCAATGACAAATGTTTGAGAGCCGTTGCAAACTTCTGGTACTTATGTTGCAATACGTTTTTGGGTAAATCATTCAGTTCGTTATAAGTAGGAAACGTGAAACATAGATAACTGACATTTGATATTTATGAAATTAAGGTTCATTCCTCTAAAGGGCCTCCCGTTGTTGGCATCGAGCGATATTCAGTGCCTACGTTATCAGTTATGGGTCACATGTGTAAGGTAATATACCTACGTTCATTTTCAGAATGGTAAGAAGGATTGAAAAAGTGACTTAAGAAAAGTGACTAACACAAGTTAATAAACAAAGAAACTGAGAAAGTACAACAGATCGCTACATGAGGTCAAATGTTCTCGCTTATAATAACGCTACCATCACGAAATAAGAATAGCTAGGAGTAAAATATAAAATGTTTAGTACCACTTGGCAATAAATTCAATAATACAAATTTTCACCTGATAATCTGTTCTTAGTAAAAAAAATAAAATAAAATTCATAACTTGAATTTTTGTAATTTGGAACTATGATACCCACCTACTGTAAGCAGAAAATTCCCTGATATGACTTCTTAAGAATCATCACAAGATTTGATATAATCGGTGAAAACTGAAGAGCAGCAAGCATCTGCTCGATTTCGTTCTCGAACTGCACTACTCTACTTATTAGAAAGCCGATCAGAAGCTTTAAATCTTAAGTTAACTAGGATTATTATCATTCTACAATGGATCATTGACAGAACGACAATCCTCAATTAGAAGATATGAAAGAGATATAGGTATCTACTTATAGCAGGTAGTTTTGTCCAGTGCCATTAGATCTTCATTTCTGCTACGAAAATTCATTACTGTCGTTAAAACACCACTTCAGTAATCCAAGTTCAGCGGTGAGTGAATTAAGTTTGTCCAGTTACCTACTTCGTAGGACCTATTCATGTAACAGTTACCTAATATGAGAGTTGCCGACACTCCACTTTGCCACTTTTCTTTGTGCTTGAAGCGAAGGGTCCATCGAAAAATATTTTTTATGAAAACCCTAGACACGTTTTTAAGAAATAACAAAACTTTAGTGGCCAAAGAAATGAGTATTTTCATCAGTAACAATCATTAAGTTAATATTTTGAACTGAACGTATTCAGAAAAGCTAACAAATATCTAATGAATCTTGGGATTTTCTTTCCTTATAAACATTTCGGAAACGATCAAATTATATTATCGTACTCCATCAAACTAAGAGCTTCTCAAAATAAATTACTGTTCACTATGACGACTGAAGTAACAATATCTCTTAAGTTAAGGGAGCAGGTAACTGTAAATTGTAATCGGGATGTGCATGTATGCCTACGTATAGTTTAAAAAAGTTTTAAAACAACTTGGGAATTTAAAAACATACTAGAAACGAAAGTTCAAATTTACTCATCTAATATAAGATGGAACCCATGACAGATTATCAAGTGAATGTTACTCTGAAATAAATGCGTGTTGTCTCACTTCGAGTTCGAAGCTACGATGAGATAAAACTGATTTCACTGAAAACCCCAAAATTAGATATTATTCTGACAACGATAAAGGCATTTATGTTGTGACCATTGTACTGAGTGAAACACGAGGTCGCCTCGTTGTACATAAATGTTGCGTTGGCTCAATAGCATAAAAATATTAATACATCGCGTTAGTAGCAATTTTCAGTTTGAGACAAATGAAAATAAGTCGCCAAATTTTGATGAATTTCTTACTTCAAACACAAGCAGGTATATTCCCAACGAACCGCAAACCCTATAACTCTACCAATGAACGAATTAATTTTTTGTGTCATTTTGCCTAAACCACACACCATTTTTTGAATGAGCGTAGCTTTAGTGATAGGTAGGTACCCGTTTTTCTCACATTTGGGATATTTCGTGTGATTTTGCACCCTTTGCCAGGCTAGGGACTTTGTTTTCAAGAAGCCGCTTGTCGGTTGAACAAGTCTTTCCTCAACAGATTTTTTGAAAAATGTGGGGTTTCAGATGTTATTTTCAGGATGAAAACGTATTCAATTTATGTAATGTGGTTGCTAACATTGACTGGTAAGATATGAACACAAATAATTATAATTAAATATTTCTCATAATTAATTTAGTTGCCATGCAGGACATGAAAAATATTACATCACTCAAATATCTATACTGATAATGGCCACTGATGCTGATTTATTATTAAGCGAGAAATGATGAAAAAGGGATGCCACTAAATCATCTCTACTCACGAACCAACAATTCATGGGAACAATGCATGTGTAGTTACACAACGCACGTCTGACATTTATTCACAAAGCATTGATTATTATTCACCATTTATTCAAATAATTAATTCATCAACCACCTAAACTATACCTAAGTGTATGAATGCAAATTTAATCTCTATTTATAGGGTGGCTGGACAAGTCAGTGAAAATGTTCAATTCACGAGGCAACAAGAATTTTTAAAAGATTCCACACTTAGCAATGTATAATTCGCTTGAAATTATCATTGGGGTTATTTGGTTGATGTTTTTGGTTTATTGTTTAGTGACGGTTAGGCTTCTCTTGAGAGACGCTTCTTCGATTATTTGAAAACTAGGTACCAACGCCTGCGGAAAGAATGCGTTTGACCCAAACTCGTTCCAAATGCTTAAATAATACAAATACACTTCATCAAAATTTTCTGTTCGATGAGTCACAAATACGTAGCATCAACACATCGTTTGTGTACATTATGCCTAATTGACTGTTTTCGTGAAACATCAGTTTATTTTCAGGATTCCTTCGGTAGTTTTTCCGTCGTATCTACGTCCCTTTTCTCCGTCTGGTGATCCAGTAGGAGCCGAGTGAGAAAATGGTTATCCATGCGATGCAGGAGATGAAGCCCATGTAGACGTCTTGATGTGTTATGTCGTAGCCGCGAGAAGTGATGCTGTTGTAAGACTCGGCAGCCGCCACGATGGGGAATGCCCGGGTCCAGATTTTAAGAAGGTCGTGGGCCCCTTCCATCGGCCACACGGTCCCTGTGAAGTGAAAGATTATAGGAGTTATTATGTAAACAAACTTTCATGAAACTCCAGTGGCCATCTATTGTTTATACCTAGGGGAAAGGTTTCTAATTTGAGGATAGAGGGTCCTAATTTGGGATTGCAGGGTATTTATTCCACTGTACTTCCTTTCCAGTATCTAATGAGGGAAATAGGTTCGTTGTAAATCCTAAAGGCCTAGCCAACAGATATCGCCACCGTCAGTCACGTTTTCTTGACGCCACAGCAATTTTATAGATTAAGTTTGAGCTGACAGGGTTAGGTCGTGGCCAATGTTGGGACGAAGTTCTACTTTGTTACCTACCTCGGCGGGTCTCATTATTGCATTGGCGGCTTAGTCGGCTTCGCTAAAAAATCAACCCCATAACCTTATTGGAACGCAATTTTGAGCTCTGAGCTCCTCTATGGCGCCCTTTTGTCCTTGTTGGAACAAAGCTACTGTTTCCAGCCGCCCTTGGAATGCCGGTGAACGTTCAAGAACTTATTGTTTTAGGTCCCTAATTTTCATCTCAGTAAATCCATTCGCTCATTCGCTGCAGCAGGATGATATGGAGCCGTATGTATAAGAGATAAACAATTTTCATATTTCAACAGCGCTTTAGATGAACAGACAACCAAGCTCGTCATATAGCATACCTCTAGTGCTTTTTAACGAATGGCGAACGATTTTTGTAAGATGATAAATGCTTAAGATACAGTTTCGTAGCAACGATTTGGTTGTAAGCGATAATCATCAGAAATTTTGAATCACAATTCGAGGTTAAACAGGATTTTGCACCTGGTGCCTCTGATCTTCCAGGGATCATAACTGCATAACAAACATTAGGTACCAATTCATTTTACCTGGTCACTAAAATGGGTGTCGGCAGCCTTAGATAAGAAACGCTTGCATACGAGTCTGTAACACATTGGGACATTTTATGTCTTTAGTTGCAGACTCGTATGTGTTGCAGACTCGTATGCAAGCTCTAAGAGCCACTGAGCTGATCCGGACCCTGGGCATCGTCAATTAAATATCCTAAAGAGGCTACATACGAAATTACAGCTTCCTAGAGTGTAAAGTATAGAAATTACCTATTAAAATGACTTAACCACCGCTTCATAAATCAAACCGTTCTCGCAATATTCGGATCACCTGCTATGAATCAAATCACCGAAACACCAGCTCGATCAAATCATCAGAAATTAACAAGCGGTTGCAATCATGTTCACAATATCAATTATTGAGAATGATCACCTGAGTGTACACAATTATTCAAATAACCATGCTCATAACTCAGCTTGTTGGCCACGCACTTCGCAGTAGTTAACATAATATGGTTGGATAAATCGAGAGCTTTCGAACGAATGGTCAACGAAGGGGTGTGGGATGAAAAACGACGAAGTACCATTTCCCTAGCAACGACTCGGTTGTAAGCGGAAATCATCAGAAAACCAACCGTAATTGTTAACGCTTTTTTCGTTTATGTGCCAATGTAAAGACATAAAATGTCAAAAACGTTGTAGGTACCTACATTTCCACGGAAAATAAAGAGTCACAATGTTGCAGTGTACCCAGTTGTGTGTATCGCTGTAACTCTTTATTTTTCGTGGAAATAAACTGTTTTTTCACTAACTTCCGTTATGAAACCTCTTTACCTTATATCACGGAACAATATACGACCATTCCTAATAATTTTCAGCCTGTAAATGCTATAGATCATTGACTCGGGATGGGAGATGGGGTCAAGTGTTGATGCATGAAAGAATACCTCGAATGCTAGCTTCAACTTAATGGTAAGACATGTCACGTATTGTAATTGAAACTGTATTGTTATTTTGTGGAAATGGATCGCACTTCCTTACCATTTATCAAGAACATTGTCATAATCATCCCGATGCCAGCGTACGATATCAACCTCTCTTCGTTCAACAGCTCAGTAAGGAAATAACCTGAAACGAAACAGAAACGTTGTTATACAGCTGACTTCAAGCATGGGAATATCCGGAAATCTATTTTGCATTTCGAGTCATATCTGCACTCCTAATGCATTTCTATAATTGCAATAAGGTAGCAGGAATCAAGAAAACTGGAAGTACATACACAACCATTTTTTGACTGTGATAGGTATCATATTTAACTTATCTGCTTTTCCATTATCATACTTTTTTATTATGTAAATACAAATTGTTCGATGTATTTACTTAATAATAGTTATCATAATAAGCCTTTATTTCCTACTAAAACTCCCCCCCCCCCTCCCCCCTATGTTTTCTAATTACTTGCTATGAATTCCTCTGGAGTTTTGGACTCATAGATAGAGTTGGAGAATTAACTATGTCTGGAAAGAAAGGGGGGAAAAAATTTCTTTGAAGGCACCTTTATAATTTCCGAGAATACCTATGGTAGGTTCAATGTAGTCTGGTAGGAATGAGTAGGTAGGTACCTATGACAATCCCCAACCTCTTGTTCCAAGAACGAAACGGACTGGTCTTGAACGAAGACCTCTCTTTTCGATCCAGTTAAAAGAAGAGATCAATACGGCTGGATCTCAACCTACGGGGTATAAGGTCATCCCTACTATGGGGTTCCGATCTCACTTTATTCAGTGATTACCTCGACGAGACAGGCAGATCCAATTTTAAAAAAACCGTCTATGCATACACAGCAATTTCGTTTCAATCCGTGTTGATCAGTAAAAAAGAAAATTTTTTACAGCTAACACGGTAAAAAAAATCTTGACGTAGATATGTCTATTTGATTTTCAGTACATATTTCAAATGACAGATGCGAAATGAACCATGACAGGTGACAAAACACAGGCTACAGATGCGAAATGACCCATGACACGTGATAAATATCCATCTCAAAATGTCTCAACTAAATTAGCTCAGTCAACTGATCAGAAAAGACCCAATCATTTCAATCGTCTCCTAATGTTCCAGGGAGTCTCCCTATCAAATCTCAACTTCCTTGGATGAACAGGAGAGATTTTAGCTCAATCAGCTGATTAGGAAAGATCGATCGGGGTTTCAATCGTCTCCTAATGTCCCAGAGAGTATCGCCATCAAATTTCAACTTCCTAGAGGTAACAGGAGACAATTTAGCTCACTTAGCTGAGTAGGAATGAGCCAATCATTTCAATCGTCTCATAATTTCAGCTTCAGAGATTAAGTACGATATAAATCATCAGCTTTAGGAGCCCATCAGCTGATCAGAGGTCTATGCATCGTCTATTACCTACTCCTTACAAGTACCTACTACTCAATAGTATACCTACCATGTACCTAGTGCCTTCTTTTCACATTATTAGTTCATTATGGTTACTTAGCAGTATTATTTTATAACTTACTGTAAAAATCAGCTTTCTTTGACACAACCAATCTATATTTTCCTTGATCATCACAACCTCGCAGTGTAAATAAATTATAATGCAATACTATGGGAATTAGCGTCGGATAGAAAATAATAAAAGGTGTAAGATAGACTGAATTAAATATGCATTATCCTATACAGGAAATCGACAAATCTTACCAAAAGCTATTCCGACAATGGCTACGGTGTATAGAAGACCAACGGTAAGGCCGAAGTCGCCGTTTAGCGGGTTGTCGTAGAAATGGTAGAGCACGATCAACATCAGCGTTGTTTGAGCCGTCATTAACACGAACTGAACCACCAAATGAGCCAGAACAATTTCCATTTTCGTCATACCTAGAAACAGAAAAACTGCATGTAACTTTGGAGGCTCGGTATGATGCGTCGACTCGAAGGTGGCATATTACATGGTCATGGTATATTTTTCTTAACTATACAAAACCAAACTACAGTACCTAAGAAATCATGTTCATCAAGGAAATTGCAATGCTCTTTTCAAACTAAAAGAGCGAAACATATAAGTAATGAAATTGACTGAGAGAAAGTAATTAGTTTTATAATAGGTCATGTTTATTAAGAAAGGGGAAAGTAGAGTACCTTGGGACGTTTATACCTACGGGCAATGATGACATCTATTAGAAACTGGGAAATTTTCGAACCAGGGCGCTATTCCACAGCTTGTCGGGAAGTGAAGTTTTGTGTGATTCACATTTTTCAATTTTGCCCTCCTTATCTCGCTGATAAGGATCAGTATCATTTGTGTATCTCTATAATAAGAATGAAACTCTGTCTGTCTGTCTGTGAGTGAGTCTGTGTCGCTTTCATGGTCGAACGGACGAAGGGATCCGAACGGGGTTTTTTTAAATTTTTTTATCGTGATTGGAAATCTCCCGGTAAGACTATAGGCTATGTTTTATTTGTTTTCCCCCATTCTTTCGACCTTAAAATTCCGTTTTTAACCTAAATTTTTAAGTTTGTCGAGCCCTTTTTTCCGCTCTTTTCGACTTCCCCTACCCCCCTAAACGGCCGTCGAAAATGCCGGTTTCGTAGGTATTTGTATGAGGGAGACGACACGACGGCGCGATCGGATTGCGAAAAAAGTATTGGAAAATGCGTCAAAAAATGAAAGAGTACGGACCCGTTTTCTTGAAAATTCCGACGCAAAACTTAGTTTTTTTCTCATTAAAATATACCCCATAAAGAGACGTTTTTTCAGGACGTTGTTTGCGAGCGGAATACAGTTTTGATTCCGCCGAATTTGAATCCGAAATCGGGTATCGAAAAAGTGACGAGAAGTTGGACAAAATGCGAGGGGAAGGGACGGAAAGCGCTTAAAATGAGAAGTTAGTTGTACCGTCCAACAGACTCAGGAATCTGCGAGCAGGCCTTTTTTACCTGAAGGGGAACCTCTTGAAGGAAGGAACCTTTCCGTTTGAAAGACATTTCAACGGAATAATTGACGGGGTTTTTCCTACACATATACAGCCATACCGAGCGAGCGAAGCGAGCAACATTCCCTACACACGTTAAACCTACCCTTAGGGATCTACCTTGTGCAAGCGAAGCGAGCAACATCCCCTACATGTTTCAATTGTAATACACCTGAGGGGGTAAAAGACCGTCGCAGGTATACAGCCACCCCTTGCGAACAACTTGCTGAGTGCCATGTGTATCTGAGAGATACACACCATTAACTGTCCCAGCGTGCCAGGTGTATCTGGGTGATACACAATCCTGGTTCGCTTCAAAAGCTCATGTATCGACAGCTGTGGCACTCAACTTGTTAATGGGGGGTCCAGGGGCTTGCCCCCTCCCCCTCCCCCGGCTGGACGTGGAGGCGAGCGAAGCGAGCCGGATCGGCTAGTATATAATATTTTATGGCTTGGTGAAGATTCGTTCTGGCGTACTTAATTGTCTTTCTGTGTCCAGGTAAGTCAATTGTTTTCAAAACTACATAATCTGAAGTTTACTTCAAGGTTCCTAACGTATTCATGACGATTTTCCTACATTTCACACCACAATATGCATTATTGTGAAATCTCAACACTGTTGTTCCTCGGGACAAATCGATTATTGTACCATGAGACACACACTCAAACTTTTTCAGGATAGCTCTTCGAATAGCACAATTTTAACCGAATTATTCATCTCTTTCCAGATGTGACGATCAGCAGAAGGCCGATAGAGAGAGCGGGTCGATGTAAAGGAGTGAGTCTGCAGTTGCTCTCGCTCCCCACGAAGAATGAATGAATTTCATATTTTCCAGTCCTTATTCCTTATTCCTTCATTTTACCTTAATGAAGGTGAAAGATTTGATTTTGATCAGTCCATTTGGATGTTGTTCTATAAAGCAATTATATATTTGAAATGTAACCGATTTTGTTTCTATGGATTTCCCCTTCTATCCCAAGGTACAATAATCTGTCCCAAGGTCCAATAATCTGTCCCAAGGTACAATAATCTGCCCCATTAGTACAGACCTACGTGCCCCAAGTTACCCACCTAGTTTGTGTCTTGGGACAAGAAAAGGTTTTTGAAAAGAGGATTTTTCGCATGTTCAGTGTTGGGAAAATTAAAAGAAAAATCATAGAGGTTCTTAAATAGATGTAGATTGATGCCATGTTGTCAGGTAGGTATTGCAATTTCATCTTCGTAACTTCACAAATTGCGGTAAAAAATGTTGACCCAAGGCACCCTAGTTTCCCCTGTAATTTCATTACCGGAGATAATGAAACATTGGATATAGGCTCAATATGGCATGTTGATTCGAAGGTCTAGGTTGATTACCTAGACCTGTCATATTCGCCTACACTACCCTATACAAAACCAAATTACGGTACCTGCTTACAGAAATACATTTACTGGGTAACTAAAAGTTATAGTGAAACATATAACTAATGCAACGAGAGAAAGAAAAGTATAAAAATAAATTATTTATGCAATAGTTCATGTTTAAAAATATATGATTACCTGCAACCATTATTCGATCCAATAGCCCAAACATTTTCTCCATCATTATTGCTCCGCTTGTGAACGTCAATGTGAAGTAAAACACAAACCTGCAAGAAACCAGAAATAGTTTTCAGTTTTGGTTAATATTTTCAATAATTAACCTTTGTAACCGACCAAGATATTTTTTTTCAGCCCCCTATTAATTACACATACTTCTCAAATCATTACTTCATTCTGCGCATGCGCAAATGGAAATTACTTCAAACATCATTTTTTCACGCCTTAGGGCCAGTTTATCAATTATCTACATTAACTGCAGGATAGCTATACTGAGTATACCTCTATACTCTAAATAAAGAATGTGAGTCGTTTATAAATGCCGAATTATCTGGCTGACAAAATTATCCCTCAGATAAATTCTATTAGGCAGATAGAGCCGTTAGCATCCTCATTGGTGTCCGGACAAAATGAGGGCGATTTACACATGGATCTACCACAGAGTAGAGTAGGAGCTACATTTTCTTCGTGGACGATTATTTAAAAAACCGGGTCTGACGTTATTTCTCAACAGTATCCATCATGTTATCAAGCTCGTCAAATAAGAAACCACCACATTTTTGCCGTTTGCAATTTGCTTCATTTCTAGAGAGAGAAATACATATACGATTTCCAACCTGAATTATTATGAATGAATTATTGTGATCAGTAAGTTGTGGACATAATTTCATCTTCGATCTGTGTTAGAATGTAAAGAACGGTATCTTTGACCAACCGAAACGTCAATAAAAAAACGCACTCGTCCCATATTAGTAGGTGATCTGCACGGGGTCTAACTAGGTATAAACAGTCTTCTTTTCCATTCATCGAATTATGCTACGAAAGAATCGTCGCCGTTGCTGCTATTTGAAGACAAATCCCCAAATATATCCATTGGAAGGTACAAAAATGATGACAATCAAACTTGAGTTTCAAATATGATTTTTGTAAATAAATTAACTTGTTTGAGGTTAGAACCTCTAGATACCTCATTATCCTTCAGTTATAATTGTTATCCAGCCCTCCAGGGACCAGATAAATTAAAACGAAAATAGGGTTTAACTGGGGATGGATAAACACCCCCTATTGTGTTATCTGATAACGCTATCTCTCAGATAAATCCCCCTTATCCACTGGATAAATGTGATTGATAAACTGGCCATTGATTAGTCGTCCAATCTCGCTCAAATTCGGTGCATGCCATTTGTAATTTTTACTGCCGTGCAACCGCATATGTACGCTTGGTAGAGCCACCCATTAATAATCCAAGTTCTTAAGTAAACGTAAATTTAAAAACATACTAAATATCTCTATTCACTAATATTCATTTGGATGCATTAGTAGTGATATAACCTATCTTAAAATTATCATTCTGTTGGTAAACAGTGAAAAAAAATCATAAAATAAAGTTCAACATTTTAGGGTGGAGGGACCAGTGATTGACAGGGACCCAGTGTCACATCTTTCCATCTCACCAAGAAGTTTTAATAATGAGGCATTTAAAAGTGCTTTACGGGTTTGATCCGTTTTTAATTTTGAGGCAAAATACCTTCTCAATAAGGTTTCAGGCGGGTTTTTGTGAAATCTGGAGAAGGTTACCCAACAGAACCTCGTGTTGTAATTTCTTTGGTGCTGTTTCTTGTGATTTTGCTAAGGAGGTAAGCGTTTTATTTTGCTTCACCATGCCCTCCACATTTTCAAATTCGATTGTTTCCATGGTTTTTCTCAATCAGTTTTTTGTGTAGATTGCATTTATGCTATCATTTTTTGGAAATAATCAAAGATAACATGTGAAAATGCAAATGTCAATTACTAGTTCCCAAACTGATGCTCCCTTCAGTGTTTGGCAGTGGTGTCAATATGGATTCTTTTTTTTTTTTTTTGTATTTATATAAATACATAGCAACTCACAAGCTGCTAGTTTACCATTCGAATCGTACTGTGCCTATGGTATCAAGAAAACATAGTACCTATTTTGTGATGAAACATCCGGTGATATTTTCAACTTTGTCTTAATGAATACTCATATTAATTTTATATTTACCTTAGTAAAACTAAGTTCAAACGCTCAATTTATTTGTAAAATGTTGAAATAAAATGTTTTATTGATACGAAGAAGAACTGCTGTGTCAATCATAGGGTGTCAATCACAGGTACAACAAAAAATGTGGCTGTAAATACTGGGTCAAAAAATTGATTTTGAAAAAACGAATTTATGATGTTTTGTAGCTTGAATTAGTGATTTTTTTCAATACCGAGCAGTTCGAGGACATCCTGATGCAGCAATAGATGTAAGCTTCAAGTTTGTGAACAAACGAAAAAACATAACTTAATTGCTTGTCAAAGTCAAAATGCATCTTAAGGGGTCAAACAGTGGCCCCACTACCCTACTCCTACGAATACTAAGGAAGGCACTCACGCGCATATGAATCCAGGTGCACTACTATGCCGGTACACGGGGTCGTTGCTTCCATAAACTGCATCATAAAACTGAAACAAAAAATGTAGAATATAAAAAAATACATCTGAAACTAGATCACACACACATCCCTTACCAAAGCATCAATATTATCCCTTGAAATTGCTGGAAATTGAATTGCCCAACGTAGTTCATCTGTCAGGACGCCACCCGGTACATCTATCGATATTCTCTTTAGATCGTACGCCCGAGGGACGTTCCGAGCCGTGTCGCCCGGGTTTCGTAGCATTAAGCTCGTAACCGACCGCTGTGGGCACGCCGGTAAATTACTCTGCTCATCCGCTCTAATTTACCGTCCAAGGAAGTCTTTTTCAAGACTACGAGGTAGGACCCTGACATACGAGCATTGGAAAGACGCTCTGTCAAGCGAGTCCACCTCACAAACCCTCTATTTCTATACAATAGAGGCATCGAAACGAGCTAAAAACTCGGTTATTTCGATGGAACGTCGGCCGTCTTACTTCCTCATGCAAGGGGAGGCAGACGACGGCGAAGCCGGGCCACGTAGCCCCCGTAGCGCTCCCTACAGGCTACCCGGCGAATCCGCTGAACCCAGCGACAGCTCAAGGCGCAATCCTCACGCCCGGATCGCCTTCTCACCCGACGTATTCGTTAAAGAAACGTTCGATCAAGCCTCGCCTATACAAAAGATCGAGGATACCTTTCAGACTCGCTCTGAAGCCGATCATTACGATTCGACCAAGCTGTCCGAGTACCCACGATATTCGACGCAGGCCTACCCGGCCGATCCGAGTGTCAAATACACTCCAAATGTACAAAAAGCGAAGGATACTTTTCAGTACCTCAACCAAGCTCAACATATTCCCCCTACAGAAATAAATCTTAGGCCGGAATATTACAAAACGGCTTTTTCGTTCCCTCTTATGAAGCTAGTGGATTTCAGGGAACCACTGCGGGCGTGCGACCCCCGCCGGGCCTAGGTTTCTATTATTAGGTATACTCTGTATAGGTATCATGGTTTCTTTGAGATACCTAATTTTTGTGTGTTAATGTCCACATCAAGGATTGAGCCAACTATCTTCAATTTTTAGAATAGATCTTGAGCACTGTGAGTAATATTTGAACGAATATAAAATGCTGGTTTTGTAGAATAATTGTATCAGACAAATACCTACCCATTTCACAGATATCTCCAGAAAAATACTCTGTGGGCGGTAGAAAGCCGAGAAACACCAAAAAATGGCCACTTAGGGCAGGTTCAAAAACGATTTCTTATGTAAGTACATACCTGTGTTAATTATCTCGCTTTTGAGGACTTTTAAATAAGCTTTCAAGTATGATGAATGAAATCAAGATAGTACAAGTTGTTTAGATAACAAAGTTCAAGTCAATATTTCGCGGTGAAATAGGCATGGCCACCAGCAGCATTTAATGGGGTTATCTAGCGCGTAGATAAAATTCCAAAATTCTTATCGCTACCGACTGCCTAGGTTTTTATACATTAATATTCGCTTGAGGTATGTTCGTATAATTGCCGACATCGAAAATAATATACATTCAACCATCACAGCAAACTAGTACCTACCTATGAATGATGTTCAGGTAGTAATATGAATTTCAAAAGACTCTGCTCTCCATACGCAAATCTCTTTATCAAAGTACATAAGCAAATATGATTTTCTTGGTAGATTACAAAGATTCATTACTATTGAAAAAATTAACCAAAAATAGTTGTTAATCAAATTACGTTAAGAGGATGGGACATTTCAAGATGACGTTAACCTGCTAATGTTTAAGTAGAAGTGGTGTATTTAGCTAATTAGTTTGTTAATTTATGTAGCACACTATAGGAAAGTGGCATGTTCTATTTCTATAAATATGTACGCTTGGGGTATAAACATGTAGCAGTCACGTGTGACCTTGCACACGCACATTTCGCCCTTAACCTCTTCCAAGGTCAAGGTCATCTCAACAGCTGCAGTAATGGGTCAGTGTGGCAAGTGGAAGTTTCAGCTTGCGAATTTCCATTGTAAACTTGTAAGGTACAAGTCACAGTTGGGCAAAAAGTAGCTTCCACTACAGCTACAAAGCTACAGCCAATCTATGAATAGATTATCTTGAGGTGGTCTCTCCTAAAAATCGGAATACCTCATCTTGCCAGAGTTGGGATTGGTCAACATAAAAACACGTCAGACTTCTGAATGTAGCAAGGAATCATTAAACGTTATAGTAATTAAATTTTGGCCATTTTCTGACCACTGATATTTCGGGTAGGCTCCGAACTCGCCTGCAGAAAGTCCATAAAATGAAAATGCGAGATGACAGGAAAACCATAAGTTAAAATACCCTAAATTGTCAACTGACTATAAAATTGAAAGACTTACAAATTTTATGCCATTTTGTTTCTTTACATAACGGCATCGTTATAAGGAACTCTTTAACTTTTTAATTTCTATTAGATTTCTATCTATTCGAATCGATCCAATTTAATTAGATTTGTCTATCTAGTACCAAGTAACTAGGTACCTACCTACATAACTTAAAATTAACAGAAAACTGGTTCTTACCCTGATTGGTATGTCTCCAACTTTTCTGGGGATGTCACAGGCGGCCATGACGTCCTGCAAAAAGTCTATTAGACTTTTGGCGATGTTACGCCGGATGATGTTGGCAATAATGAAATCTGGAACGATCGACAAATTTTAAATATAATGTCGAGTTTAACAATAACAAGTTGTCGAAATAAAAATAACAATACATTATACCCACTTTATCCTATACATTTATACTTATGACAAGCTGGTTCACCCGTGCGTTGCACAGGTTGACTTGAATATAGGCAAGCCTCCCTCCCACAGACCCTCATTTTCAAATTTCAACACCCTATACCTATAGCGTAAAGGAGAGATTTCAGCCCACTCAGCTGACCAGGAATTGCCCATCATTTATTCCGTTCATTAACTACCCACATATGACTACCATGACTACGTTTGCTCGTTGCAGTCCAGCAAAAATTAAAATTAGGAGCTATCCTAAAGACACGAAACATGTCAATATAGATTAGTTGGACAAATAGCTCATAATTATGTGTATAGTTTGGCCTGGATGCTCGTAAGCTCGCATCTCAAAAATAAATAAAGAAGTCATAAATTGTACTACTACTTACTATTTTTAGTAAAATATAGATTAGTTGGACAAATAGTCGAAGTGAAAAATTATTGTCGTTATAGATTTGAACCCGAGACTCTCTGTTCGGATGTCGATCAAGCTAGCCCTACTGAGGACCTTAGCAGAGGATGAACAATCACAGTGCTCTACCACAGAGTGGGGGATTCTCTTGAACGTCTAGTTTCTAGGAGGTCGCTAGAGCGCTCTGAAAATCCCTTTGGACTAGGTAACGATAGGCAAGTGGTTAGGTATGCGATCTAGTGCCCAACAAACAAAATCATCAAACAAAATCTTTTTATAAACGGGTTTTCTTGCCTTCAAAGATAAAGCTCCCACAACCTAGATCTGCCTTTAAACAATACGGTACGAGATTGGCAAGATTCATAAACTTACTGGACATGTCCATCCAGACGGAAATGGCACTTTGGTTTATGGCTACTTCAGTCGTGGAGATGCCCTCACTGATTCTCTCCTCGATGGAGCGGGTGAAATTCTCACTGACGTGTAGGACTCCCCACACGCGGTTCGCAGCCACATCCTTCTTCGCCACATCCAGATCCTCGTACAGCACCTTTACGAAACAATGGAAAGTACATCCTATAATAGAACGTTGAATTTTGAAAAGAAACATTTAATTTTCCACTGTACCAGCTATATTTATTTTCGAATGCTTATTTGAAATAGGCACAACGTTCATATACATTTCAGGCTATTCTGCCAAGATCCAGCTGCGCTCAAAATTTCACACTCATATATCTTGTCTTATTGTCTAATTCATCCATTACCATTTGGTAGCAGTAAGGTGACTGAAGAATTATCAGGGATATATTACATTTATAGATACTCGTGTAAATGATTTCCTTGTGATTTCTGGAACCTCCAGTACAATCTACTCCCCAGTAACTGATGATGAAAATAGTTGATCCGAGACACAATTCAGTCAGCATGCATGGTTCCCTCGAATCAATGGAGCATTATCAGTTTTGGCGGTCTGGCACTATTTCTTCTCAACTTAGAATGCTATATTATGCTTTTGATTAGTGAAACTTTCATTCATGTACTCTTCCAGTTATGTTTAGTTCGATTTTGGTGCACTGTGGTGCGTCACCACGAGGTTAAATGCGTCAGGCACAGTCTGCCAGAAGATCGATTGCGTTAACAGTAGGTTGTAAAAAAATTTATATTTTGTGATATTCGAACCTACTATACCCTTACTGCTAAGTTTTCGGTTCCTTGTTTTTGGATTGAAAGACAAGACAGCGTTCCCACTGAATCTGGAATTTAGTTCCACTTCCATTCAACATTGCACCGTCATAATATTGTAGAAGGTCACTTACTAGATCGAGTTTTCTCTCCAACTGCTTCATGAATTGACAGGAAAACGACTTTGGTATGTTGCACTCTAAAACGGGGCTATAAGTTTCGTTATAGGGGAGTTCATCACAGCTTTTGACAAACCCGTTGAGCTCGTCGGAAACAACGGCAAACGGGAGGTCGGACGGATCGCGCCCGAACGAGACGCAGAAGAAATATGACTGGAAGGCTGGCAAGACGAGAATAAATAAAAGTATCCTGCAACAGAAGAAAATACGAGTAGATGAGATTTTAAGAAGTTCGTTTCATAGAAAGACAAGTATCGCACAGGTGGTGATGTCAGAATTGGGGCCTATTAATATGTGACATTTTGCGGAACGTTGTTGCCCGTAGTAGGTACCTACTAACGCAAAGTGCCAAACAAAGACTAACAACCGTTTCCAGATTACTAGCTCTTCTGAATGTTTCTACATCGTATTTATATACAATACAGTACTATCTGTACATCGTACGTCAGCGTCGCACATCGTACATATAATATGGATTATATTGAGTACATACTTTGTTGTTGGTTCATGACTTGGTCGATGTTCAATTTTATTGGGATTGAATGACCACACCAGTCTTGGAAGTTTGGGCTTTTTCACTATGGTGAATGCTGATAATGCTTTTTAGTGTTTTCACCACCCAGGGCTGTCTTTATGGAAAATTAGGTGAAACATCTATGCAAGTGGGAGGAGGGAAGGTCTGTACAGTTTTTTTTTTTTTTTTTTTTCTTTGTGGTGGAAGGAAACGTAATATTAAGTACTTTGGAGAATGTTGGGAGCAAAAGCACTTACGTAAATATGGAATGCTTTCTAGCCAGTTTCTACATTTTTTTTTTTCCCACGCTGAATCGAATGGCAGCACTTACAGATCTCCCCAACTCCGTTAAAGCAGAGTTCTACACTTCAACTGACTAGTTTTACCCTTAAAAATACATAAAATTGAGCATAACAAAGGAACTAAAAATTCGTGAGTTAAAGTTTAAAATTCTGTTATAACTCTGTTATATATGTGTTACCATTCGATTCAGCGAGGAAAAAAACGTAGAAACTGGCCCCAAACTCGAATTTTTTTGGAGGGTCATTTTTCACAAAAACGGTAGATTTCAAAGAAAATACCATGTTTTTCAACATACAAACATACTTTTTTCCTCTAATTAGTGAAGTAAAATGAAAATTGATTATACCGTTGGAAAGCGAAATTTTAACTGAGTTTTCCTCAAGATAGGGACTCAAAAGCACTACAGTAAAACAGTCAATACGCGGATTCAAAACAGTGAAAAAGTTGAAAAAGCGACAAAATTGAGTTCATATGGATAGTTAAACAAAATCGTTATAGAACAAAATTTGGGCACATCGACTCACCCTATATTTCTTTGCGTCCATTTAACATTCTTGGACAGTTGAGCTAGGAACCTTGGGAAATTGAACCACTCCTTGTTAGGAAGTGAGAGAGGCGACGCGTTAAGGGTAGTTGTTGGATACTCGTTGTACCGGTACTGAAAAGAAGAAAATAAATTGAATGAGATAACCGGGAAGCATAAATATTAAGATTAGAATCACGATGAGGCAATACAATGAGCAGTAAATTGTGGATAAGAGACATACAAACGTGGTTCACGGCAGAAGACGTTGATCAATATGTCCTCAACCACAAAAGACAATCAACGAACAACTGCAATATGTTTATAATAACCGTTCAACCGTACCGTTCAATATTCTTCAGAGCAAACCAAATCGTGTATTATTATTATTAATTTAATCTTTGTTTATATATAAAATTTATTTACAAGGCATGGAAGCGAAGTGATCAGCTGAATAGCCTCTCTCCTAATCGAAATACAGTTTGAAATAGAGATTAAATCATATACTTCCAGAAATTTGAAAGTGTGCGCCTTAGAAATACCTCGAAAACAATTTCACGAGGTATGGAAGACCATTTATCAGCTGAGGGGCTTCTGATGCTGATTTCTTTTCTGAACTAAATCAATTTATTTTGTAATAGAGGATTTCATGTAAACGAAACAAACATAGATCCAAATAAATGCAGTTCACGCGATCCTTCCACATGGTGGGAAGGTTACTTTTGTCTTAATGGTCGTGTCTTAACATTAACTTACTATGGAGCGTAAAATTGGGGGGTCTTGATCAGACAATGCGTCTGAAAAATAAAGGCAATACGTCGAGTTTAGCTAACGTAGTGGGTTTGATGATGATAGCTTGATATACATTGATCTGCTTAGAAGAGCTATCTACTCGTAATACAGAAATGATAAACCTTTGTTCAATCATTTACAGCTCTTTCTATTTAACGTACGATTCTGATAGTTTTGAATTCATTAATTAATTAGTCATAATGCTCACATTGCTCATTTTTGGTGAAGGTGATATAAAGGAAATAGTTTCTACCCAAGTATTGAGCTATTCATTTAAATATCATCAAAACACCTATTTGGAGTCATTTTAGGCGAAACGAGGATGAGTCTGATTTGTTCAAGTTTTTTTGTAGGTACCAATATCTGTATGTCTGTCAGTGTTTTGGATTTTGGAGCCAGTGTTCTGGCCAATCTTTGGAGCAGTAATTTTGTTTCCATGCCACCTCACAAAATGTTCACGTGTCACCAGTAATGGAAAGAATGACAGACATACAAACACTCTTTCCTAAATTTCCCTGATTCGTAAACATATATATTTTCATTAGAGTTTTCATTAAAGTCCGACGTTGTTTTGTTGTTCAGGAAAAATATAATATTAGGCCGTTTACACAATATTTCCTCAACCCCCAGAATCAGCTGTTTTATACTAAACTCGCCCACATGGTCATGCACTGCTGGGACTTTTCTGACCTTACCCCTTTCTGCTTTTCCAGTTTGTGGAGATCGTGCTGCTTGCGACTGAGCTCAAGAAACGCTTGCTCCAGGTTGTTGCAGTTCTGGCTCTCCATCAGCTGCTTGGGGGACTCTTCGCTGAGGAGGACGCCTCGCCTCATAAGACCTATCTGAGAGAGAAGCCATAAGAATTTCGGACGATTTAAACTCAAATACAATATATTACGAGGCTTAGAATACGTAGGTGATGTCAAATTGTGAACTTCTTTTAGATCTAAAAGAAGTTCTCTATAGAGAGACGTAATCTCAAATTGTGCACACAGGTCTCAGGAAGGTGGAAAAGGTTTTACGCCCATGCCAAAAGCTCCGGTGGTCGCCAAAAATTTGTTTGAAGCCTCCTGAAAGTAAAAAACTTCAGATCTCTATAGAACTTCTTTTAGATCTAAAAGAAGTTCTCTATAGAGAGACGTAATCTCAAATTGTGCATGCATTTCGTGTGGAAAAATAAGCCGTCAAAACTGTCTGTGGACTTGTATTTTACATGAGGTATTGGAATTTGAGATCATGTATCTAACTTTAATAAATCAATATTAAACAACAGAACATGAATATTCGGTATACAGGGTGCCCCCCCCCCCCCCCCCCCCCTCGTGCTAAAATCGTTGATATTGACTTTTTTTTCAAATCTCCAATTTTTATTGCAGATTTGAATTCTACGTGGTGGTGGTCATTTGCACTCCAAAAGTGCGCGATTCTGCTCTAAAACTGCAAAAAATGTGAAATACTGAGTTTTTGAAGGTATTCAACTGCCACACGTAATACATAATTTTGGGGTATCGTTTCGTGCTGAACCTCGTAATGATGATCTTATACCTATTGATATTTGCAAACCCAACTTGGGAAAACACTAAAAAATTGACCAGAGTGCACATTTCTTACACATCTCCACAAAGTACAAAGTACTAAAATGGTGCAAATATCAATAAGTAAACATCATTACGAGGTTCAACAAGAAAAAATACCCCAAAATCATGTATTACATGTGGCAATGAATAAATTCAATAACTCAGTAGGTATTTCACAATTTTTGCTCGTATCGCACACTTTTGGAGCGGAATTGCGCCCGTTTGCGCGCACTTAAAAAATTGAAAGATGGATCATTTCTTCGTGAAATTTCACAAAGGATTCAAATCTACAATAAAAAATGGGGGTTACTATCTAGAATAACGAAGTTGATGTCAAATGCGCACGTACGCAATTCGCAATTTTGTCATTTTTTAGATCCTGACAAAAACATATTAAGATTGAAAAAAAAAACAATTTTTTTTACCCATTATTACCGATTTCAGTCGGCGGGGGGGGATCCTGTATAGTGGTAGAATTTTTGTACAAAAATTGATTTGCGATACATGCCTTTGAATGTAAAAAAAAATCTTGATATTGACTTGCTCAACGATGTTTCTATACCGATTACAATGTTTGTTATTGAATAAAAATATGTGAATGCGAATCAGTGTTATTTGTAAACGCACTACACTGCGAATTGCTTATATACCTACATAGTACAGTAGTGTTCCTCATCTCTATGATCATCTCGTAATAACAAACGTGCATAACCAATTTATCAATGGTGGCAGAACTCACTGTATTGGATTGCTTAGCTTCTTCTATATAGTGGGTGGTTATCACAATAGTTTTCTGCTCATCATGAGCCATTTTGACTAAATACTCCCATATCCTGTGAATGAAACCAAGACAATCTGTATTAATTAACATTTTCGTGAGCAACAAGTACCTTCAATAGCAAAATGTATTCATGTTGTGGTAAATGAATGGATATGGGGGGAAAAAATAAAATAAATAAACAGGAATAATAATTTCAGAATGTCAACGAGTAGTGAGTGCAAGTAATTCATGATGTACAAATTCTAGTGGCACTTGTTGAGGGCAATTTGGAATTTGGATCTGTGGAAAATTTACTTTCAATACTTTTCATTGGAAGTAAATTTCATCCTAAGAATTTTTACTGGTAAAATACTGGTGAGGTACTACTGAGTAGTAGGGTGCTGGCCAGGCGGGATATGTGTTTTGGCGTCACTAAATACAAGAAACTATGAAAAATCATAATTGAATTAAAAATGTGTGTTCATAATTATAAACTGAATGTTCACTCATGAACGCTGTCTTATAATAAGACAAATGGTACACGGTTATTCGACGAAGTTGAGGCAGAGTCAACAAAATTTGCAAAATGATGTCTTGGTGAAAAAAAATTAGTTGGATAACAAATTCAGGATACCTATATAAATAAATTAAATTTATGAACTTTTTCTTGTATTGTGACTTATTCCTGTTTAGTTTGAGGATTGAAAACTTTGATGGCAAATGATTCTCATAAGATATAATTGGTATACAAGGGAACAAGATTATGAGGGGATTTACAAGCATTCCAGCAATTGAGGTTCATTCATAAGTGACATTTAGTTAAAGGCGCACATTGAGCTGCGTGATGCAGGCGCAGGAAAAAAAACTCTGTGTTCCCGCTTTTTAGGAAACAGTTTCTTGATGTAAGTCGACGACGGCAGTCTAGTGTGTGCCTCACGCCAGTGAAAATGGAAGAATATTTGCTGAACTTCCTTATTCAGATTCGTTCATCAAGTTAGAAAATTTATTAATTAGTCAGAAGTTAAGGAGGATGAATTGTGCGGGTAAAAAAGCGAGGATGGGAAGACAACTGATGATAATCCAACTATCATCCAAATTTAAGAGAACTCGAACGACTACAGAGTGAAAAAATGGAGCATAATGGAATTTACGTTTGCGCATGCGCAGAATGAAGTATTGATTTGGCAACAATGAAACTGATAGGGGGACAATCTACATCTACAGAATTCTCTGACAGTTTCATCAAAATCGGATGAAAACAGTGGAAATTTAGGTCGTTAATAGGATTTTATAAATGCGCATGAGCAGTAGCTATTAATGATACAATCATGTTGAAATTGATATGGGATGATCAAATCGTCATCCCCCAATTATCATACAAATTTGAGCAAGATCGGACGACTAGGGCGTGACAAAATGGAGCATAATGGAATTTACGTTTGCGCATGCGCTGAGTGGAGTATTGATTTCGCAACAATGAAACTGATAGGGGGCCGTCTACACCCTAATCCGCATATTCCTTAAACATTTCATCCAGATCGGATGATAAATGTGAAAAATAACCTTGTTACAAGGATTTCATATTGGCGCATGCGCAGTAGTTATTAATGATACAGTAATTGAAACTGATATAAGATGATCAAATTGTTATTCCCCAACTATCATCCAAATTTGAGCGAGATCGAACGACTAGGGCGTGAGAAAATAATGCTTGGTAGAATGTACGTTTGCGCATGCGCAGAGTGAGGTATTGAGTCAAGAACGATGAAACTGATAGGGGACCGTCTCCTTCCTAGCCAGCACATTCCCAGAAAATGTCATCCCAATCGGATGAAAACTGTGGAAAATTAGCTTGTTACACGGATTTGCGGGCACACGACAGACACAGACATACAGACAGACACGGAACCAAAGTTGTTAAGAATGGTCTGAAACGTAAAATGCGAGTGGATATTTTGATTTTGGACACCAAAAATTCATTTTACCCCGAAAGTGAAAACAATGCTTCCGCTATCTTTAGGTAGAAGCAATAAAGACAATCGCAATGGCACAAGGAAGAAGATTGGAGTAGGACCAAGGTAGATTCGATCTTCGGATCGGAAGTTGCCGAGACTCGTCGGGGTCGGATCGAGGGCAGATTGGGTACGTGCGACCCAAGTGTGAGCCCTGCGTGGAGCAAAACTGTGCCTCAATATTGGCACTCCCATTTGAAAACATTAGTGTTCCAAGCACCGCGAGTTCATGAACTTTTCGGAACTGGTTCGGCGCCGAACCTAATGCGCACGTGAATCGTGTTCCAAGCGTTTTGAGTTCAGGAACTCAACCCTCGCTAAGGTGTTCCACCGCGTCGGGTTCATGATCTGAATTCATGGACTTTTCAGACTTGCTCGGGGATAGGGTTGTGAACTAGAACTGAAGGAAACCTTTCCGAACCTTCCGAAAATTCATTTCCCCGCAAACCTTCACGAAATCGTATGAGAAACCGAAACACACAGAACACATTCAGTAGTTTTCTAAATTAATAAAGAATGATCTTGTGGAATTTAATCAGAATCCCACGCGCAAGGTAGAAATTTATATTTATAAACTCGGTAGTTACACGCATCTTTTGGCATACACGTAGTATTAAAAATGAAAAGTTCAAAAGAAATCATCAAGTCAGTGTTGTTGGATTGACCCAACTACCTACTTTAAAAAAATGATCATATGAGTAATTCGATTGCCAACCGGAAACCTCAAGTCGTGATATACTCGTAATCTTTTTCAACAAGGATATTTCGATCTCACGAGATGTATTCAGTCAGTGACTAACAGGCTGGAACATTGGGTAACTCGGTTGCAAAGCTAGCGTGGCCACGGAGAATGAAGTTTTTGACTGGGTGATTACTTTTCAGTGTGAGATGAGGTTACGTTGAAGTGTGGAGGAGTGGACAGCGGGTAGGTAGGAAGGAACTATACATTAAAATATGAAATGAATAAAAAATGATAAATAAACGCTCACTTACGTATTGCACAGGATTGGGTCCATACCAACGGTCGGCTCATCCAGTATGAGGAGAGGAGGGCCGTGGAGTAGGGCAATGGCGAACGACACTCGCCGTTGTTGTCCTCCACTGCAACCGAAAAATATACAACAATTATTTGTATGAGTGCCATTTTGTCTAATCACCAAGCATAACTTTTGGCAATTTAATGAACTTTTTGAAAGTAATAAATATTATAGGAATATACAAAGAGTGGACAATGTTCATCAAGATCTTCAACTAATTACCTTTTTCAATACCAACATTTAAGCGATTTTCATAGAAAATCCTATATTATAGGTAATTCATATTGTTATGTGGCAAAAATGTAATGTGAATAATTTAGGTGGTACGTAGATAACGGACACATCCTGGAAAAACGCTTTTTTAGAAATCAGGGTTTGACATTTTCAATATGACACAATAATGAAGAAAACAATCTTTGAAAGTGGATTTGAGAACTTGAACTTTTCAACTTGTTGCTTGGATGAATAATAGATCGCTTTAGTTTGAAATGCGCTGGTATAAAACGACGCGATGTCAGACAGATGCATCACCATATTAGCTTTGGCTGATCCTGTTGCCAACATCTAGGTTCTGATGTGATTTCATGATAATGAAAACATCCTTTGATAGAGGGTTTGAAAACTAGAACTTTTCTACTTGTTACGTAGATAAGTAGTTTGAAATGCATTGATATAAAACTTGACGCGATTTCAGACAGCTGCATCGAATGTTGCATCACCTTATTAGCTGACTTGGCTGGTGTTCTCTGTAGACGAAGTATTGTTAACATACTGATAATCCGTACTGATTAAACTGTACATTACAAAAGTGCAGCACACTCAGAACAGGTTATCAGTGTTTTACCAAAGCACAGTACCCTCAGTACAGGTTATCCGTATTTTATTAAATACAATGCGATCAGTACACATTAATATGGTTTTGATTTTAGAGGAACGAATAGCGGGTTACGGTGTGAGACAACGACAAGAGTTGAGGAATTTTAATTGTCAATCAGCCAGTACCGTTCGGTTCACATCAGAACAATACAAGTTGGTCGTTTAGATCCAGGGAGCTTATCAGATTAATCTCAAGATGGTTTACATTTCTCTCCGACAATATTAACCATGCTTAACTAATAGAAACGACAGTTGCTTTAAAATTAATGAATTCAGGACATATACCAAAATTATTATTAATTTAGAATATGTAATACTCGTAAATAAATGTTACCTTTAACTAATCCGAATTACGGCCGAATCCGTAAAAGATCATCTATGGGTCTTAGAAATGTTATCAACATTTTAAAGCTTGCTTGATTTTATATTTCAATCATTTCACGATTACGTTTGAAAAATGGCTAAACTTGGTATGAAATCGATGGAATTTGTGGGATCATTTAGGAGAACCCTCAAAGCTCTTGGAAATGTAATTAGAATCGGATACATATTGAGACATTTGTTGATGAATTGACTGAATTTTATGCTAGTGAATACGTGCGGTACGGTTGGTCATTGATCTGACGTAGATTATTTTCATAAGTCACTACCGTAAAAAAGTGTGTTCGTTAGTGTCTACTCTAATGCCCCAGCAAATAACAATGAAATGGGTGATGGTATTATTTCTGTATCTTTCATGTCATCGCTAACATTAGAAACGACGATGAGTATAATGTTGTTGACGGACCGACATCCAATTAAGATTCAGCAGAACCTAATGGTGACTACTGAACTAAGGAATTAAAAAAAGGAATTAGGACCTTGTTTGTGTTCCTCGGGCACACGTGACAATCAATTTGCTCAATCTCATAATGAGAAACAACCCACCCATCCGAGTTTACCATACTGAGTGTAAAAAATAATACAAGAGCGTACAATTTGGTTTGGAGAAGTGTGAAGTCACTCTTGACTGATGATAGAGTAGAAAACCTATCAGCGAAGTGCTAATCTACCTGCCGGAACCGATAATGTCATTCGTTGTTTTCCAAGGACAATTAGAGGAAGATTATCAAACAATCGCTACAAAAAACACGAACCAAGAGGGCTCCTACTTACCTGATGCGAAGATAAACCTTCCGCACGGCAGTACCCTTTCATGTTCAATACATTATTTGTAGCAAACCAATGAATTATTGGCCTCTCTGCAAATGTGAACGAAATTCTTCTAATCACCACTATTTTTAATTCATCCTATTCTGATGTAATGTGCAGAAAATGTGCTGATTTAAGTGTGGATGGTCCCTGTGAATTTTAACGTGGACGGATTCAAGGAGGCCCTGGGCATGCACAAAAATACAATTTTTGTACCAACCTATAGTTTTCTATAGTTTTCATCCATTCCGAAGAAATTATCAGCCATTTTTTCAATGGGATCTAGATACTTCTTAATGAATTGCAATTCCCTTGGAATGTTGGAATAGAGGGCTTTGTGCATACACAATTTTGAAACTTTTCTAACAAGCATCTGCTCTACAAGTTCCCTCAAATTTTAATTAAATTCTCAAGGATTGTGAGGTTTGAGATCATAATGGGTCCTGAATTGATTTCCTTATTCTCGGATTAGTGGTTATACCGCTCAGGCGCTGACAGAAAATTGTGCAGTTTCCATCTGATTTCGATGAAATTCTCAGGAAGAGTTAGGGATACGCATGAGTTGGCTGAAATTTAGCTAATTCGGCTCGATCTTATTGGGTTTTCTCGATAAAAATTGTTCCCCACTATTTATACACATCCGGTGATCAGCACAGAACACTTACAACAGAGCCGTTCCTAGGAAAACGTAACTCCGTCAGTCATCATCCGACTAAAATGGTTCACTACTCATTGGAACGATCTCAATTCGGACAGTAATCTCACGTTCCTTAAACCGTCCCAAAAACGAAATCAGCTGAGCTAAATACACTCAAAGTCAGGTGGTATGAAGTATAAACAATTTCTCGATGTACAATTACGGGACTTGGAAGGAACCAGACAGACTTAATTATGTATTGAATTAACCAAGTAAGAAAATGAAGGAGAATTCGGAAGATACTTGTTAGAAAGATGAAATTTCATAGGGAGACTCTCTAGGACACAAAGAGACGAATGATATGACCGGCGCCATCCTGATCAGCTATTACCACAATGATTCAAGCTCATTCTCTAATTAAAAACATATTCATGAGTCAATGTTTCTCCATTAAGTGGGGAAACTGGTTTAGTATCAATAATATATCGCGTCGAACTTTGAACCTAGTAGCTACTGACATAATAAAACATTATGTGAAAATTTGCAGCTTTCTTTTTTTCTCGAATGCTCCTGCATAACAAAAACTTGTAAATCGACATATTCTGTCCTTGCAATTTACCCAATTCATTATTCTTGGTCGATTACAAAGGTTTGCAATAGACAAGTATACACCAAGATCGCTCATGAGATCTTGTTCCACGACTGGCATTCAGGCACGCTACATGATATGGAACAGCGGAAATGTGATTGCGCTTTGAGGCTTATTAACACCCGCTTTGAAGGCTCCACGAGATTACATCTTCATTAATTAGTCATTCGAATCAGTAAGGTCTCACGATACTGAAAACGTTAAACGCATTAGTTTGAGAGCTCTTCGTTGTCGGGTTAGTTAATGACTGTTCTAGCGCGTTTCATTCGAACCCAGATTGGAAACCGAGGGGTGCTTATAAACGTCCGTTAACTTTATCTCGTCGTCGTTATATCTTTCCTAGATATCAATAACGATAAAACTGTTGATGTAATTATACGTTTGCTATTAGTTGTTGGCGATTTCCTATCTGTAGTCAGTCGTGATTTGTACAGGTGTGAGAAAACCAGGTAGGCGGTACAGCGTCCTCACTTATATTGGCATTTACAATAAGTTGGTAGGTGTTATGATGCTGAGATTAAGTTATTGAAATAACTCTATATTAGATACCTCTCAACAATTTATTGGAACGTAGAGGAATTACTTCAAAGAACTCTTTGGCTAAATTGATCCTCTATTTCTTTTGATCTCTTCATCTTTCATTGGTCCCTCATAAGCCTAACTGAAGTGCTGCTCCGTCTCCAAACCCAAGCTCCGCACTTCTCCATCTTTTTCTTGCGCCTCTAAGGCACATGCTGGATGCACGCAATATCGCCATTGTGATGCGGACTCTCAACCATCCTCGAACAACCGTCTGAGGCCGATTCCAAATGTCTGCTAAGCGCTCACCCAATACTTTCACAAAGGCATTCATTTGAGGAGCACATAGACCATCGACTGAACATACCAGGGGTGTGAATGAGGCATGCCTCTCTTCACATGCATTCAGATACTTACGCATCTTTTCTTGCTCTGCTGAGGCTAGGACAGAAGGTACGGGAGGAGAACCATAACAAGGGGCGTCAGTGTCTACGACCTCTCAACTCTTCAATTCTGTGATGTGGAGACCTTGCAAAGTATGATAGATAAGTACAGAACCAAATGGGTTGCCATGATTGTGTGATGACTAATAGTGTCTAACCTGAACCTCTGCAACGCAGTAAGTTGTTAAACTCTGGAAAAGAGGCTTGCCTAATTTGAGCCAGGTTCACTACTGTGGTAGACGTATGGATCGGTGATGAATGATAACGTTGGATTATTGGACAACATCGGATACTAAAAGACGGAAGTCGAACCCTGAGTAGGAATACAAATAATTAGAGCGTGAATGCCCAGCTTAGGCAATCTGGGCCTTCTCAATACCTCAAATCTGACCAGGAGGGCTGCGACACATGGCAATAAATTGGTATTGCTATGGAGGAGTTAGAGTTTCATACCTCAATAGGTCAGGAAATGGGAGGAGAAGAAACGGTTAACTTATAGGCAGAACGCCTAGGTAGAGGCAGTCTCTTATGTTTCTTACCACCTCAAGGAGAGGAAATTCCTTCACAAACTAGTGGCTCTCCTCACAGGCCACTGTCCTGTAAGTTATAACCTTTTCAAATCGGTAAAGCCAGGACAGTAGAATGACATCTCTACTGCGAAAGGGCGAAAACAGCAGAACATATCCTTCGTGAATGTCCTGCTATTTCATCTATAATATTCGGCTTAGGAAAAGCCTTCAAACCTCATTCACTTTGAGAACGAAGAGATGTTTTACAAGGTTCTGAGTTAATGCCAGAAACGGGTGGTGTCGGGATCCTGTCAAGCAAGGCCACGACCAAAAACGTGATCAATACATAAGTATCAGCACTGATGAGTTCTTGACCGCAGACGACGAAATTTCAAGTGTTTTGTTCTTGAGAGTCGGTCGGGTGAATGATACTAAACTTCAGGCCAACGTTTCGCTATATTTATACAGCATCATCAGGGCTATGCAAAAAGAACCATCACGTTACACACATATGGACACAACTACACACTAGCTAGCTTATATTCAACTTTGAATTATGAAAATTATTGCACTAAACTAAATAACGGTTGGGGGCAGTTTAAATAATCACATTCTGTGATTGTGGAAGGTAGGTAGCTACTTACAATATATTAAATGGAACAATATATTAGAACTATTAGGAACTCAGATTTTTGAAGGTAGGTAGCTACTTACAATATATTACATGGAACAATATATTAGAACTATTAGGAAATCAGATTTTTGAAGGTAGGTAGCTACTTACAATATATTCAATCAAAGTTCAAAGTTCAAACGTTTCAAAGTTAAATTCAAAGTTAAACATAAGTTAAATATTCAAAGTTAAGTTATTTAGTTTAGTGCAATAATTTTCATAATTCAAAGTTGAATATAAGCTAGCTAGTGTGTAGTTGTGTCCATATGTGTGTAACGTGATGGTTCTTTTTGTATAGCCCTGATGATGCTGTATAAATATAGCGAAACGTTGGCCTGAAGTTTAGTATCATTCACCCAACCGACTCTCAAGAACAAAACACTTGAAAAATACATAAGTATGGCTACGCTAAGTACATTTCCTGTAAACTTCTTCTGAATGATTCTAGCACTTTTTAATGTAGGTAATACTTATTATTTGTTGATTTTAACGCTGTGGAAGTGACAAAATTCATGGAGTGTGAGTGTGTATTTTCAGTTTTCTTGCGATTTTGCGTCAAGAAATGCAGCAGCACCTTAAGCGATATGAATTCGATACAACATGGGTTTTTGACTGCTGCGTCGAAAAAATATACATAATAAGTACCTACGCCTACATGTAAGCAAACATAATGTATGCTCTATGTTGAAGCTGCGTGTGGATGCGAAATTAAAATGATCGCTAAATTGACTCCTGAAAATAAGACGACGTTGAGAGAGTGTATTAATCGATGAACTAATAAAAAACCTACGTAGACTTTTACTCTTCTTGGCTGAATCTCCACGTACCGAAGCCACCTATTCTTATAGTCAGATTGTCAGCCAGCATATATCTAATCGCCAGTGGGTACCGTTGCACTAATTGATTGCCGGTGTTACCATACCACCATACCTCATGGTCTTCATAGTTCTACTTAGGTCCGGATCGCACAGGCTCGTGAATGTTAATGAAGAATATAAAAATGGAGATGGAATAATCGGATAGGTATATGTATCACCGATGGAAAAGATAAGTGAATCGCAAACCAGAGGTACTAGGATGGTTGATGAGAAAACAGTTGGTTGTTTGTGTTAGAATGGTAGAATGTATACTGAGGAGCAGGACCAGTCCTTTTATAGCCCCCTCCCTTCTTGGCGGATCACTCTTTCTTAGATGTAAGGAGTCTTAGGGATCATTTACCTGTTAGGTATATTTATTTTGGAATACTAGATCTGGTTGAAGGGCGAACACGACACTCTATATACTCTTGTTTATAAAAAAAACCACACTAACTATGTATAAATATGTACAATTGCATGATGAAGAGTTGGCTGACCTCAGGGAGTGGATGAACCGCGTGCGAGGTGGAAGGTCGAGCATGGAGTAGAGTTCGTGCGCCCGTCGTTCCGCCTTGTCCGGCGTCATCCCGTACAACGTCGCGTAGAAGGCGAAAATCTCGGCTATTTTGAACTCTTGAAACAGGGCGATGTCCTGAAAAGCAATAAGCTGCATAATATTTACAATAAAACACCCTTAATCTACCTAGGCTAGATGGAACAATGAAGAACGAATGGAACAGAATCGCAAGGCGCGAACTTGGAATTTTGAAATATACTCGTAGTCATTCATCATGTTCTAAAAGTGCAAAATAGTAATCTATTGCCTAATGATGTCTTAAATACCTTTTCCTTTCTATCAACAATGAAAAAGCCGCTGTATTCCCTGAGGTAACAATAATATTCTTGTTCAAGGCTATCAACCAACCCCAAGGTCGACCCTATATCTCAAAAATTCGATGTTGATGAAATTTTCAGATTGTGCGTGTTGGTTGCGAGGGATACCTAAATTTCATTGTAATCGGATCAATAATGGCGTGTGCGTATGTAGTGCAAACGTAAATTTCTTAAAACATCGATTTCTTACTTTCTAGCAGTCCAATTATGTTTAAACTCGGATGGTGACTGGATATGGGTTTCAGGAAAGTGCTGTATGAATTTTATCGCGATTGGTTAAGTAATAGGTACCTAACTATTGCGCATGCACAAAACTAAATTTGGTTGAAACACGTGACACTCCGCGACTAATGGACCGATTTTAATATAAACATCAGGAATAAAGTGGGTTCGCTTTCAGATGGTCTCCAATAAATTGCATTGCTGTCGAATCTATAGTAGCGTATAGTAACAACCATGAATTGCTAAGGTCGATTTGGTCATTATTGGTGTTTTAACTAATTCTATACGTCCATGTAACAAAAATGAGGAAGCTATACCTCCCACCCAACTTGGCTGACCTTTTGGCGAATTTTCGTAAGAAATAAAACAATAGCAAGGGCTCAACAAAATTTAAATTAAAATTTTTAAAAATTTCTTCATTTAAATCCATTTTGAGTCATTCTGAATCGGTTCCTGAATTTTTCGCTTTTTCAATTACATACCAGTATCTTCAAGTAACATATTCCAGTCGTCTGACATTCCAGACGATAACTCTCCTTAGGATTGAGACAAAAATCAAGCTTTCCAAATAAAAGGATGAGTTTGTTGGACAGCACTTTTTAAGACACCTTATTTATTTTCAAAAATTCGTACCATTAAAGCTTTTGATGAAATGGTAGGTTTGTATTTTATTTTAGTAGAGAATGGACCTCTACTTATATCGAAAGAAACTCCTAGGAATGCTCAACTGCCAACTGTTTCATACTTGGACAGTAAAAATATAACGACAACATGAACATGAATGTGTGTTGTTAAATTTTGATTGATAGCTGATAATAATTATGCAAATCCCTCGAGACGAAATTGAGTTTTATCATAATTAAATTGACCCTTTGCTGTACGTCGACAGGTTTTGAGCAACTAGTACCTAATAAAGGCAAGAATACAGTGAAAGGTTTCCAAAATTATATAATATTATAACAATGTATTATATAATTATATAATAATGATGAGGATAATAATGAGTGATGGATGCCAAATGTTAAACATTAGTTTTCTATATATTTTTTCCTCTCTGTTTCAGCAATTTTTGTCGTATGCATCTAGTTTTCGGCCCTTTAAAATTGCTAACCAAAATATTGTTTCTCAATACTATTTCCCCAAATGAAATTGTTTTGGCTCTAGCCTGGCTTGTTGTCTCTAGCGATTTTATGAGGTTTATAAAACCTCCTGTTTTTGACACTGTCCTCTTTGATGGCAAAGCTTTTTAATTTATCTGATGATGGTCTCAGAATGGTGAACGAAACGTCACTACAATGATTACAAAGATCTTTCTCAAATTACATATTTCTCCTTGTGCCGAATCCCAACTATATAGGTTCTACTATGGACCATATATCATCTAGCGTATACAAGCCCTATTTGAACCGTGACTACTAGTTTTAGTGGTGATAGTATGACTTATCAATTTTCAACTATATATGAATGTCCAATGCTATCCAATTTTCCACAAGTTTATTTCACTCATATAAATTTCACCATGGTTATTTGGAGTTGAGAATCGACTTCAATATAAGCATTCGGTTCATTACCGTAGTCGTCGATGGGTTTCGTGCGAACAGTTAGCTTGACTATAAAAGTCAGTTTGACTATTCAGTTTGATCCTTAACCCACAAGATTGAATTTCTTCCATAAACGCGTCCATAAAATGACCCCACACCAATTTCTCCAACCTTTGAGTTTACGGCAGTCATTCTTCGGTAGAGATGCAATTGTTACCTCCGAGCAGGCCACTAGGCATGGAGGAAGGAAGGAGGTAGAACAAGAAGAAGACAAAGACAAGATAAGGTATCACTCCTTGGTGGATGACGTCACTGGTAGTGGTTCGCTGACATTTGCCGGACTCCCTTTGAATAATGATGATTTTGGAGAATTTAAGTCTCAAGTCATACGGGCTGCACCAATATGTATGTAGTGGGCTATGCTGGAAGAAGTCAACAACCTAGACCAAAACTTCAGGGTTGGGAATAGGGTTCACAACAGACCAACTACAAGTTCCACTGGTGAGATCTATATTCTACCTTCTGCCGTTGGAATACGAATACCCCACGTCGTGCTACAATTTCCCGTCATCAGACATTCCCCACCTCCATCCAAATTTTATTGACCCACTTAAATTCTCCAAAATCATCATTATTCAAAGGGAGTCCGGCTAATGTCAGTGAACCACTATCAGTGACGTCACCCACCAAGGAGTGATACCTCTTTGTCTTCCTCTTGTTCTACCTAATTCTTTCCTCCATGCCTAGTGGCCTGCATGGAGGTGGCTGCATGGAGGTAACACAGTTATCAATCAACATCATCATCTATCATTTTATTAATAGACTGTAAGGTTCATTCTAAATCGTCTTCCATTTTTAACGTTTTCCGAAATTTTGTAGTCAACAATCATGTTTTTTCCTCTAAAGATTGAAAAGTTTTGATTGACTGTTGGTATGTTCTTTTCATCTATTTTCTGCGAAGTTCCATTTCAAAAACTTTATTAATACGATACTTTGATAATATGGTGTAAATATTCTCAGGAAGTACGAAGAGTGACATTATGAGCAGCATACAAATATTTAATTAACTAGAGTTTGACTAAAAACTCCCACCACTACCTTCCCATTTTGAGCATTATTGTACTTAGATCTTAACGTTTTGACCGTTTCACGTAATTTATGTTTCTCTTATTGATCAGATTGTGATAACATCCCTGAAAAACCCAGCCAATCCACACATTCCCTCAACATTTTATAAAAATTGGACTGTAAATTAATAATGGTTTAGCTCGAGATAAGGATCGATCACAAAATTACAAACACGGAACCAAATTTTTGAAACTCAAAAAGCGCCTGGAAGTTTTAATTTTGGAGGACTACAATCCTCCTCCAATCTCCTCTTCATTAAGGAGAAGCAAAGTAGACCAAGGTATCTTCTCGAGGAGTAGGTAACGGCGCCACTACATGGCCAAATACATCGAGGTTAAAAATATTCTGTGAAAGATAATTCGAGAAGAATCAGCTTCCAAATGATTACAAATTACCTACCTATGAAATGACTGCATGTTAGCTGGTGTGAATAATTTTTTATCATTAGTTTCGATTAAATCGCGGGAAGCAATGTTACAAGTGACTGACGAGTAATTCAAACTTCCAATAAGTCCAAGACACTAAATGAGCAATCTCCACACGCTGTGATCCGTCACGGACAACCTTAATGATGTAGTCGTTGAGATAATATATGTTTTTTCTAACTACCTACCGAGAACCGACGCGGGTGCAGCTATAAGGAAGTAAGGAAGTAATATTTTGGTAGGTACCTGTTTAGGTCTTATAATGCCTAGTTTTATTATGTCATCTTATCTTCCCATTTGTCTTATAAGAAATAACAATATAATGGTGGCAAATTTTTTCGGTTGTTTCCAGTCGGTAGGTACGGTGCAAACTTATCAAGGATAAAACTGATGAGCAGTTTCGTACATAGTTTTTCAAAAGCCTGCAGATAGAGACTGATTTTAGGACGACCCTCTGAAGCTAGTTCATATATGCAAGGCATTAGAGGGCTAACCTATTGAAATTGATCAAGTGGAGCGACAACCCAAGCATGAGAAATAAAATATCCGAACACTATCTTGTACAATGTGTATGCATGCGTGAGACAAATTTTTTCGACGCACTGAAGCCACAATTATCAACCTATTTTCGAGATTCTTTCTTTATTCAATCCTAATTTAGTATATTTGTGCAACAAACCTTGAACAATTTTGAATTTCACGACAGAAGAGAGAAAATAGAGGGGAAAGCTTAAAACAGATACTTTTGTAAGACGAATTTTGCCGACGCTGCCAGGGCTAGTTTTCGTTGAAAAAATCCTATTTGTGCACCAAACCATGGGAATTTAGGATTTGTGGTTGTGATAGGGGGTGGTGAGGGTAGATACCTACCAATTCATTCAAGAGCTGCCCAAGCTACTGCAGTTCTCGACTGACTTTCAAGATTCTTTTTTGTTCAATAGAGAATTTGGTCTAGTTTTGTATCATGTGTCAGGAGTTTCAAATTTCATAATAAAAAGGGGTGAATGGAGGGGGGTAGTAATAATGAATCCTGGTGTTTTCACTTCTCATGTGATTTCAGGGACTTTTTTTAAGCATGGAACATGCTATTGTCGTGGGAAAACTGCCCGAAATCGTTACTCGGAAGACGAGACGAAAGTTCCAGTCATGCAGCATGATTGTATGAGCGAATTTTCGTAAATTATCGTACTATATTATGTTACTTTGTTTTGGAAATTAAGGACTTTGAGGGAAAAGAAATTGTTAACTACCTACCAATTTTATGGCAAAAAACTTTCTAAATAATATTCTGCGATTCAAAAAGAGATTTTGAATTTTTAACTTTTTTGGAGTTTTTATCGATTTTTTAGCACATTTTAATGAAATTTAAGTACATTTTTCAGCATAATTTTGCACATAAATTTTTTAATGTTCTATTTTATAATTAATTAACTTTATTTCAGAAAATTCTGCTAAAAAAATAGGTAAATAACGTCACGTTAACGTCTCTATAAGTGTTTCAGAAGCTGTTTTGTTTTTTTTACAACCTATTCTTATTTAAATAATTAATTGCTATTCATAATTATCATAAATACATAGCAACGGAGCGATTTTCTTGGAATGAAATCTAACGGAGTTACTCTTCCCTAGCAACGGAGCGGTTGTACGAGAAGATCGGGAGTATTTTGTTTGGTTGTACTTTTGTGTGAAAGAAAAACATGACGAAAATTTTGTAGACCCATTCGTAAGATGCATTTCCATGTCAAAATGTCAGAGAGAGATTTTTTTTACCCAAAAATTGATCTCGAGAAGAAGAAACATTGGGAAGGTTTTGCTACTCAAGTTGGTACAAGTTAATTTTCAATATGATTCTGCCTATACATTCTCCGTTTTCTATTACTACCTAAAAACATGTAGCTACTTATTTTATAATCAACTGTTTTTAATACTTTTCAACGGAAACCCTTGATATTTGATAAACGTTCAATTGTTTCAAATACCTGAGGCATATAACCGATATGTTTCCTTTTGGTTATACCCAATTTGATATACCCGCAGTCCAAGTGCTGCTTACCGACGATGCAGCTGAGGAGTGTCGTTTTGCCGCAGCCACTGGGACCCAATAAACCGTATCTAAAACAAAAGAAAATATACAAGTTACTTATGCGTGGTGTTTTTTCAAACATGAAAAAATGATGTAAGTAAATGAAACATGTATTATACAACCCATCAAATGTCTTCGTACTTGTTATAAAGTTTTCGGATTTGGGTTCTTGAGGATTGGTCTATAAATTGAACAACTCAACTAGGCCGACGTTTCGATTTATTTGTAAATCTTCTTCAGGGCTCAGATGATGATTGCATTATTATTGCATGTTGGCTACATAGCATCCGTTCTTCAGTAGGTACAGGATAAATCCAGAACTCACTATCTGCTAACTTCTTACTAACTATTGAACTTATAATATAACAGAGATAAATCTTCGGTTCTACTCATAAAGTTATAAGAAATTTAATAATTTGAGGTAAATAGCTGTGAAATAATGATTGACATAATGTGACATAATGATTGTTAGTAAGAAGTTAATAGGTAGTGAGTTCTGAAGTTATCCTGTACCAACTGAAGAACGGATGCTATGTAGCCAACATGCAATACTTCTTCAAAGCCAACATGTAGTACTTCTTCTAAGCCCTGAAGAAGATTTACAAATAAATCGAAACGTCGGCCTAGTTGAGTTGTTCAATCTATAGACCAACCCTCAAGAACTCCAATATTTCATAAGCTAAAGATACTTATTCCTTTTGGCCAAAGTGGTTGAAATTCAGTGGGCAACGTAAACTTTGGCATTTACAATACTTGATTGGAGAACATTCTAAATCAATCACAAAGACATTGAATTTATGGAAAGAATTGCTCCTGTCGTTAAATTTGAGAACCGTTTAAGATTAGTAAAATTTTAATTTTAATTAGGGGGTTTCAGAAAATCATGTACTAAGAGGATGTTGAAAAAATCTACCTTCTTGAGAAAAGAGGGAATGCGTTCGTCAGGGCAGCATCACTGCAACCCCTTTCTCTTCTCTCCTTTGGTGTCTCAGCTTCACTCTCTCTACTCCCGCACAGGAGTAAAATTTCAACACGAGGAAGTGGTCGCCACATTCCTTGCACTCAATTTAATCAATATTACTTTTATAAATTACAATGATTGGAATAAATTTTCAAGGAACTGTTCCAAATCGGATGAAAACTGTGGGAAATAAGCTCGTTACGAGGACACGAAACACATACTCAGACAGACAGAATGGAACCAAAGTTGTTCAAAATGGTTCAAAGCGTGAAATCCGAGTGGAAATTCGGAATTCGACGTCAACAAATTTTTCAACTCCCGAAAGTAAATGCAATGCTTCCGCTACATATAGGTAGACTCGGAAGCAATAATGAGAGGTTACAGTTTGAGATTGAAAAAAGCATACGCATACAGAGTTTGGTATGAGTGGTCGTTAAAACCTTGCGTAATGTGCAACTTCCTTATTGAATATTGTAATGATACGCTGCTGAATTATCCAATAACTGCATATTTTTGACGGAGATATGAACTCCTCAAAGACCTATAACGACTATTTACGTATATTTACGACTATTTATATGAATTAGATCATTAATTAATACTTAATATTATTATATTAATAATAATTATTGATCATTTATACCTAAGGTGGTATGCATCTGTGTCACTCCCTAATCTGTTTCAGATCTATGGAAAATTTTCATAGGGGTCCTGACCCTTGTCAGATATCCGAAACTATAACAACCTCTTGGAAATTTCTTATCAAATATATCTGGTTAATGATTCAGTCGAAAACTACAATGAACGAGACGAACCGACTAAATGGGAAAGATATTGATAAGATATTGATCTGTCAGATGGAAGCTGTTATGAGCCAGCTCCTGACCATAGTAGGTAGATAGGTAGGCATTTTTTTTTTATAGTATCAACAACAATTTCATATTTATATTTTTCCGCGAAAAGTAAGAGGGAACTCTAAATTATTGCTTCAAACTGTAAACAGAGTGCGATAATTTACAAACCGCCCGTAGCTGGATTTCAATATTAAGCGCCGGTTTCTCCAAGTTTTTGATCCTAGTTCAAGGCGCGGTTTATCAAACCAAGATGGTTCGCAGTATTGGATTTCACCATTTTTTGTCACCTCCATCAACAGAAAGACAATATTAACAACTTCTTTGATTTCCGAAGACGATAATAATGAATATTGACGTAGACGAGATAACAGAAAACGTTTATTAAACTTTACTCACTTGTGACGTTAAGGTTATCGTGCGCGTCGGCAAGAGCTCCTTTTGCACATCCCCCCCCCCCCCCCCCCCCCCCATGTTTTTTAATTTTGACCAATCTCGATATTTGTAAAAACTGGAATTGAATTCCTCAAGCCAATTTTTTCCATCTTTCGTTTTTAGTGTGAACGGAATGGGCGTCGATTTTTTTTAGATTCGAGAACATCAAAATGGTTATGTATGAGGTCTACGAAGTACTGTATCTCCGAGGGCGAGAGCGCCGGTTTCCTATGCATCTTCTTTGATTCCACCAATAAATATAAATAATCACACAGTCTCATCAATCAACATAAAACGCACAAGCCAAATAATGCATTCGCGGGACCAAGCGAATTATAAGTGCGAGAAACACCCGACCTTCCCTTTCCCGAGATAAGGCATCTCTTCTCAATGTCACCGGAAAGCCGGAAGTTCAACCCGGGATCAACAGTGGTTCAACTGGAATTATGATCCGAGTTCAGTTGAAAACACTTTCCTATGAACTCAACTTAGTGAAATCTAAATGAGATGCGTATTTTTGAGGTGAGTATTTTTTTCCAGACCACTGATCTAAGCAAAAAACTGATGTGTAAAATCTCATGAAGACTGGAGCGCTGGGAATGCTACGCGGTGGGTAGTCGAACTAAAGAGCAAGTCAGAGTCTAGAGTCTCGTGATTCTGCTTAATTGTTCGAGAACGTCTCGAGTTCAACTTGGTTCATTAAATCTAAATGAATTCAAACAGAGATCAATCCATGGTTTACATTAAACTTGGATCCTGATAAACCAAGTTCACTTCTTTTTTTTTTTTTTTTTTTGTGAAAGCCGCTTATAAGTCTAATTAGCCAATTTCTTATTATTGGTTGCTTTGATGTTCTCGAAGCATAGTTTAAGTAATGTCATTTCTGAATTACTTTCGAAATAATATCATAGTTACCATAGAAATAATATCATAGTTGGATAGGGAATGTCCATGGAAGTTGCTCGTGGGAATGTCCTATCAATCAACAGATCATCAATTATCAATCATAATTATGAAATTTATATGGGGTCATAAAAATTCAACTCGAATGTCCTTTTGGGTAGGTAAATGGATCAAGACCGTTTCGAAATCGTGAAATACCAGTGAAAACGTTTCATGGATTCACAGTCGCACGCAAAACAGCAATTTTCAGGAGTTTCGCAAAGCCTACCAGTGGAGGTTTTTCTAAAGGGTTTTTGTACACCAAAAACGTCTATGAAACGGAAATGAGTTAGGTATCCTGTTGGTGGAATAATAATATGATTTCCAATGTCTTCCTTTATAGATTTTAATAGTAGAAAATCGTTGTGGAGCCTCACACTAGACTGGGTTTTCATGTTTATTCAATTTTATTTAGATTTAAAGTTTGAAGAGCGATCACAGGTAGGTTAGGTACCTAATGTAGTCGGGCACCAATGATGGACTTATTAGCGATGGGGCGAGCGGACGAGGAAGGAGGCAAACAGACGGAACGGCCTTTACGTGATCAGCTGCCACAAAATATGCCAGGTCCAGTCCTGTTTAATATGAGAAGCGCGGGACGAGAGCTTCCTTAAATAACTCTACAGCTTTTGTGTCTCAGTGACAGCTCCTGCCGGGCCTCCCACGAGAGCTATCTGTCAGTTGAACCTGCTGCACGAAGTTCTTCCTATACCCAACAACTTCCAAACAACAATACGCCAAAAGTAGGATGTGGCACGTAGTTTCCTGGGATCCATAGCATTACTATATATACTTAATAAAACGGAAGTTAGTGAAAAAACGTTGCCTTTTTCCACGAAAAATAAAGAGTTACAATGTTAAATCGATTTCGACGGTTAGGCCATCATCAGTTACAAACAATAACTGAAGACACATTGGAAAGGACACAGCATATATAGTCAAAAGTGAAGGGAGATTGAATCCCATTGATCAAGAGAAAGGAAAGGTGGCAGGAGGTACATCCAATTACGTGCAAACAAAGTGAAGGGGGATTGTAGCTTTTTTGATGATGTGAAAGGAGGGGAAGAATTACTGGTTTCAATAGTTTGAAGGGATAATTCCAAGCTTTATAAAAATGGACCTATCAGTGGTGAAATATATTAAGGTATATATCCTCATTTAAGCATTTATCAGATCTGTCACTTTTGATAATTTCGAATTTTTCAAGTACATTCAACATACCTCCCTACGGACAAAAATGAAGAAATTCTACAAACTGTCTATCTGTCAAATCAAAATTGTAAGTATGATTGGATTCCTTAAGATGTTTTGCAAATTTAGACCTACCCTTATTTTCCCTAAAATCCGCCTGATGCTCTTCTATTCTTTCCCTGAATTTCCTACCTGTTTGACCTCAATATTCGTAGCCGCAAGAACATTTTAGTTTATAAACCCCACCTTTATCCTGAACATTGATTTTGTCCTTAACGGATCTTAGTAATACTCTAAGACTATTTCAAGTTTTAAAACCCACTTTGTAACCCCTCGATGATAGAATTTTGCCGATTTTATCAGAAATGTTCCCATAATAAGGTATGCTTATCCATTGTTTTTCTTCCTAAGTTACAACTTCCCTAACCAGATTGGAAACTTTATCTCTACTCGTTTTCCTAAGAACTTTATCCCATATGGTATCAACACTATATAATCGTATATGGTATAATACACTATTATAATTACCCCTTTGTGACTGCTAGTACAATACACATATAAATGATAGTAACATGCTGTTGTTGTAACTTGACTGTTGTTGCAGTTCCTCCATGAGAAATGACTTTGCTACACCACTATTCACGTCTATGATGCGAAATAGGAAAAAAAAATCGTTTTATTAGGTCGGTATCTAAACTGTACAGCACATGGAACAAATTCCAGTATTTGGAATTCAAACTAAGTCACAAGCAGAAGGCCGACCTTATTCCCAATTCTAGACGCAGAGACCGATGGTAACGGTCAAGTCAAGCTTCGTACCAAGCAAAAATAAAACCTTTCTGGCTCATTGTGTTTGCACTGCAAGTACTTCTGGTTTTCCTTTTTTTCCCCCCGCATTACTCAGTTTTCATGTAGAACGAGAACTAGAATCCCCTTTACTAACCAAATAGCTAATAGTATGAGTTGCCTCATATGTTCATATCATATTTCATCTTGAACAGATTGAATGTCCTTGATAAGTAGATATCTTCAGTGGGGTCATTTCTATTATACGACCGCATACGGGTTTTTTCTGCTATACGTCTGCAAAACTGTTTTCTATTATAGAAACGGTACGATATTCAAGTAAGTATCTAGTATTTCTTACAAATTGATAAATTATCCATGAAATGAATTTTGGTTTGAAAAAAAAAGAAAGAAATACACTATATTAAAAATGGTCGTTTATTGTACAACCGCATAGCGCGAACAATTTTCAGATTTTCTGTAGAAGTTGTGTGACCAGTTTTTGCTATTATTGCTTTGTCCATAAAATAAATGTCCAATAGGCCAGTTGAGAAGGTATTGTTAAACCTTGAAGCACTAACTGGACCCTGATTGTAGTATTGGTCAACGCACGGCGAGCAACAAGGAGTAACTGATAAGATAAGGAAACAATACCTACTTCCATAAATAACAAACAATAACTTCTCAAACTGGAAACAGTACCTTCACAAACAGAAACAATACTTTCTCGATGGATTATTGGATATGGATTATTTATTTTATGAACAAAGCAATAAATAGCAAAAACTAGTCACAAATCTTCTTGAGAAAATTGTTCGAGCTATGCGGCCATTAGTAGAAAAGACCCCTTGAATGTTATTCATCAGAATATGTTAACTTTCAAACTGATAATTTCAAAGATTTTTGGAATAGTTTGTGACCTACTTAACCAAATACTTGTACCTTCGCGGTTTGAAAATTCTCATGCAATTCACAACAATCTATCCCTGCTTGTCTCATTGCCTAAGGGAGTTAGGTTTTTCTCAACTGTTGCTAATTGCATTGAAGCAGTACATAAAAATGTGGATGAGAAAAGTTTAAGCTATTCACTTAAGTTGTGCTTTATTGACCTTTCCCTCAATAAAAATGAACTGATGTAACCAAGTCGAGTGCTATAATAACCAAATATGTCGAAACCCATTATCACAAAGGTTAAGGGTTTTATTAAGGGGATGGGTAACGAAACTATTAATAATTCGACTCCTGGCAAAACCTTGTTTAGTTAAGTGACAATAGCGTCTACGTAAATATCTCCAACCCTCAGTTTTCAACTTCAAAAATCACGATTAAATCATTATTATTAGCATTTTGCTTTATAATCATCGGACCCAAAAGTTTGCCCAAACAGGCAAGTATAGACCCTTCACACCACCCGTTTTGTGAAAACCAGAAGTCTATAAGTGACCTGGGTCCGAATCAGGATGGAATGTACGGACAGACAGACAGATAGCCACGCAGAATCATGTGCGTATAAGCGTCTCCAAACTACGAAAAAAGAAAAAAGTAGGTTGAAAAGTTAGTTAGAATGCAAAATTTCTTCTGTAATGGGAGAAACAAAAGATCATAGATATGTCTTTCCTTACTATATAATTTCTTACTAACTAGACTTTCCGAAACCAACAATCAGTTCATGAAATGTGGAGCTTTCATTTCATTTTTTCATCTTGTGACGGAGAGACTCCCAACCAAGTTACAATATCCTGGGGTTAAAAGGAGAGCATAGAGGTTTATCAACCGATTGGGATGGAGCCTGGCATTTCATTTGACACTTGTTCTCCCAGAGAGAGGCTCCCCGTCAAATTCAAATTTCCTATGGAGAGCTTTAGCTTACGCAGCTGATCAGGACAGGTTCCCTACCGAATTAGAACGTCCTAGAGCGGAAAGGAGAAACTTGAGCTTATTCAGCTGATCGGGATGGAGTCCGTCATTCAATTTGACTCTCGTTGTCCCAGAGAGGTCCTGTCGTATTTAAATTTCAAAAGGTGGATCTGAGAGGATTTGGCTCACTCAGCTGAACAGGAAAGAGCCCGTCATTGTAATCGTCTCTTGATGTGACATAGAGGCTACCTATCAACTTTAAAATTCCAAGGCGAACAAGAGAGAATGTAGCTCACTCAGCTGATCAGGAAAGAGTCCATCATTTTATTCGTCTGTTGACGTCCCGGAGAGTCTCCCTATTAAATTTAAAATTCCAAGCGTGAACATGAGGGACTTTAGATCACTCAGCTGATCTGAAAGAGCCCGTCATTTTAATCGTCTTTTGATGTCACAGAGAGGCTACCTATCAACTTTGAAATGCCAAGGTTAACAAGAGATAATTTAGCTCAGTCAGCTAATCAGGAAGGAGTCCAACATTTTAATCGTCTCTTGAAGTCCCGGAGAGTCTCCCTATTAAATTAAAAATTCCAAGGGTGAACATGAGGGAATTTGGCTCACTCAGCTGACCAGGATGTATTCAATTTATAGTGGAAGGAATTCGGAATACAAAATATTAATATTTAAATTATTATGCAGGATCAAAAATTGAAGAAACTGCACTAGCTTCAAAAATTGAGGCAAACTGGAAACAACAAAATGCTCGGGGAACCATCCTTAACGCGATCCTTGTTATCTCGAAGAACTTCATCGAAATCGTGAGAAAACTACGAGTAGAGAAATTTCATAATTTATTAGCTCATGCAGGGAAATTGAATCCTGCTGTTTCAATTAGCTTTTTTTTATGAGTTAATGTTCTAATGATTCAAAGAGGTTGTACGAATAGATTTTATATCAAGAATCCATTAACAAACAATTATTTAGTTGTATGCAGTAACAAAGTTGTGTGAAAGGAAAATGAAGGTTTTAAATTTACGTAGGCTGATCAATATGTCGCTTTGCCCTTTTCCGTTTTCATTTCTCGAAAATTATTTCCTATTTCTTTCCCGCTATTCTAATTGCATGTACATATTAGTATACAGGTGTTGTTGAATGTGTCATTAAAATTGTCAGAACAGTCTGTTCCTTCTAAGGCTCAAGATCAGACGAAAAGGAAAAGATATCCATAAATCGCGCAGTGACTCAATGGAGCGGAGTTCTGAATGACAACTACGCGATTCAAATCCCGCGGGACGATTGAGACCTCCCGATTACGAGCAAAGTACCGTCCGTAGCAGTTCTCGAAATAATCTTCGTGCGGCAAAGGGATATTAGGGTGCCCGCTATTTTGAGAAAGGTGGAATTTTGATGACCTCCACCCGAAATTTGGTTTAAAATTTCAAAAAAATGACCCCTGAATTTTTTCAGATTTTTTGCATGACCAAAACCTACGCCGGTAGCTCGATTTCGGTTTTTGAAATACGCTTTTTTTGCCACTATCAGACTTTTGAATATAATCGTTTTGAATCAGACTTTTCAAACGATTTGAAATTGAATGTACTTTTTTTTTACGCGAACGTGTCCGATTGGCATTAGGGCCAAAATTATCAGACCGGTTTGGAAATTGTAAAGAAATTGAAAGTAGTAAATGATATAGCGGACAAAATCATTATAGATTATGACAAAAGATTAAGTACAAACGAAGAACAGAAGCAGTATGTTCTTCCGGCAGTGGAAAAGAACGACTAATTGTAATCAAAGGCGACAAAAGAAAAGTTAGCTAAGCCTATGATTCTTGAGTAAGGTGATCGTTTGCATGAAGAATAAAAATTATGTTTGTAATGTATTTGACTTATTATCTTACAAGTTTATGCCCATTACTTTTCAAAAAATTATTTTTGAACAGCAAATTCGAGTTCAGCGACTCAAAAAAACATAAGAATACGAATTTTCATAATTTTACAATGAATTTTGTAAAAGTTATATTCAAAAGTCTGATATTGATTTAAAAAAAAAAGCGTATTTCAAAAACCAAAATCGAGCTACCGGCGTAGGTTTTTGTTATGCAAAAAATCTTTAAAAAATGCAGGGGTCTTTTTATGAAATTTTAATCCAAAGTTTGGGTGGAGGTCATCAAAATTCCACCTTTCTCAAAATACCGGGCACCCTAAGGGATATCCGATTTTCAAAGACAGCGAACACGACTTAATTCGTAATTTACGGTATTCACATTGATATCGTGAGAACAAATCAGGTGATTGTCTGTTTTCACTTCTTATCTTCTATATCGATTTAAGTGATCCATTTATAGGTATTAGCAATATAGTTAGCACGTAAACACGTCTGCAGGTATGTGTATCCCTAATATCTATACAAGTAGGGAACATGTAGAATCAGTTCTCATTCGAATAAACATTGCGATATAACGGTATATATTAACTGGTGCATCGAAAACACCGTCTGGCAAGTTGAAAGTGACAACGAGGAGCGTCTCGCCGCAGCACGGAGCGAGGCAAAACCGTCTTTTGTACTTATAGCAATAGGGAGATTTTGCAGTTTTCCATCTGAGTCGTTGTACGAAGAGAGGTTTTTCTAGCTGATCTATTTGTCCAAATAGGTAATCTAGATTTTACTAAAAGGATTGCTTTAGATTACTTTTATTTATTTTTGGGATGTAGGCATGCGAGCATCCAGACCACCAAAACATCATTCTGACTTAATGGGGCTCCGAACTAACAAGGTCCACCGCTAGGAGCGCTAGGGGGGCAGTGCCCTAAAGAAAATGGTAGTTGACATGATTTTCCCCTTTTCACTCTACAATTCTTTCGCCGCACCACCAACCTCTTCAATCTTTTTCAAAGATGAAACTTATATTATTAATAAATGAATTATTACAATAAAGAATCACACCTACAAACAAAAAAAAACCGACATAACAACAAAAACAACGTGTCCGTAACGACTGCCCTTATAAGCAACAAAAGAACAGCCAATCGGTAAGGTCATTGTTTACGTGCTGCGCTCTATCTCGAGCTTCTCATATTCGGAGCCACATTGTCCAAGCCGTTGCTAGGTAACTGAAAAGTCGGAGTCATAACATTCATTAGTTAGCGCTAGTTGTGCTCCTCGCTCCAGCGGGACTCTCCTATGAGACAACCTTCCTTGCCTTCAACCGATGATAGAAGTCCATTGAGAAGAGTTTGAAAAATATTAATTTTTAAATTTGAATGCAGAAGCATATCTTGAAGAAATACTGAGTATTTTACGTATGCGTGGTGGGGAGAGGGGGGGGGGGGTGCAACTTTATCAATGTGGTTAAAATAAACTTTGTGGTTAATCACTTCATTATTATAGACTTGGTAATTTTATGAATCATGTCAATAGGACGTGTTGCATGTTTACCGAACATTCATTTTGTCCATGCTTGACTATTTCTTGAACGTAGCAGGATATCCTTACGGGAGTATTTTCCCCCCATTTCGAGAAAGTTGTGAGATTGTGTTTCCATCATCTAGGGGACTCGGAAGCAATAATATATTGTTCAGCCCCTTCTCCCAAATTAGGTGCTGAGCATTTCGGAACAAAACGAATTTATAAGAAATATTGTTTTTCTGCAATGAAAATAAGTTACCTAAATACTAACGGTAATCCCCCCCCTTTTTTTGGAAATAGGCAAAATTTGCACCCATTAAATTTCTTTATTTAAAGTAACAAAAACTTGGGAGAAGAAGGTGAGGTTTGGTTGTAGTTCAAGTCCCAGATAACCGGAGGAGCGGACCCTTCGGTTACCTAACGAGATCCGAGCAGAAAGGTCTAACAACACCTGTCAATGTAGAAATAGAAAGAAACGTTATATAGAAAGCTACTCCGAAATAGATTGGTAAACCTGTTCGGGAATTGAACCTTCAAAATATTCTATGGCCGAAAAAAATTATCTTCCTGTGGATGCCTTGTATGTTTTATACCTAGATAATAATATACCATATAGCCTCAGTTGCATAATTGTTTATAGACCAGAAAGCTTCGTGTAATCATTTTATTTTTCCTCAACAAATGTATCGTTTGTGGTTTCAACTCTCGATTACGAAAATTTGGGATGACTCCTAGCCCAAAAGCATATCCATGATAATTCAACGAAATATTTGCATGAAATGGTTCAAAGTTAATAAATTAAGGTCCACAATTCAGACAGAATGATTGAAAAACAAGGTCGTATTTACATTGCGATTTCGTGCAATGAATTTTTTTCAATACGAAACATTTTTAACAAACTTATGTATCTTCATTCATGTTCATCTTTAACTTATGTTCATTCTTCCTTTTATTCATCTTCTTCCCTTACTAATCCTTCTTCATGATCCCTTAGCCCAAAGATTTGTATCCGTTCATCTTCGTTATTTTTCCGACTACCTAATTCAATATTATCAAACCATGAGACACTATAACAAAAATATCGACGACGAAGCAACGGCTAATATTTCTCAGCGTGCGTGTGTGTTCCGTGCTAATTACCTCAATTTTGGAGCTACCAACTTTAAATTTGACAGGTAGAATCCTTGGCAGTTTTTGGTGACGATCCGACGACAGGAACTTGGCGGCGACGACGACGATCGTTGTCAAAGCAGCCAAAGATCGATTTTGGTATCGTTTTCAATATTTTTCGCTACACAGACTCGACTGAATCCACTATAAAAACTTTAAATGTTATCCTTGAAGACAATACGACATCTTCGTCACTGACGTCAGTTATTGTCATATCGAGTTTGGTAGCGAAAATGTTGTGTACATTACCTCAAACATCGTGAGGAAACAGGTGGTCAGTGGTTCCACTAGTGGAATCCTTTTTCGGTTCATAACTTCTTAATGAGGTGTTTTAATTATAGCACCTTTTAAATCACTAGGGAGTTTTTGCAACGCTGAGTCGTAGTCGAGTAGGAGGAACTACGAATAGAAATGGAGCTTACGCATGCGCGAAAAATGCTAACGGTTAGCGGTCCATTCGTTGTACGAATAGAAAAATCCTATCTGGAGCTTAAAGGAAACCAAGTACGCATGTAACCTTCCATGACGATTACCTATAATGCTACAATCAATTTTTTTAGCTCCTATTTCAAGGTGGCATGACATGGGCATTGTAATATTCGTCATTTTCAAAAAAAGTGGTCGGTTTGTTGGATTCATCCTATCTTAAATTATGTTGATACCTTATAATGGATTCTAAAACTTCACGATCTACCATCAGTCCGATTTCGTTCGAGGGTATTTGGGCACAAGTCTCAGGAAGTCATCCTACTAATTTTGTTGAAATAGAGGTATCCATTGCACCTGCCAAACCTGAAATGGGTTGTTATAGAAGAAGCTCCGATACTGATAGATCGATTTTGATGAAATGGGTAGGGATTGTGCCATATTATAGAGAAAATAGACACAGACAGAAACGGCTGTCTTTGCCTTTGTCGTGTGTTAGCAGGTATCCACATCTTCAATAATGAAATGTAAAGGGAAAAAAGTGTAAAATATAGTACATATGTAGGTAATGGTTACAGGTAGGTAGGTAAATGTTTATAGTACAGGTATGTATATCTTGATCGCTGATCATGTTTAAGTTCCCGAGTGAGATTCTCCTAACCCTAGGCGAATTTCGATGTTGCCTTAACAACTACCTACCTTTTCAAGTTCCCTTCCTTCTTCTACTACATCTATTTCTAGTGAGAAAATTAAACCACAGATAAAGTGGTTGCTAATTTGATACTTCTTCCATTATGAAAGAATTCATTTCACGTTAGGTAATCTATGACTCGGGCTTAATTATGAAGATTTGGAGCAGTGAAGTCACGTTAGAGTGACTTTTGAATCGTTCCATTCAATCGTAGAACAATTCCCTATTCGCACAGCACGACTCAATGGTTAGCTTCTGGTTTGCTTGCGCTAGAAAAAACTATTTTCGTACAACGACTCAGATGGAAAACTACATAAACTCCCTATTGTTATACAAAAGACGGTTTTGCCTCGCTCCGTGCTGCGGTGAGACGCTCCTCGTTGTCACTCAACTTGCCAGACGGTGTTTTCGATGCACCAGTTCATATAGGTATATCATTATTTCGAAATGTTAATTCGAATGAGAACTGATTCTACATGTTCCCTCCATGTATAGAGTTAGGGATACACATGATCATATCTACAGACGTGGTTAGGTGCTAAATATATTGCTAACACCTATAAATGGATCACTTGATTCGATCCAGAAGATAAGTAGTGAAAACAGACAATCACCTGGTTTTTTTCTCACGATTTCAATGCTGAACGACTCAGATGGAAAACTGCAAAAACTCCCAGTTTACTTTACGTAATATCTAAAACCTTGGTAGGCGGAAATTCTTCGCTGGACATTTTATAGGGAAAATAGACCCCAATAACAACCAACAGTAAATTATGTGTTATTGGATTCCGAACGGGAAGGATGTGCCCTGCGGCAGGCGATTTGTGGTAGTTGGCTAACGTTAGCGATATGAAGGTGACCTGAGTACGACGAACCAGGGCAGGATTTCCAAGAGAAAACAGAAGCTCCGCCTCTGGACAAACAACAACTCGGAGTTTGTGGATAATGGCCCGTATTTTTCGAAAAACACGGATGAACTCCCGAAAATGACGGCACTGTTTTCCCCAAACGGTAAAACAGTGTTGGATTGTTTTCGCCAAGATCTAATTAAGATTAACCCATCGTTAACCCGTCCATTATCTAGCTTCCTGGATCCGTGATTCGAATTATGGCAGTTAACGAGTTGACCTTCTAAGTCATTCAAGATTGATTTCGTGACATAAATAGTAATGGGTCAAACTTATTGCCATAAAGACTTGTATGGAAAAGGTATAGGTACCTATAATGGGAAATCCAGTGTACTTAGTTGATGGAAGAAGTGAGTTTCTACTTTTACTTGGCTAATATTATTTGTCAGCGAGTATGCGTGCGTGTAAGCGTGTATGCATGCGTGTAAGCGTGCTTGTATGTTCCTCACTGCAGGCCGCTATTTTGGAGCTACCAACTTGAAATTCGGTAGGTAGACTCTCACATCCGGATTAGCTGTATATGTTTCGGTGAGGATCCGGTGACAGGGACTTGTCATCTGCGACGACGATCGTCGTCAAATCAACCGAAAATCGAGTTTGGTATCGATTTCTATAGTTTTCGCCACTCAAAATCGACTGCAACGTAGTAGCAGCTTTAAAAGTTGTCGAGTCACCATACGGCATCGTCATCACTGACGTCAGTCATTATCAAATCATCAAAAATCGAATTTGATATCGTTTTCAACAGTTTTTATCCCATAGAACCAATTGAAACCCTTTTAGAAGATTTAAAATGTAACCGATGCAATGAAGTGCTTATATAATCGAATACGTGGGACGGTACATCTCAAACCCGTAAAAATAGACATTTCTGAAGCTATTAACTTGAAACTTTGTAGTTGACTCAACAAACACTTTAATTCCGCTGTATAGGTGGCACTACTGTATATTCTGTATAGTTCAAACGTCGTGAGGAACGAGGTAAGCGAGCAAACTAGTTTGTGTATTCCTATCACGAACATTTAAAAACGCTATCCGAAAGCTTTGTGTTTTACTCATTTTCTCCAGATAAGTAGGTTCCAAAATAACTAACGGAACCGAATTTTACGGTATTGTAAACTGAAAGTTGACATTTGTTAATATCGGGCAACTATGACTCTCGAAACTCCGCCTCATATTTACTAAATTCCAAGGGATGTAATGGGCAACTTTCAATGTTTTGGAACGTCTTATTTTATATCTAATGATCGGATCGTACGCCCATGACAGCTCCCAATATGAATTTTCAGCTAAAAATTCCAAATCGTTTAGAACAAAAACCGATACAAAGAAAACGAATTGACGTCATAGGTGAATCTTCCACCGTCAGATACCGAGGTATCATGAACATGAACCATTTGATGTGAATATTGAGCTCCGTGGACGATGATTACTTCAATGAAATAGGTTACCTATGTAAACAACAACTTTTTCCAATGGATCATCACGCAATTGGCTTCAATTATAATTTTTTATTGTAGTAAGGAGTGTTGAATAGCAGCGTAACTAGCATCGTAATAATGATTCAAAGGGCATCTGGTAAGTGATGTTCGATGTTTTCAGAACTGCGTGCGTCGTTTCAGTAATTTAAAAAAAAAGCAAAAGAAAAAGTCAGCCATATTGGGTGTGTCACATAGCTTCCTTGTTTACCTATCATCTTCTTCCTACCATCATCCAAATTTAAGCGAACTCGAACGATTAGAGAGTGGAAAGATGGAACATGATGGACTTTACGTTTGTGCAAGCGCAGAATGAAGTATTGATTTGGCAACAATGAAACTGATAGGGGACCTACCTAACCCACGCATTCTCTGACAGTTTCATCGAAATCGGATGAAAACAGTGGAAATTTAGGTCGTTACTAGGATTTCACATAGGCGCATGCGCAGTAGCTATTAATGATACAACCATGTTGAAATTGATGTATAAGATGATCAAATTTTCACCCCCCAACTATTATCCAAATTCCAGCGAGATCAAACGACTAGAGTATGAGAAAATGATGCTTCGTAGAATTTACGTTTGCGCATGCGCAGACTGAGGTATTGAGTCAAGAACAATGAAGCTGATAGGGAATCCCCCTATCCCCCAAATAATAAATTTTAATCAAATAATTACCATCAATATTGCATTCTTAAATAGCTTTTCGAATATTTTTGATAAATTATTAACGAAATTAACTAATAAATAATTCAATAATGCGCAATATCAGTGTAATGGTTAGTCGTTGCCACTTGCGTTAGTCCCGTTCGTTTCAGCGTGCCAAAACACATAAGGTCTTACACTTTAAGAAGCACAAACACATTTGGAATTTCTCATCATGTCCGCCTAAATCGTTATGCCACGTTATTCAGCTTGTTCACACCGCTCTTTTGGCTATTTCCGTTCAACCAATCCCTCATATTGAAGCTTTTATGATAGCGCTTGTCGAGATTTTTTACCTAACGGTGGAATTGTCCATTCAGTTCTGAAGTCTTCTCGCGTTCTTCTTATTTTGCTTTTTAGTAGGTACTGAAAGAAGTGACGTATTCACGGAGGAGATGATTTAAAATTGTTTGTCTACTTCAACTCAATGTACCTGGAAGTGGAACCGGATAAGGTAAGCTTTTAACCGAATAAGCTTTTAAGCGAGGAGACTACGTGAGAATGAATCAGTTTTTTCTGTCATGTGATTGGGGTGACTGTTCATCTCTTCCACACGAGGAAGCAGTAACTGGATTTATTGGACACTTGAGGATGCCATCAATAGATTTCTACCAAGGACAGCTGTGGTGAATTACCAATTTCCTGAGTGGTTTTGACAAGAACTAATCTTGCTTGTGCGTTAAAAGAACTACGCAAAATCTCGTAATAGAATAAATGGACTTGATAGTGATTATCAATCAATCAATACTTTTATTTGTAAAAAGCCAGTACATGGCTGTTACAAAGATTTCAGTCCTATTATATAAGGGATAATAAGTAGGTACAATAAGTTGAAGCATTTACAAAACAAGAAAAACAGGGGTAAACAAAAATTAAGTAAGTTAAGTGACTTTTTAAGTAACTTCTATTGATAATCTTGAGCTTATTAGTAATAATAAGTACCAATAGTCTCTTTTGGTGCTTGAGGCACTATAGTAGAGCAGCATAACTCTGCTGGCTTTAGGCTTCTTATAAAATGTGAACGATAGACATATTGATAGAGAGCCCGAATCTTCTTGCGATCCTCTCACGATCCACTAGAGCGTCATCCTTTTTGCACGAAATCAGCAGAGAAAGGGGAGGAACTGATGACAGGGGCCTATTTCATAAAGCAACAAGTGACAAGTTACAAGCCGATTTTATGAACAAGTTGTACATGTATGGTGGCATTCTTTTTAAACGCCGACGTTAAATTTTTATTTATTTATTTTATTTTATTTTATTTTTTTGTGTGAGCAACTACACTTTCTTTTGTATTTCATTTTATGTATCGGGCTTGCCCGCATTAAAAAATAAATAAAACAAATAAATAAATATCCATATTTCTACATTTCTCTCAATATTATCTCCACGAGCATCAATCCTACAAACACCAATTCCTCCACACCAATTTCAGATAAGAAGGCTATTTTAGGCGGATTCCCGTCACCGATGCGCTTCGTTCACATTCCGTCTCTGGTGCTCACTCTAACGACACCTAGTTTTTCTACACTTCCTAGACGTTAACCTGCATTTCAAGTTTCGAGCCAATGAACCCAAACATCACCGAGCGAAATCGCTAGCTCAAATACCGTGAATCTGAAACCACCTTTTTCCTTGTAACCTCGCTGACAATCAAACTAAGTCCCAAAAAATTATTATTACAAAAGCGTTCGTAAAATTCATTTAAACTGATAATTTTTTATTACTGCGCAGTTGGGAGCTTGAAGAAAATTTCTTATAGGCACAATTGGTAGGTAATCGGCCTTTTCAAGTCAAAGGCCGTCATGCAAGCCTAATTATTTTTTGTTTTCATTGAGTACACAACAGCACGATTACTGTAATTAGAACCCGTAAAAGTAATAATAACAACGTAATAATGACATATTATGTCAATCAGGAATTTGCATTTGCATAAAGACAAATCCGTATTATGAATGAATTGTCTTTATTGGCTCATTATAGGTGGCAAGACTACTTTATTGTCATCTCGTGTGTTATAAGTAGATGCCAACCTTCACAGTTGATCACGACTGGAACACCTAGCGACGTCTGTGATAATGATGGATCTCATCAGTTTAAATCGACTTTTTTTCGCATCATACAGTTTTTGCATCAGATACGGTTCGAACTAAATCACTCGCGACGAAATTGTGGAAAACCATTTCAATGAAAACAGGAACGCTGTCTGTTCTGTAAACGACTAAGAACCTGCTGGTATGTTTACAGCGCCAACTCCGTCCAATACATGTTGCTCACACACGCTATTTGGTAGTGTTTGTGCACCGTGCTAGCCTAGGCAATGATAATGCTGATTAACTAGCACGCCCTACAAAGCTCAGAAAGTTAATATATTGAGTTGAATGTATTTTTAATGGATAAATAAGAATGTACTCTGAGAATCAGTGACTAGATTAGTGATATTTTGACTAGGAATGATAAATGAAGATAGTTCACTCGGTTTATTGGTTAATGAGGTAACTTTGATATATATGTATAGGTACAGGTTAGGGACATATATCTGATGGTAATTGGATAAAGTTTTCCTACCTATGTGGCCACCTTTTGTATGAAAGAAAAGAGAGGGAGGTACATAAATGTGAACTGGCTAGAGTAAAGCTGGTACATACAACTAGGAAGGCAACCCCTGTTCACCAAAGTTCAGTCCCAAAGTGTGGAAGGTGAAGGCCAACTCCAGGTAGGGTAATGACACCAGTATACGACACTATAAGGAATTTTTACCAGTTTTTTAACAAGAAATTCCTTATTTTTTAACCTTTTGACAACTTTCACCGCTTTTTCAGTTGGCCAACAATCTGAGATCGGGACACAGGTCTTGTTTTCATAAATAAACCAAAATTAAAGTGTTTGAGCCAATAAAACGTAAGGTGGTTTTTCACCCCAGTATTCGACATAGGAAGTCCAATTTTCGACAGGGGGATAAACCAGTTTTCAACACCTCATTTTTCAACGGTTTTTTAATATTTATATTTAACGCAGCTATAAATCAGTCTTTAAAATTTATTTTTCAACATTATAAACAGTCTTACAGAAAATATCAAGACAGTACCTAGTGAACCTAGTGAACTCTGATTAGGCACCCAGTTCCCGTAATTTCTTCGAAAATTTGCTAAGAAATGAACAGCAAGATGGGGTGTCGGAAACTGGGTCAATGAGGTGTTGGTTACTGGGTAATCCTCAACCATGTAATCGACACTTCATTGACCCAGTTTTCGACACCCCCTGTCGAACTCTGGAGCTAGCCTTTTTTTTTCAAACGCCATCATTCTTAGAATTTAAAAACGAGGCAGACTGCGTGAAGAACAAAAAACTATCCTGAAATCCAGTAATCGACACATGCGTCGATAACTGGGTTTCTGGTCTTTATGAGTTCCCAGTATCCGACACCCTCCCACATGCCTTCAATCGACAGTTACAGGGATTTTCAAAGGCGTAAACATACGACAGGATGTGTAGATGCATGAATAAGACTCAAAACAAAGCTAAATAACGACCTCTTTACACAGAACAGCTGGCATGACGTTGGTTGAAGAAGGACTTATCACTATCACTTTATACCGCCCTTATTTTGTCCAGTGCCACCCTGATTTAGGCGGGAATTCGTAGAAAAAGGATTGATTGTCGAATTGGCGCCAAGTTTGAATCTCTAAGTAGCGCCTAACTCTTATTTTTTTGAATTGAAATTGAAACTGTCGAATACTGGTGCCGCTACCCTAGGTAGGTAGGAAGAATGCTGATGTTAGGTAGCCAGAAAGAGCCCAGAACGTAAAGATTAAGTAAAGATAGGTAAGATCCCACCACAGTTATGTTGAACTGGTGATCAAGCAGCAGAAAACAAGGTTGTGAAAGGTGCCACCAACAAAGTGTTGAATTTGTGGTGATACATCCAATTGATGGCGACCCAGATGATTTCCTGGAAAGCATGTCCTAGTTTCACTGATTTGGTGGCGGAATTAGGTGAAAAAAATTTGAAACCGGGAGGAATAAAATCACCCAGTCAACGAAACGGAGATGTAGATACTGCCGAAATCAAGTCGTTCCCCACTACCCTCTGGGGCTAGCCCATATGCGATTTTTCCCTAGAAAAATATCCATAGTTCAGTATCCACAAAAATTCCCCTCCGAACTTCCTCACATTTCACTGCCTACCTGATCATGCTTGGATCTTTGATCCAAAACAGTTTCTCTAATTCTTTAATTTTTTATTGTTGGTATATGGTACAAATCATACCATTGATGTATAAAATCGCAGTTTGAACAAAGCAAAAATACAATAAATTGGAGACTACAGTAGTAATTTAAATAGTTTAATAAAAAATATTAAAATATTCTATTGTAGCAATATTCATATTCTAACATAGAATATTGCTGGTTTGAGTTTGTTTATTTTGTTGTTATGTTTCTCACCCATACGTTTCTTGCACCGTATTTTATTTCGCATTCTTAAATAACACAATTGTGTGATATTGGCCAGAAAAAATGGTTTTCACGTTGAAATACCAAACAATTGAGGACAAAACTGCAAGGGAGAAACGTCCACAGATATGATTTTGCTTGCAGTAAGTCTAGTATAATAGTATATAATAGGCCTCTATTCGTATTTATCGTAGTTTTTAACGTTCGAATTAGTTAATTGTGTAATTATTTTCTTCTAAATAGTATTGTGTTTTAATAATCAATATGTAGGTTTGTGAATATGATTTAAAATCATGAAAAAAAGCCATTCAATATGCATATGAATGACAGTTTATTAAACAGTCTTCGTATATTCTATAACAAGTACCAAAAATTAATATAAAACGATGAAATAAAACGAAATCCGTGACTGTTACCCCTCCATAAAAAATGACTTAGCTACGCCACTGGTGTATAATAGTTAAATGGGTGGCTTCCCGTTAATCGATGGGTACCTACCGACAAACAATTAGGGAGGGGTTAAATTTGGGATGACCTGTATACAGGGTGATTCCCTCGCAGATGCAAAAAAAATTTGGGTGAAACTACATCGAAAATGGAGTAAAATGCCGCCAACCGCATATTTTTATCTCAATCCGTACTCGAGATAAGATTTTTTAAAGGCTTTTTCAGGAATACCGTGTTTTTTCATTTTAAACTCGGATTTCTCCACTTTGCCTCATTTAATTTTAACTTTAAACCTCATTTTCGGTATCAGCATTAAATTTCCTATAAGAATAGTGTACTTTGGTTCTTAAAAAGTACCATCCGAAGACCCTCACATCAGCTCAAACGTTGACGATTTTGAAAAAACAATATTTCTGAAAATCTCTAAAACTTTACCTACTACTCTTTTAAAAAGAATCCTGGAAATTGGCAAATCTCGTGAAAACTGCTTCATCTAATATGCTTTCCAACGGTATTATCAATTTTACTTTTATTTTGTTATTTAGGGGAGAAAATAATGTTTTAATGTTAAAAAATGTGGGTTTTTCAATGAAATTGTTGGTTTTCTCGAAAGATGACCCTCCATAAACCAACGAGTATGGGGTCGGTTTCTATGTATTTTTTCTCGCTGGATCGAATGGAAACTCTTGCAGATCTCTCAACTACGTTATAATCGAGTTTTACACTTTAATTAACTAGTTTTACCCCATAACACACATACATTTAATCGTAACAAACAAACTAAACATTTGCGATTTTAAGTGTAAAACTCGGTTATAACGGAGTTGGAGAGATCTACTAATGTTACCATTCGATACAGCGTGAAAAAATACATAGAAACCGACCCCATACTCGTAGGTTCATGGAGGGTCATCTTTCGAGAAAACCAACAATTTCATTGAAAAACCCACATTTTTCAACATTAAAACATACTTTTCTCCACTAAATAGCAAAATAAAAGTAAACTTGATTATACCGTTGGAAAGAGTATTAGACGAAGCAGTTTTCCAGGATTCGTTTTGGAAGAGTAGTAAAGTTTTAAAAATTTTCAGAAATATTCTTTTTTCAAAATCGTCAATGTTTGAGCTGATATGAGGACCTTTGGATGGTACTTTTTAGGAACCCAAGTAACTATTCTTATGATAAATTTAATGCTGATTCTGAAAATGTGGTCAAAAGTTAAAATTAAATGAAGTAAAGTGGAGAAATTTGAGTTTAAAAGGAAAAAAACACGGTTTTCCTGAAAAAATCTTTAAAAAATCATATCTCGAGAACGGATTGAGATAAAATTATGCAGTTGGCGGCATTTTACTCCATTTTTGATGTAGTTTCACCCAAAGTTTTTTTTTTTTTTTTTTTGCATCTGCGAGGGAATCACCCTGTATTCGTACTTCTCTCGTGATAATTTTCATCGTTTGCGGCCGTTCCAGCGCTTCAGTTCTTGAACTGAAAAGTTCACGAATTCACCCCCACTACTCCGTTTTTTCCAAGAATTAGTTCATGAACTCAATTCATGAATTGTGTAGCGCTGGAACATACCTGATTATGCCCAACACTGCATCGAAGTGAGAGTGGACCAGGCAGGGGCCAATCCGATGAAGACGTCCAACTGAAAGTGAAAATAAAGCGAACGGCTCCTGAACGATAGCGAGCGTTGGAGCCGAAGGGGTTGCGCAAGCGGCGATGTGATATCAAGGTCGCCCTCTGACGGAACGAGGTCTTCGCACACCCTCGAAATGGGTTAGCTGAACTCGGACGGGGCGGGCGGCGGACCCCCGGCAGCAGAGGGAGCCCCGGCGCGGCGGTCAGCGGACGCCCTCGGAGATGCGACGCTCCTCCGCAGTTGGGCGTAAAGTAGCTTCCACGTCCGCTACAAAGCTACAGCTATTGTAGCTGGAATTTTGTTGCAGCTACAGCTAGTAGTTTGTAGCTGTTCACCAACAGGCGTCTAGGGAAAATCAACATTTCGCTAACACGCTGGCTGTTACTACTGTGCAAGCATAGTGTTTCACGCGTCTTCACACGTCGCACAGTGTGAGAATTTCGCAATCTAGGAGGACAAAATAGGGAAAAATGAAAGTCATTCTTGATTGTTGATATTATGATGTATGCTGAGGGGGGTCATGCTGAGAGGTCATGAAAACGGTAAGGTTCGATTTTTCGGACCGTTCTTGAACGCATGAGACGTGTCGAAACATGACGCACAACAAACTGATAAAATTGTTGGAGACAAGGCAGATTTTGTTTTCCGCTCATCATACAAGTTATCAAGTAAATATACCCTTATTCACTTTCGAAATATTCCGTATTATAAGCATTTTACATTCTGTGTTATGTATACTAGCTGAAACACTTTTTTTTCAACTTTGAGTGTATTCAAGTTGAGATTTAGTACAGTATTCCGCATTATTCCGTGCAGTTCAAAAAATAGGACCGATCTAGAACAGCTATATAAAAAGAAACAAAAGAAATAGTTTGCCCGTTTTTGCCCCTTTTAGTTATATCATCAAAAATGTAATTTTTTCCAGAATGACCCAGACATGCAAGAAACTAGACCTCTACCAAATTTGGTTTGATTGTGCCTCGACATCCAGGTTTGAAAATGTACTTGAAGCAGTTTTAGTGAATACTAATCCTGAGAAACTATCTACCGACCAAATGAAGGCAAATAAGAATTCAGTGAGGTGCCTGGTGACAAAATTCGAGACACGGTGGGACAATGCTCATCACATGCATGGTCGATTTCTCACAAACGCTTCTTGGCTGGAGGGAGACTTTAAACTTTCTATCCTGGAATCACATGCAGAGAATCTCTTCGAAGATCAAACTCTCTGCTGATGTGATAAGACTGCTCTACGATCCTACTATCATATCTAGTGGTGATGTGGATGGACAACAGTGGTATTTGAACAACGTAAATATTGGCGACTCAGAATTTTCCTCCTCCTCAGAAGATTTCGATTAATTTTATACTCATAATTATTTTGAATAAGTTCCTACTTCTTTTGTTACCATCTCACAAAAAATTGATGAAATCAAACTTGAAAGTAATTTTTTGAATTAAAAACCCGACCAAACATAGCAATTTTTTCCTCCTGGTTCTGAGCGAATTTCTTTCAGTTTGAAGACATGAAATCTCATTTCACAGTAATATTATCTACCAAACCTCACGCCATCTTCGCTAAAAGTGTCATTTACCTCTTGCTCTGACGATATCAAGCCAATAAACACCAAAAATTGACACTCCAGCGATTTTTAACAATTTTGTCCTCCTAGAATGTGGAAATCTCACACTGTTCGTCGTCTCAAATGTTTTTTAACCTAAGGCTGATTCTGACATTCGCTATCTTGTATTTCTCCGACTCTGTTTTCCTTCTACCTGGGGCCCATTTCATAAAACAACAAGTTACAAGTGTACAAGTTAACAAGTACAGGTACTAGTAATGCACGGTAAACTAGAACAAGTGTTTCACCAAAACAAAGAGTACAAGTGTAGAAAAGTTACATTTGTAGAAGCTAAGTTTACAAGTGTAGCAGAAAAGAAAAATGGCATGTGGGGACAAACGAAATGAACAACGTCAAGCGGGATGCCGAAACTGAAGTTTTGTAAGCGAATCATAATATAAAAACGGTGTTAAGTACACTATAGGATGTTTATCGTACATGATTGAGTGTAATGATTGGAAGACAGATAAATTATAATAAACTGAAAAGTGGAGAAAGTGTGTATTTGATTTCAACTTATTCTGGTGGTATAATCGGATTTTTCTCCTTCATTCAGCAGGAATGATTAATCAATTGATCAAGTCTTAATGCTGCTGGGTTAGGATTGTCATCTGTAACTTCGAGATGATCTTCACACTTCACTTTTTTCTTCGATGATGGGGAGATTCTCAATACCCGATCAGGAAAACTTGCACAAGGTCACGCGCCGTTTGAATTTTTCAAGGGTCTCGGAAGACATCCTAAATCTCTCGTTAAACTCAAAAATACCCACGAAATGAGCGTTTATTCGTGGTCGAAAAAATCTTTGGCGTCTTCTACGCTGAATGCTTCTTGTCTGTATTCTTCAGCAGAAGATGATTCCCACGTATTAAACACTGAAAAATTGTCAGCTCACAGTGCTGGAAAATAACAAGTTTACAGGTGAATGGACGTAGATTAAAAATACGATAAAGCCATTTTTTATAACTGTAAAACTGTGACTTGTATAAAATGATGGGAAAACCCTTTTAACTTGTCCTAATTCGCCTGTACACTTGTTAATTTTCACAGTACATTACAAGCCTACCTACGCTTGTACATTTATGAAACGCTTGCACACTCATTTTTTACAACTTGTACATAAGGGCACACATCGATGTGTTTAATGTTCATTTTTTACGAAAATTACCTAAAATTAACTTGAATTTCATTAAAATTTGCTTTAAAAAATCGATAAAAACTGAAATAAAAAGCTAAAAATTTTAAATTTCTACTTAAATAGTAGATTAATATTTAGAATACGTTTCTGTCATACAGTTGATAGTTGACAATTTCCTTGCACTCAAAAAGCTCAAATTTCAAAACAATTTAACATGATACAATGCGATAATTTACGGAAATTCGCTCATACGATCATGCTGCATGACTGGAACTTTTTATGATATAACTAAATACCTATTTTGCTCACTTTTATTCAGCAATTCCATCCTTTTACCTACACCAACGGTATCTTTGTTTCTTAGTATTTAGAGGCGATGGTAATATTGTAATAATGAATGTATAAAAAGGCAGAATTATTCCATTAGCCAAAGCTTTTTAACTTTTTTAAATTGCATATTGGCAGGTTGAGAAAGACTAGGTACAGAGCATCCATGATCAGCTGATGAGGCTCTGAGCCTAATTTCTTCCTTATTCTACCAACGACCCCAAGTTTGAAATTCAATTGGATGAATAATAAGAATGGGGGGGGAAAAAAAGCATTGCCTACCTTGTTCTTATCTCTATGAGAAATATTTTCGGGGTTCCAGACGCTTGGTTACTAAATGGTATAATTCAATCAATTAATGTAAAAAATATTCCCTCGCTCAGCCAAGTTCGCATAATTAATCTTTAGAACACGTGACGGAAAGAAGAATGCACTTGAATAATCACGAAATAAACACAACAGAAGCATAATGTATTAGGGAATTTTTGAAGAAAATTAAGCTATTGCTCTCGCCTCAAAATTTGTAGAATGTGATTTTGACATGGATATGTCTTTGCTCTGTGGGGGGTCTACCCAAAATTTCCGTGACGCAAAATTTGTGTCACAATGTTTTTCACGTACGACCCAGCCGTTGCTAGGGGAATGGAACTTCCGCAGTTTTCATCGCACAAAAATCGTTCGCCACTCGTTGGAAAGCGCTTGATTTATGTGATAAATGTTCACATACCGTGCTACCAATTTCCCCCTCCTTACGTACCTGACTACATTCCAAAACTATGTTGATTGGACTATAAACAATTTTAATAAGCGGTTACAATATTCTTAACGTAAAGCAATAGCATCATTTACTCCACTCCATGGGAAACATTTTCATCCTCATGACAACAGTCGAAAACAATTCGAGGACAACCGTTATGAAATCCCCAATCAAAGACATATCCATGTAACATGGTATCTGCTTGTAAAGCGGATAGTGAAACTCGTTTAGGGGTTTTTTGAAAACATTTTGTGCAGAAATCCGTTTCAGGCTATTCTGAATCATATTCTGAAGTTTAACGCATTTTTTAATGTATGTGTGTATATACGAGTATGTATGTATAGGTATATGTATGTGTCATTCCAGACGATAACTGTCCGTAGGATTGTGCTAGAAACTTCAAACAAATTTTAAAATGGTAAGGACACAAAACGAAAGTTCAAGTTCGTTGGCCAGCATGATCGGATTACATCTTCGGGTTGAAATTTTCAAAAATGTAGTCAAAAATTTCAAAATAGCCTGTTTTTGGCGATTTGTTGTGAGAAATAATTTTTCAGCATACTAACATGTGGTATATTCGGATTCAGCGTAAAATTTCCTATAAGAATTTGTATCAAGTTTTCAAAGTTGAAAAATCAGTCAAAAATCGATATAATAGAAGATTTCTTCAAACATTCGCTCATGGGGTCATGCTGCATGACTGGACTTTTTTGAGTTACCTGCACTGGTTAATTCTAAATAAGCTGAGTACCTGATGGATTTGCCTAGTTATTTGAGTGTTTACCCACCGTGGATATGTTCTGTAGAATTATGTCTTCATTTTCCGATAGCAGTTTATGCTCCCTTGATGTTTTGATTCTGGTCACCTATATGCAATAATAAAAATGTTTCCTGGAACGATTGCGTCCACAGTACTTGCAGAAAACCATAATATTTAAAAATACATTAATCTTAGAGATAGATATTTTAGAATATATAATTTTATTTAAAAAAAAAATTATTTTAGAATACATAAGATCTTGGAGATAGATATTTCTATACCTATGCTGTAGATTCATTATTCATATTGTTGTGTAGACGAGCAATTTGCATATCATGAAACGTGACGTTTGAGTGCCAAACATTAATTTTTCGAATGATGCTATTTATTTTGTCAAAATACTATATTTTTTCGAGATTTTGTGCAGAATCAAATTGTGATGAGCCGTTGGCTATTTTATAACACTATTTTACAACTGTATTTGTACATTCCATGTATGTACCTATATCCCGACCCGTGACTTGTGTCTTCGGTGCTATCATCAATTTGTTCAAGGGCTGACAAAACAGGGCAAATTCGGTACCTCCTCAGGAACTCGATTTCATTGACCGCCGATTCATAAACCGCCGTACTCTCGCTAATCCAACGAGGACGGTGAATTGTAAACTCTTCATATCATCCTCGACAAATTCGTCCTAAAAAACGAATGCTCTAATCAATCCTCTGTGCTCATTTTCGTGCGTGTAGGAAAACGTAGGAAATAACTAGGAAAATGTAGGAAATTAGATGGGAAAATGTAGCAATAAAGGATTTGGATGATGTAACAAAGATGGCAAAAAGAACCTTGTAAATCTTTGATTTGAACGCTAACCACCCAAATTTGGCTGGTTAGTTTTGATCGTTGTGCTAGCGCAGTTGATCATTGATTTATCTGAACCGGAGTTGATGAAACCGAATATCGTTGTTTAACAGCTGATATCTTCGGTTTAATGAGTAAACGTTGATTAAAAACTTGGTGTAACCGGCCCTCAGTCTGACTCTCAGAGCTTGGTGTACGCGTCGAGGAATATAACTCCCTCGACTCGCCTGATGTATATAGAAGGGAAAATCGTTGATCTCATCTCGATATTACAATCCGAAAATTAGTTCCCCTCGTTTGGATCTTTGGCCATAAGGGTATTGGAGGAAAATGGCTTATCGGGCTCTTTGGTGAAATTGGGCATGGAATTACCATTACATTTGGATACTCCAGGAAGTAAAACCACCGTGACGTGCACAAGGAATTTCAATAAACGTCCTTTAAAAATGGAGAGTGGGACCTGCCGACACCGAGCCGGCCGAAAATATAAGTCAATTTTTTCCCTAGCCATCCTACGTCCTAAGTGGTTTCAGAATATTTAGCACCCCCACACAAAGAGGTGTTACAAGTCCATAACCAGACTTAGTGCGGTCACGGTATTAGAAATGTATATTTGAATAAGACCTTTCCACACATTTATAACTCCACATGTCGCAGATGTCCAGCACAAGAAACTTTGGAACACATTGTTCTCTCTTGTCCAGGATATTCCATCAGTCGGGAGGATATGATCCATAAATTGATTGAGTTGAAACCATCCATACATATCATGATCACACAATTTAGAACCCTCCATCCAAGTGGAGAAATTAGGATTTATGATGCTATATTTGAGTTTCTTGCCAGAAATAATATGGACATTTGAAAAGTATATTTACATATTAAAAATATATTTTATATTTAATCCTATGGCTCAATGTATGTAATCATAGAGTTCCAATGACACTTTTACAAAAATCTCTACGTTATTTCGTTTAAAGTGTAACGGACTTCACACGGACGGTCACAAAAGAAAGGTAATTTATTCAAATACCAATAGAAATATCCTCAAAATCCTAAAAATAACCTTTCACTAAAGGTGGCAAACCACAGCTGCTCGAAGACAGTGCTCCTACTTTTTGAGTTTCTGAAGAAACTTCACTACACAGAAGAAAATTCACTTCTGAGTGAATATTCACTATATTCACTGCTTAAACTCTACTTCTTCAGTAATGATGTTGTTCCTCATAGTTCATGCAGTTCCACCTTGGTTGATAAACCTCGCCTACAGTATCTACTGTTATTTCTGTGCCTGACGAGATTGGCCACCATGACTTCGAAATCCCTAAATTTTATATATTATACCCCATATAGTATTGTCATATCCCTATGTACGAGTATTACTAAAGAGAAAAATAGTTTCTTTGTCCGCTGTAAATCTCCAAACGGTTGCACCGATTTCCACGTATGTGGGTGCAAAATTAATGAGCAAGTTCCGGAGATGGTTTTGGGCTATATTACAATCCTCTATACTTACTCCTTCATCGAGAACTCGCCTTTCTCTAACGACGTCGCCCAGGTAAACAACTTCGTAATTAAGGAAATCCCGGACATGCGTCGAACTTTTCACGTCAAATGAGGATGGGGTGGGTTCACGCCTAAAGAACTTTGGTGACAAAATAAATTCAACGATACCATAAAGATTTTGGTGAATTGAGCCGAGCAGTTTTTATTCGAAAAGAAAGATCTTCAAAAGAATATCTTCAAAACGCCTTATAACTACAGCAATGCTGGTCAGGATGCCTGGTTGAAAAAAATTCCAGCTTCATAGGTTGAATAGCATAGAACTTAGCTTAGGATCTCACTCAGCTGATCTGTGGTGAGGAGGAGGGGGGGGGGACTTCGTGATTCGTTTCTAGACGTCCAAACGTTTCTCCATTTCAAAATTCAGCTTAATAGGTTGAAGGTTGTGTGACATTTTTGTCCCAATAAAAGCGTGTTCCATGCTAAAATTAATTAGGTACAAGATGAAACTTGATTGCTGAAATTTGAATCGGAGCCTTTTTGAGACTGCTGGGTAAAAAGAGTTTTTGTTCTTCCCGTAATTTTCTACCTGTGTACGGAAAAGACTGGAACACCAACTGCGCATGCGCGAATCTTCGCTTCAACTCGTTGGAATCCCGTCCTAAGCGTAGTCATCATAACCTGACACAAAGGTGACCTCAATTTCAAGAATAGGCACTCCCTTAGGTTCTCCCTATGAGTGCCGTCTAACCCAACTTTTCTCATCTACAGTTAATGATGAATATAATTTTACTATTAAATCAAATTCCGTTGATCACGTGAACGAAGTACCTACCTAAATAGTCCAACAGCCGGACATCCTGTTCACCTACTTGGAAGTGAAATGAGTTGGCGATACTTTTCCAATTTTAAAGTTGGTACTTTGCCTCTGTTCCTTGTAGGCATCTGCGTGTACATCTCATACAACAAAGTTGAATCTACCAAAAGGATTCAGACAACGAGCAGGTTTGTGTTTAAATAATACGATTTTATATAAAATTTGTTGTCAGTTCAATAACAAATTGAGTAGGTTGGTGGTAGATTTTTTCATGCAACCGACGATTTGATAAAGCAGGGAAGGCACTCAAAACGAACTATTCCACGAGGCATTGATTAAGTAAACTTGATAACTTGATGTAGATAGATGAAAAATAGAATGGAGACAAAAATAAAAAAGATGCCGAAATTGCGGCACTCCCGGACAGTCACCCTTCCAAGTACTAACCAAGCCCGACGTTGCTTAACTTCGATGAATCAGATGAGAACCAATGTATTCAACGGCATAAGGGCATTGGTGAATACAATTTTTTTTCTTAGGTCGTAGGTCTGTATTCGAACCTAGCTATTCGATACCTGTGAAGATAGCTGATAAAGCAGCGTGTAAATGTAAAATGTATTCAATTTTCTTCTACTCGATCTCGAATTCAAGAGAATCATTGACATTGAAATACTGTAGAGACTTTAGCGTGACGATAACGTTTGGTTAATCGTATACATACGCGTAGAAATGCGCGAAGAGCTAGCATCTGCAGTTGCTTGCTCTAGACCTAGACGCTGCTCTACGCGTTAACAGGGGAAAATCGTTCGGGAAGAACAAAAACTCTCTAATGACAAGGTACGAAGCCACCCTGGTTCTTATCCAACCACGACGATCGTATCCAGCTGATATAATTCCAATGGAATTCTCACTTATCAAAATCGAGTTTGGTATAACTTTTGTCACCTGTAGAGCAGTAGGATAATATTGTGGTGCTACGTGATTACCATGATTTGCCCTTATCTGAGCACGAGTACACAGCTAGTCATGTATATAAATAAAAGTTGGATTTCGCAAGACTGATGTAATCACTCAACCCAAATCAATTGAACATCTACCGAGTTAAACAAACAAAGTACCCCCGAATAATCGAGATTCCATCGTAAGAAATGAAAGCGAACAGGAAAATGAAATCGCGAGAATTCGTTCTCGCCTTTGATTGGCTGACGGCCATTGGAGACGAGAGGGACGGACGAAAAAATGGGGAAATGAACCGGTTTTAAGGTATACGAATTCTTCGATGCAAATTATTTAAATGATCATTAACAACGATCCTTAAATGATAATCGTAGCATTCCATTTATAGCTCGTATTGCCTGAGGTTCATCGTGTTATCGCTATTCTTCCTTTACGAGACACGTGAGATTATAACGCAGATCTTATTTTGATTTGTGACTGAATAAATTTGAATCTCATTAGGTGCACGTAAAACCGTGGGCCAAGTTAATTTTGATACACGATTTCCTCGTATTGTCATGATCATCGTATGTACCATGATTGTGACGATAATTGAAATGTTAATAGGAAGAATCAAGAATATATTAAATTTTGCTAGACACAAATTCAAAGAAATCGTGAACAAATTATTTGTTAGTAATTAAGTTGGAAGTAGGAGAAGAATGCCCAGAGGATTAATTCACGTTTGTGCTTGGACAATTACCATAGCTAAGTAGACATAAAATTCGCAGCTGCCCCTTCCCAATACCTAATTCGTAGAGTACCTAGAAATTACATCGAAATCGGATAAAAACTGGTTAACTTATGATTGAGCATCAGGCGCAGAATCTTTTGGTCGTTGAAAGGGGATTGAACGGATGACAACCCTCAAAATGCTTGTAAATGTCATCAAAATTTGATAAAACCTATAAAAATGGAGTTTTTTATGAGAATTTTTAAGTCGAGCGTAAGCATTAACTACCTTTAATTCGGAAATTTGGTCGAAATCGGATAAAACCTGTAGATGAACGATTTTTAGTAGAATTTAATTTTGACGTTTTATGTCTTTACTTTGGCAGGTAGAATCGAAAACTGTTACGTTACGTTACCGAAAAGTGTTACTTTTATATAGGTATTCGTGGTGATAGCCATGATTTCTCAAAGGAGTACTGACTGACTGACAAATTAATTCAAACGTGTCAAAAAATACCTTTACATTATAGGGAAATCATCTGCTATGCAGGATTTTATGAATCCCCCCAAGGATGATAAGGTTCTCTACCTCTGTCACATACACTTAGCTCACTAAATCCCAACACATAACTTCTACTTAAACTGAATATTCCTAATTCCAGACTTCTCTCAGGCCCCATATAGAAGTAGTCTAGCAGACTAAATTAAATCTTGTGCCAAAGTTGACAAAATACCTACAACGCTGTTTGGATCATGACTCTAGCCTAATTGTAAGTACTCTTCCACCATCTAGTTATAATAAATTAGTATAATATGAAGATCCCTCTGTAAATCTATCATAAAAACATACTCTTTAACCTTTGTTGCACCTGAAGAGGCCTTTGTATAGGCGAAACTAGCTATGAAGAGAGCATAAAATGTATAAAGTATGAAGCCGCCTAACTTCCACCCTCACATCAGTACTCCTGTGTTACTTTTGATTTTCTGATGATTATCGCTTACAACCAAACCGTTGCTACGGAACTGTATCTTAGGCATTCATCATCGTATCAAAATCGTTCAAGGTCGTTGGAAAGCTCTCGATTCACCAAACTGTATTATGTTAACCAGCACTGCGCAGTGCGTGGCCAATAATCTGAGGTATGAGCGTGGTTGTCTGAATAATTGTTTACATACAGGTGACCCTTCTCAGTTAATTTTAATATCCACACTTCTGATATTATTGGGATATCCATTGTGAGAAATGTGAATGGTGAGAAAGGGGGATATCAGTGGGTCTTACCCTCTAATGGCCTCGGCAAACTCCGGTAATTTGCCGAGAAAACCCGAACCTTCACTTCATGTCTAGTCCTAGATGTCTAGTTGTTTACATACAGGTGACCCTTCTCAGTTAATTTTAATATCCACACTTCTGATATTATTGGGATATCCATTGTGAGAAATGTGAATGGTGAGAAAGGGGGATATCAGTGGGTCTTACCCTCTAATGGCCTCGGCAAACTCCGGTAATTTGCCGAGAAAACCCGAACCTTCACTTCATGTGTTCATGTCTAGTCCATTGGGGAATTCCAGCACACAATTTTCCTGTCCTTTCAATAGGCTTTAGCTAACAAGGTGAAATCAAACTACTGAGTATTGTAGTTTAGTTATTACAAGGATTAGTGGTCTCACTGATCGGGCGTTTTAAAGAACGCCCAAAACGTAAAATTCGATCGGAAATCGGTTTTGAGACTGTCTTTTTCTCACCTCCCAAAAATGTACAGAATGCTTCCGCCATCTTGGTGTACTGGGAACCATATTCATATACCTAGAGACTTTATTTAAAAGTTCCAGTCATACAGCATGAATGTATGAACGAATTTTCTTAAGAAATCATATTATATTATGTTGTATTATGTTCTGAAATTCGAGAACAAGGAAAAGAGGATGATTCATTTATATAACTAGCTGTATTAACAAAAAGTAAATTTTATTGTTAAAAACTCAATCCAAATAATAATCTGCGATTCAAGTAGTGCGAAGTATTGATTTTGGCAACAATGAAACTGATATGGGCGACCTAACTCACGCGTTCTCTGACAATTTCATCGAAATCGGATGAAAACAGTGAAAATTAAGTTCGTTACAAGGATTTCACATAGGCGCATGCGCAGTAGCTATTAATGATACAATCATGTTGAAATTGATATGGGATGATCAAATCGTCATCCTCCAACAATCATCCAAATTTGAGCAAGATCAGACGACTAGGGGGTAAAAAAATAGAGAATAATGGAATTTGCGTTTGCGCATGCGCAGAGTGGAGTGTTGATTTTGCAACAATGAAACTGACTGGGGACCGTTTACACCCTAGCCCGCACGTTCCCTAAAAATTGCATCCAGATCGGATGAAAACTGTGGAAAATAAGCTTGTTACAAGGATTTCATATTGGCGCATGCACAGTAGTTATTAATGATACAATCATGTTGAAATTGATTGATGATCAAATTGTCGTCCCCCTAATATCATCCAAATTTGAGCGAGATCGAAAAACTAGGGCGTGAGAAAATTATGCTTGGTAGAATTTACGGTTGTGCATGCGCAAAGTGAGGTATCGATTAAAGAAAGATGAAACTGATAGAGGACCGTCTATTTTGTAGTTCGCACATCCACGGAAAATATCATCCAAATCGGATGAAAACTGTGGAAAATAAGCTGGTTACAAGGATTTGCGGACACACGACAGACACACACACACACACAGAGAGAGAGAGAGAGAGAGAGAGAGAGAGAGAGAGAAGAGAGAGAGAGAGAGAGAGAGAGAGAGAGAGAGAGAGAGAGAGAGACAGTCGGTCACGGAACCAAAGTTGTTCAGAATGGTCTGAAAATCTTGATTTTGGAGACCGACAATTTTTTTTTCTCCCGAAAGTGTACCTTTAGGTAGACTCGGAAGCAAAATCATAAAAACTGTACTTCCCTTAGATTTGCACTCTAATATCGGACGAAGGCTCCACCTCCACGGAAATTGATTGAAGTAACGCTCATTTTTTCACTTAGGGAGTTGGTTCAAATTATCATCAGGTGAAAATAAAACCTATCCTATCAATTGATAAGAAACTGATTGTACTAGAGGGGCCTCATAGCGAGATAAAATGAAGAGACGCACTTGCCCCGCCTGACCTGTGACGCCTCTACTTATATTGTTTAATCTTGTAAGAGTCGGTTCTAGAGCCAGTTATTCGATGTAGACATCCATAGAAATAGAGTAAGCACTCTTCTGTTCACGCGGTACGATCATTTAATCAATCCGTCACGGATCACGGTGGTTCCTGAAAACTGTTGAGGGGGTGTCACAGTCGGGCAGTCAAGGGGGTTTAGACCGTGGCTACCATAGCACTCAAACTCAGCACAAAAGAGTCTGTATTTTGTTTATGAAACAACCAAGTTTGAGGAGAATGGAATCTACTTTCATCTATAAACTCTCCGGTCTCGTTCTTCAGAGCGGACTCTTCACAGGAAGGCAACACGTGTTTCAAGAATTTTGCGTATCAGAGGCACTCTGAAGCTAACATAGGTAATTCATAACAAATTAAATTCTTCAAGAGCCGCAACCTGTTTAGTTTACTTTAGTGGATGGTGACAGTCGGTTATAAAACAACATTCCAATAGTTTGGAGTACCCGCAGACGGTTGATTAATTCTCCTTCGATTGAGATAGGAGGAGAACGGAATTGGATGGGAAATCCATAGCAATCATGAGCTGAGTATTAACAATCGAGTGTGTAATCAAAGGGGAAAGTCAGGCTGGGTTTTCTCGACCACTGAGTTAAATGTAAAATGTTTCGGGTTTCTCGAGGGTTGTTCAATTGAAAGTCTATATTCTAGGCCGACGTTTCGAAATATTTATATTTCATCTTCAGGGCTGATAACAGAGGAGGGGTGTATAACAATTAGAATCTTCCTAATGTGGATGCGAGTTAATATGAACAGACAGGATGAAAACTATGGTTTTTGCATTTAACTAACTCAGTACTAAATATATATATATATATATATCGTTAATTTAAACAATATATATATTATATATAGTATAAAGTTAGTCATATGCAAAAACCATAGTTTTCATCCTGTCTGTTCATATTAACTCGCATCCACATTAGGAAGATTCTAATTGTTATACACCCCTCCTCTGTTATCAGCCCTGAAGATGAAATATAAATATTTCGAAACGTCAGCCAGAATATATACTGTTCATTGACCAACCCTCGAGAAACTCGAAACATTTTACATAGGGGAAAGTCAATACTCTGAGGGTCAGTTCCACCTACAGGAGTTTTTCCGTGGATTTACCCAGGACCTTGAGTTTTCTCGTCAAAACGGCGAAAAGACTGTACCACCAACGCTTGGCTCATGATCTACTTGTGATAACGTACGGATTCCGGAATCCAGCTGTTGAGCAGGGTTGGCAGGTAGACTGTCCGGGCGAATATGGCTCTGAACGCCAAATGTTTTCATTGAGAGAGCGAAAAGTGGCCGATTTTTTGTGTTTTAACCAAGTTCCTCCTCTAGTGGGACGTTGTGTCAACGTGGAAATTATTGCGATCATAATAACTTATTTCACACCCTTGCCACTTATCAATGAACTCGGATACTGGTACGACCTATGGCGGTTAAAAATTAATCTTGCCAAGTCATTCGCTGTTTCCTTCACTTACAAAAGACGTTATACTGAGGTACCTATCTCCTACTTGGGTCATAATATCCCTTCCGTTTAATCCCACGAATATTTGGGAGTCACGCTTACTTTCGCAGAGCACATCTCCGATCTACTACAGCGGTGTCCATGGACAACAAAATCCTGATTTACAAAGTCTTTATCAAGCCTCTCTGGACTGGTACTTGTTCTTCCTCCCAATTCGACGCATTGAGCAACAGCAAAATCGGCTGCTTCAAAAAAGGATTGTCCATGCCCCGGATTTCGTACGGAACGAAACTATCTGAAGAGACTTCCACCTAGAAACTCCACAGGAATTCTGACAAACAGCAATGAGTATTTGTGACCCGAAATGCTGAGCACTACAACATTCTTGCTAGTGAAGGTTTTCATCGACCCCTATATCCAAGACTCCAACGGCCCCGTCATATTTTAGATATAATTGAGATGTGAAGTGTTAGTATATTTTTCTTAGACACAGTCCCTGTCTTTTCTTTTCCATGTTATGTACTTTTTCCATGAAAAAAGGACATTTTGCTCACCATTAATAGTATTTTAACCAAGTGTCAATGAGGTATATTTGTTTGTAAATAGTCTCAATAAATAAATTTTTAAAAAACCCTTGCACAACTGAGACTAGGTACGTTTTTTTCAAAATCCAGCTAAAATGCACCTTACTTCCCGTTTGACAAGAAATCCCAATGTTGACCAAACTGTTCAAAAGCTTACCTATTACTTGAGACAGTTGAGATTTGATGATGGATTTTTTTAGGGAAGTAAAACTTGAATTTTCATGGATTTTTATTAATACCTACTTATTTTCAAAGCAGTTTATGTTTATGTTGGTATGATATTAAAATGATATTTTTCGAGACTCAAAAGACAGTTCTATTAAAAAATTCAGCGCTGATTTCCAAAAAATGCACGAAAATCAAAATTGGTTGAGTTGAAGCAGAGAAACGTGGTTTTAATGCAAAACGCGCATTCATCACGCGCAGAGCCAACCACTGCAGACAAAAATCGTCCTGTTGGAAATGGTTAAGACCCTCCCCAGGAAGTCAACCCTTCAATACTTACTTCAATACTTACAGTAAGTAAGAAACGTAGTATAGTTACTAACATCTAGGAGAGTTATTTCTGAACGAAGAAATTGAAACTGAAGAACTTGGCAGACTTTATATATGATTCCGAACGGTCCGAATTCCGATCTGTCAACTTTTTGTTTAGTCTCATGGTGGCGAGGACCACCTCAACTGGTGATATTTATTTTATTACATTACTAAAATTTTGATCGGTATTTCCTCTTTTTTAATCATTTAATAACATCGCCTTAGCTTTGAACCAAGTCACATAACGCCGCACATAGGTAGGACTTATATCGTTAGGTACTATGATGTGCTGAGTTCCTGTTAGGTACTACTGTTATACGGACCAGATTAGGGCTTTCCAAGCCCTAACAGGCCTCTAGTTATATTTATCGATTGGCGCTATTCAAGTGCAAAGTTTTTCAAAATAATAAATACAATAAAGCACAAGAAATTATTCCTTTAATATAATGAACCGACAGTATTTAATTTTATTTGAAAAAATGGATTAAGGTATTTTGATTCTAAACTAATTTCCCACCGGATCTATCCAATGTTTCACCGATCAAAAATCAAATACTCGCTTTCTAATGCTGAGTCGGAACATTTTTACAAACAGGTTGGGGGGCTGAGCTGACCAACGCGGCCTATCCGACTTGCACAACTCCGCGAAATGAGAGCGACATTACTTTGAGGTCAAGGTCGTCATCTGATCACCTATTCATTGCTCTTCAATGAAGAACTCAACTGGGCCATGAGTCAAATATTTAAATGAATAGCAAGGTCATTTTATACCCAATCCCCTAGCCTAAATTTAATTAGCCAACTATCGTAGAATGGCTCCAAAAAATTCAAAACAAACATACTTCAAAATTTTCTTCATTAAAATCCATTTTGAGGCATTTTGATTCTTGCATTTTAGCGCTGTTCACGACGATCGTATCAGCTGATATAATTACAATGGAATTTGGACTTCGCGAAATCGAGTTTGCTATGGAAATATGGTTTGCGGCTCTAGTCGCATATGGGTGGACTAGTGAAGCGTAGGTAGGTGATTTATTTAATCTCATCAATTTTTACTTGGGGATGTCTAATTTAATTCCATTAATTTTCTCTGGGTACGTGCCTACATTTATGTAGGCACATTGATGACAAAAGTCATCGTTTTGCCCAGCCACCACGGGATCGCGTTACGCAAATCGGTTACGAAAATGGGGCCCTTGAGTAAAATTTCTTTCTTGCAATGCTGAAATTTAGGATGGACCTCCTTTGTGAGACCTAGAAAACCCATATTAGGTGGAGACGAGCTGATCAGGCGGATAGGTGGAGCTGAGGCTGATTTCTTTTTTACTTACGTACACACTGAATTTATTGTCATAGAGGATTTCATGTACCAGAAACAAACATAGTTTCCAAATCAATCGACAATACAAGCAACCCTTCACATGGTGGGAAAATTCCTTATTCATAAAGGGTTTACTTTATTAAAATTCACATGTAAACGCTTTAAATTATTTCACAAAGGTTTTTTATTTCTGTATTAAATAGCCCATCTACGTAGAACATTGGTCTATAATTATTAAACCCCGTATATATATATATATATATATATAAAATCAAAACGGCGCACCGGGCCTCTCAAAAGGGTTCACTCCTTTACAGTATCAGAACCCCACAATTTTACGCTTTATAGTAACTATAAAAAAATTTTGAAAAAAAATGTTTTCAAAAAGCAGATTAAAAATGAAAAAAATTAGCCTCAGAAGCCCCTCAGCTGATCAGCTGACTAGTGCACCTCCTTACTACGTATAATTGTTTTCGAGGTGTCCCAAAGGAGCTATGGGACGTATAAATCCGTTTGCTCTCCTAATGGCTAGAACATTGGCAGGAAACAAGTCAACAACGTTGACGCAAATCTTAACTAGAGGAACTAAGCAAAATTCGCCTTGTAACGACGACGGTCGTATTAACTGGTATAATATTCCAATGGTATTTTTACTTCACGAAACCGGGTTTATTAAAACTTATCTCACCTGTAATAAAACTTCTGAAGCGTAGGTGGGTGATTTATTTTACATAATTAATTTTCAGTTTGTAGCAGCTCGTGTTAAATACCAGGAAAGTGAAGGTGTGTTATTTAATTTAATTAATTTCTCTTTGGTAGGAGTCTACACTTATACAGATATAAATTTAGGTACCTAATGTACAATAGACTTTGTATAATAATTATACACAGGTATTCTGAGTAGGAGGGCTATCCATTACAGAAATAATAAACCTTTGTGTAATCATTTGCAGCGTGTTTTACTGTATTTTTATTTATTTATTTTTCATTTCTATTATCGTTATTTTTATTTTTTTATTCTTCGCTTCTTGAAATGCAAACCAAAAGGGGGGGGGGGGGGGTTACAATTTTTTCTTCGATCTTTTTCATTCCTTGTATGTTTGCAAAGCATTAGTTGGAATCTGCTCGCAAACGTTCGTGAATCCAAATTCGTCTCGATGCTCAAGTGTGAACGGGGTGGTGTCTATTACAAGGGTTCACTTTAAAAATAACGCACCAAACCACCAAAACCATTGTGCCGTTTCATATTTTGTGTAGATACATAAAATTTGTTTTCATATAGGCTTTCATACGAAAAAGTGGAGTTATCGTCTGATCTTGCTTGCCCTGCTTCACTTTCTTTCCGAATTCCATCGCATTGAATAGTCTTGTCTTCTCTTCGGATGTTTGACGTTTCAGTGAAAACATCCGACCCATTAAAAAAGAGATGCATTGTTGGTTCCTGCGCTCCTGACCTTAAAGCCATTAGCCCCGATCCTGAAGTGAGTATTGTTCCAGCATAAACAAAGACCCCACTCCTTTGCAGGAAGACTGTGAAATCCCCCAGTGATTCAGGCGTTCTCGGAATGAATAAGACGAAAAATAAATGTTCCGACGACAAAAAAAAAGAATGTTTTCCAGTTGTTGTGGTTTACCCCGTTTGTTTGCGTGTCCTTCTGCAAAAGTGCAGGAATCATCGTGTTTCAAGGCGTTTTCATCGAGGTTTTCTTTTCCTCAAGGACGTGGGAGCGTCATTTCAAAGAAAAATGGGGGGTTGCGCTAAACCAATATTGGAAGAACCCCGAGTTGTGCTTCCAAACATTTACTTTTCTGCATCAAGCTGCTGTCCTTAGCTAAGAGAACCTGCCTATCATATACAGCATTCGCTCTTTGAGTTAATCCTTTGAATTAAACTTTTCGCAAAATGAATTAAACTTTCCGCAAATTGAATTAGACCATGGGCAAATGTGTTGTTTTAGTCAGCAACAAATTTTCTACTTCAACATTTTTTGTTTTCGTAAACACATCATGCAAGTGATGGAACGAACACAAAAAATTAAACATATTTAATCATAATCACATTATGAGGTTACTCTGAAGGTAATCTATTTATTCATTAATAACAAAACTGCTCTTGCAACTTATCTCGTCTTCTTATCTTACGAGGACAACAACTGCAGCTCTGTTAAGTGATTTTTTTAAAGAACTGAACTCGAAACTTCTAGATCGGTGCCAGATGCTTTGCTGATCATGGACAACGCACAGATAAACAGGTTACTTGCAGTCAATTAACTCATCGCTTCAACAGAAATTACTATCAAATTCTTGCCCCCCAACTCTCCGATGTTAAATACCGTGGAAAAAGCTTTTTCCAGAATAAAAAATCACACGAGAGGTAATCTATGCAGTCAAAAAGAACACCAACTTCAAGAGGTAATCGCAGAAAGTGTACACTCCATCACGCCACAAGATTTTGCAAAATACGTGATGGATATGTTTTGGTTACTCCAAACAGCTACTCTTGGACGACCTCTCCATCAACTTTTGCCATTATCAGTCTTTCCTATATCTTTATTATACCTAAATTAAAACGTCAATTGTAGAAGAATAAGTTGCAAGAGCAGTTTTGCTGTTAGTAAATAAATAGTTTACCTTCAGATTAACCACATGAGGCGCTGGATTATGTTTAAATCTACATTTTTTGTTTTCGTTCCATCGCTTACATCATTTGTGTTTACAATTATACATTTTGTTGAAGTTGAAAATTTGTTGTTGACCAAAACATCACATTTGCCCAAGGTCTAATTCAATTTGCGGAAAGCTTAATTCAATATGTGGAAAGTTTAATTCGATTTGCGAAAATTTTAATTCAAAGTACGAATGCTATATATGAACTTTGACTTAGTTTTCACCTTTTTATTGTGATACTTGTGGAGGAACGAAGTGGCCCTCTACTTTGGCTCGCCTAGCCAGCGTGCGTGTGTGTACGCGCATGTTCCACGCTATAAGTACATGCCGCAATTTTGGATCTAACATCTTGAAATTTGATAGTTCGTCTCTTTAGACATCCGGAATCAGCTGTAGAGTTTTTAGTGACGATCCAACGACAGCAACTTATCGTTTGTGACGACGATCTTCGTCAAATCAATCGAAAATCAAGTTTAGAATCGTTTTTGATCGTTTCTGTCACATATCCTCGAACCTTCAACGAAAGTTGTGAAACAGGGAACTTCTAATTTTTTGTTGAAATGTGGATTAGGTTATGATGCAACTTGAACGACGAGATGATAAAATGGTCCCCCAAAATGTAATTTTTGTGATTCTATTCGGTCAAAAAGTCTTGCTCTACGACCTCATTATTTCTTTTTTGATTCAAGATCTTTCGGATTAACCAGATGTCATTTCATTTCCGAGGTTTGAAATAGTTTCATACGGCATGAGGTATCTAGAGGGTGTTCCGGGATAAGGTTTACCATATTCTGGAAAATTCTAAGATTAACTTCTAAGAAAATTTGCATCCTAGAGATCTTTTAAATTGTTTATTCGACTGACTTTTGGAAAATTTAATTTTTTTTTTTTCACATTGTCGGCTTTTCCTCGCTCTTGGAATCAATTAAACATTGACGGATTTATGACTATTACAAGAAAATTACGTTCACGCATGCGCAAAGCTGATTCAATCATAATGAAACTAATGTGGGACCACATAGGGCTAAACCCACACTATTCCTGAAAATTTCATTATAACCCAATCGAAATTGTGGAAGTTATGGCTGTGGCAAGGAAATGTGGACAGAAAGACGTACGGTCGGACAAACAGACACGAATGCAACACAAAATGCGAGTGGAAATTTTGATTTTGGAGCACACAAAATTTTTTTTCATTTCAGAAACTTTGCTCTTACTGTCATGCTGCGATCACTTTAAATCGTACAGAATTACCAAATCTTGAAACATTTTCTAGAGGTAGGTACAGTTGCTCCAAGTTCATTGTGTTCCGATATTGTCAGCTCAACGCCCGCAGGCCATCGAAGATCGTATCAGCCTCATTTTATTTTAAACATACTTCGGAACTGAGTTGCACCATTTTCCAGATTTCTATGCCCGGCGAACGGTTATTTTCGGTTGACATTGACGGCCGATTAGGAGCCGAGGGTGTGGAATGGGGTTTCTCAACTGAGAACCTTTACGATGTTCCCGGCCCACTCCCAGGACGCCCGAACCTTGTGTTTCGTCCCGGAGATCCTGCAGCGCTGCGCTCAGCTTCGTCCGCACATTACGAAATGGGTGGACTTGCTCAAGACGGAACTTCCTAGAACGGATCTGCCTTTCTCGCGGGGTCTCGCAGCTTCAAGCCCAAATCCTCGGGTCTTTTCCTGTCTACAATATTTACCTGCAGTATAGTAAGTTTTGCTTCCTCACTTTCGAAGGCAAGGAAGCTTTGTGTTCGTGATTGAAGTCGAAAAATGCTGCAAATTATTTCACAAAGGTTTATTATTTTTTCAATTGAGTATGATCGTAGTTTTAGTTGGCTAGCGTACGTCATAAGGCCCGTCCAGACTCCTCGGCGTGTCCTATTTCGAGTTGCCACAACCTATACTTCTATAATTATATACGCTTGTTTATATTTCTCGATTTGAGCTCCTATCTATTCAAATAGTTATTGCCTTAATAATATCATTATCTAAGTACGTACGAAAAGTCGATATGTTATTAAATATGCGTAGGAAAAGCTTTGGTATTAACACACAAATTATGACCTTGAAAAAACATATATTCATGCCTCGAAGGAACGCCGTACCCACCACAAGGTGCCGCGGCGCCGGCGCCTCCTCTCACTCCAACCCCTTCACCACCCACCGTGACCCCCTGCCAAGCGTGTGCGCGTCGAAAAAGACACTTTTTGGCCCGTTTTTGGCCCATAGCATCTATGCGAGTAACGCGATCGGGATGGTTAAACGTTAGGACCAACTAGACCCCAAATGGAGTCTATGTGCGAAAGAACGGGTTTTTTAAGTCAATTCTTAGGCCTTTTATGGCCCGGACGGCGACCGGCGGACGGCGGACGGGGAACGGCGAACGGCGGACGGACATTTCAAATTTGGATTCTACGCACCTTGAAACGTAAAGTGACAAAGTTTGAGGGGGGGGGGGGGTTATAAAAATTTTTTGCTACACGATCACATAGGCTTATTATTGGAAATAATAAACCAAAAATGTGTTATCCTCCAGTAGAGGAAATATGAGGGTTCTGCAACTTTCGACCCTTCGAGCCCATCAAAAGGGCTGAAATTCGGGATTTGATTAGAGGACGCCCCCCTAATTGTTGGACAGGGCCGATTTTTCGTCTACCCAGATATAGAAGGGGGTCCTTTAATAAAATCCCGAATTTCAGCCCTTTTCCTGTCTACAGTATTCACCTGCAGTAGGGTAAGTTTTGCTTCCTCACTATCGAAGGTAGAGAAGCTTTGAGTTCGTGATTGAAGTCGAAAAGATTTGTTGTCCTCCAGTAGAGGAAATATGCGGGTTCGACAACTTTCGACCCTTCGAGCCCTTCAAAAGGGCTGAAATTCGGGATTTGATTAGAGGAAATCCTTCTTTATCTGGGTAGACGAAAAATTGGCCCTCTTACTCCTACCCTAATTGTTGGACAGGGCAAATTTTTAGTCTACCCAGATAAAGAAGGGGGCCCTCTAATATAATCCCGAATTTCAGCCCTTTAGAAGGCCTTGAAGGGTCGAAAGTAGCCAAACCCTCATATTTCCTCTACTTCATCCAAAATCAAAATGTCCAATTGCTTTTGGCGTTTCAGAGCTTGCTGATAAATTTTGGTTCCGTGTCTGTCTGTGGTAACTCCTTCACGCCCAAAACTATACCAAGTTTTAACCCGATTCCAATGAAATTTTCAGGGATTGTGCGGGTTAACTCCTAGACGGTCCCCTACAATTTTCAATGCCATTGACTCGACAGTAGCCTGTGCGCATGCGCAAACGTTGATTAATTATAACGTGGATTTCTTATCATCTATTGATCCTATTTCGTTCAAACGCGAAGAATACATGGGTAAATGTTCCAGAAAAATTCCCTATGAATTATATCGAGATTGGTGGAGTATAATTGGTGTAACTATAGCGCATACGCATAACTAAATTAACCGACACAGACAAAATTCCAAGAGTAGTAGACCGATTTTTATAAAATTTTCAAGGATTGTGCTGTTTAGTTCCTAGACGTTCCCCTATAAATGTAATTGCCGTTGGATTGATAATAGTTTGTGCGCATGAACAAATGTTAATTTCTGATATTGTCGACTTACCAATCATTTTGACTCGTACTTTGTTCTTCAACTAATTCTATACGCCCTTGCTACAATATGTTAGGAAGCTATACTGCCCACCCAACCTGGCAAACGTTTTTTGACCTACCACTAAAAGTGGGTTCATATGGACGAGTGCTACAATATTGGCGTGGGATTGGAAAAAATTATAATTATTTTGATGGATTCTTATAGGAAATTTGACGCTGATTTCAAAAATACAAATAGAGATGTTATGTTCAAAAACTATTCCTTTTACATTTAAATAGCAAAAAATGGCTAAAAAAAAGACTAATTTTTATGCCTGTATTTGTTGAAAGCTTCACCAAGTCGAGGTTTTAACATAAATGATCTAATCCCTACTGTGAGTTATATATGATTTGGCTCTGCCTTCTATGCACGGTGTCTCCGAAACAGCTATCGCACAAAGAAGGAATATAACAAAAGTTTAACAAGTTTAACACTTTAACTTAAGCTCATTCGGTATGATAACTTTCATGTGTTTGTAGGTGCTTGGCAGATATGCAAGTGTTACCCTTTCGATTCAGAGTAAAAAAATACGTAGAAACCGGCCGTATCTTCGTATGTTCTCAAGAATATTTATCATATATTCGAGAATGAGGAATTGGCTCCACAGCTCACTCAGCTGATCTAGGGAGCTTCAGAATTTATAATTCATTTCTAGATGTCCCAAGATGCGTCCATTCGAAATTTCAGCTTCAACGGATGAATAGCAACGAAATTAGCTCATTTTACTCAGCTGATCTGGGGGATAAAGTGAACACAATAGCTGGTTTTTCCTTACTGGAAAGAAAATGCGCTAAAAAATGAAAAACGTATTCCTTTTATGCTGAACCACAAGATACATCATAAGAACAAGAAAATAAGCCATCTGTTGTTTTATATATATCACACAAATATCCGCGATCCGCCAGTTTGGTCACACGTTTAGGTCCGGTGTTGAATGTATTCACAAAGATTTTCCTCCCCTCAACCTCACAAAATGCCTAGAAACACCTTGAAGATCCCTCAGAACTCGATCTGGCAAAAAGGTGACGCGTCTACTTCTTCAACGACTCCAACTTGACCTAGTGACGGACGAACGATACACCCGCCTTACATAACACTTGACTGACTAACCGACCAGAATATTGGGTTATACTCGTACCTTCTCAAGTACCCACCTACCGTTGCACTCCGTTCATTTCGAATAGTTCCTACCTTTCCAGTATCTACTACTTCCGAAATTTATAATAAATCTGAGGCTTTTTTTTCCGTATCTGCGGTAGAGATGATTTCCCTATTAGACCGGAGTTGTTATGGGGATCCAGAAGAGAGGGGAATCCAGGTCTTAAGGCTGACAACTTGGGTTCCGCCGGATTAGGTAACGTTTGAGGAGGTGAACGCTCGGAGATTTCACTGATCTCCCACTTCGGTCCAGGGCTCCGTTCATTTTGTACCCCTCTTCGCCTCAAAAACTATCCTGATCTAAAGCGAGGCTTCGAACTACTCTCCCGATTCTACTAGATTGAGTGTCGTAGTGTTGTTTCCGAGTGGATTGAGGCATTAATCACAATTTCAACTTGCATTTCATGTTTTTAGACCATTCTAAACAATTTTAGTGTCGTGACTGTATTGGTCCCATTATCTTTGTATCTGGCAAAACTGTATATACCGAAACTGGGGGAGGTGCTCTGTAACTTTAGAGATATAACCAGTGTTGGGCATAATCTTATCGTCGAATACAAATACCATTGTAATCGCGATAATTATTCGTTGATTCTGAGTCAACTGCGATTATATTCGTATTCGTGTAATCGTACTGGGGGAGGTGCTCTGTAACTTTAGAGATATAACCAGTGTTGGGCATAATCTTATCGTCGAATACAAATACCATTGTAATCGCGATAATTATTCGTTGATTCTGAGTCAACTGCGGTTATATTCGTATTCGTGTAATCGTATTCGTCTGTCGGTGATTACATGAATACAACCCATAAAAATACGTCACGGTCATCAATTTCAATAGGTCTATAATATGCTATAATATCCTATAATATGCGAAGCCTTGCTAATATTACCTAACTTCAGAGGCATCCTATTGAAATTAATGACCGTGACGCATTTTTATGGGTTGTATTCGGGTAATCACCGACAGACGAATACGATTACACGAATACGAATATAATCGCAGTTGACTCAGAATCAACGAATAATTATCGCGATTACAATCGTATTCGTATTCGACGATAAGATTATGCCCAACACTAGATATAACCAACAGTGGATCAACTATCCAATGGAAAAACATGCAAACTATATGCAAAATAACAGTTCTATACTAACCAAGTATTTAGTTGTATACAAAAGAGTACTTAGTTTCACGCAATAACACCAGCAGCAAAATTATTACGAATTTCATCTTTCATTTGAACATTAAGGACCACTAATTCATAGATTAAGTTTATATTCAATGCTTGAATAATAAAAAATATATATATATTTAAGTCAATGAAGTACTGAGTGATATAATAGGACAAGGAAATCCCAAAATCTCAGTGTAAATACACTTAATCTCATCTTGTATAATTATGACCACCTATGGAGGAGGTCAAAAAATGTACTAGAGTGGAAAAGAGCGAATCCTTACAGAAAAACTGGATAAATAGTCCCTGGTAGAACATGGCGGCCATTTTCGAGTTGGAGGCTTCCAAAAAATCTGGAGAAATAATCCAAGGCAAAGATGGCGGCGTTTCTCCTCTGTGGTTCATTTTTCCTCATCGAACAAAGATACAGAACACCCCTCCCCTCCCCCTAAGACCGGTTTTGATGGAACATTGAGGGGTTGTGCGGATAGACCCTAAATTACTACGAATTCCGTAACCATTTGGTAGAATAGGTTGAACAAATGAGAGCTTCTGAACATGCTGCTGTACTGATAACTTCTAGATACAGTTTTTATCTGATTTTCTGGTGTCCAGATGGCTTTTCATGATTTTTACAGTGAAAATAAACTCGTTTTCCAAAAAAGAGAATTCCATTGAAAATATCAGCTGATTCGATTGTCGGAGTTTATTGTTACAGTAGGTACCCAGTTACACAACAGTTCTCATCCACACTCATCTTGACGTTCTTTTTTTTCTGCCGAAGGTAAACAAAAAGCAAATTTTAGATTTTATAGATCACTGAGAGCGGGAATATAAACAGTTTTGATTTATCGAATTCAATAGGTAGGTAATGAATCACAGTAATCGGCCAAGAAAAAAATTAACCCCAAAATTAAATTGATATTATTAGAACAAGTTTATTTGCCATAAAATTGGTCGATAACAAACTTGTTGTACTCACAGCGCTCGAATTCTAAAATAATATAACATAATACGATAATTTACGAAAATTCGTTCATACGATCATGCTGCATGGAAATTTTTTACTGTACAGCTCTAAAAAATTATCATGTACTGAAACATTTGAAACATTGAGAAAGCTATACTTCCAGCTCTCTATTTCATTCGTTTTCAACTAAATTTTGAAACTGTTTTGAAAATTCTTCAGCACCTGCCAGACCGGACCTATGCTTTCGACGTGCCCTTGACCCCTGGGGCCCGCTCAGCAACCCTTCCTCATCGGCTAGGTGAAGACACGAACGAAAAGCGAGATTCCTTTCTGGCCCTCCGAAACCAAATTAGGAAGTTGTCGAAGAAGTTCAAAAAGGAATAAGAAGAAGAGAAAAAAGGCTGGAGTTGGAATTCTGAAGGAAGTCATTACAGCTTCACCTCTATTGTCATCCAATATGCATGTGACGATAAATTGAAATATCACTGCCATTAAGCGTATTAACATTAAGGAACTTTTGCTCGCAAAGTTCAGAAACCGTAGGTAGTTCTTGAACAAATCCTTTGTATCAGATGTTTTCTTACATCAGAACATTAAGGATAACCGAAGAGTAGAGGTATCATTTCTTGAATGCTTTTCTACCTCAATCCGGTCTTAAAATTTATGTACAGCTAATGTTTTTCCCCTTATAAGAATATGGTGCTTTCATTCTAAAAAAAAACTAACATCCAATATCACAATACCAGCTCAAAAGGGGACGATTTCTAATTATAAATTTCTGATAATCATTAAAACCTCTACCCTCAACGTAATCCTGTTTGTTGTGCAACGCGAACCTATAATTCCTATTCAGAGGCCAAATGCCAGATTCATTTGGCCAATTGTGATTTAAATTTACGGGAATTAAATGAGTCAGCTCGCCGAAGGTCACATGTAAGTTACAACGTCATGAAATCAATAGAAGCAAATACGATTGTGAAGACTTGAATTTCATGAACCATTTAGTCAAACAGCATTATATTTGGACATTCAATCTAATGGTAATTATATATTTGTTCAAAATTAGAGGGTCATTGAAGGGTTCTGTGGAGGTTACTTATGATCTGCAAAGGCTGTTGTATTTCTGCATGATGTGTTTCTGCAAGGCTGTTGTGTTTCTGATTCGTGGTCATTGGAATTGGGCGGATTAGCCGAATCAATCCTATTCCTATTCTTTTCAACCGAATCAAACTCCTAGGAGATTGTATCCGGACCATTACAGACATTTTTGTAACATATCAATGCCAATAACAGCGTCTCCTATTGACAAAAATTGCGTTTGATATTAACTAATTTTATGTCTTTAAAGTGGTAAATGAGGAAGTTGAATACTGCCGAGTTGGCTGACTAATTTTCCACAATTCCACGGTTTATCGCATATGAACAAAGGCTGGTATGAAATTGATGGCTACCGGCCTCATATATATGGGATCCGCGTGCGAGGAACCTGCTGCTGGTAATAAGATGTAGAACACGTATGTCTGCCCCCTCCTGTAACGCACCGAAAATCCGCGGACACCGCAACGATAGATATCCGACCACTGCCAAGCCAATGTCTTCCTCGTGGTCTGAAGACGACGATAAACAAAGAACACACGCAACTATTTTCTATACTCCACGATTTCATATTTTTATACCCATTGTAAAATGTAGAAACCCATCTCACAACGATTACTTAATTATTTCAGTATTAGATGGAACTTACGCATTCTTGTCGACCTTCATCACCTACGCTCGCCGACAAACGGTTCAGTTGATTTTTCAATTTGTCCCTCAGTACCAATAAGCCATTAGGGCTAGTGTGAAGTTACTTGTACTCAGATTATCAGAAGTGCATGAATCAAATAATTACCTACCTACTCACCAATTTAACCAGCTTTGTGAGATAACACCGATCTGGGAGGCCAACATTTAAATTGCATGTCGGCTGCTCCTGAACATAATTTTCAGAACTTTGAAAGTAATTGGTACTCAGATGAATCATTGATTCACATTTTCTCTCTGTTAAGCGAGTGCCTTGTAACCTATGAATTTGTCCGTAATAGCACATGATTTCAACAATCCAAGTTTAGGTGCAATATTGTGTTATGGATATTAGAAAGCCTTGCGTTAGTTGCAGGGATCAATACTCTCAATAAAACACAATAATGTGTTTAAATCTATCTGTAACTCCACATTGGATTCGAGGTAAGGAGTGGTCAACCGATTCGTTCGGGGTTATATTGCACCCCGAAAATGTGAAACTGCCTATTCCCTGAATCGATAATCCCCTACAGAGATGCATCCTAGCATTTACACCTTGAAATTTAGGTCTAAATTGACCAGATTGGATCCAGCTTTTGTTATTGCAAATTTAAAAAACCCATATTCCCCATATCAAGGATGTTTCACACACGCTGAGTCCGATTGTAACATTTAATTTGAATGTAGAGTCAATTTAAAATTTTAAAATAATGTATTTTGGTCAAAACGCTTAAGAATTTTGATTAACATTTTGGATGCTGAAATGAAAATGTATATTATGAGGTGGTGCCAGATTGGCCAATTCAAGCAGATCTTGGTTCAATGTTGATTTGCTAGATCGTAAAGGGGTGGGTCCAAACGGTGCTCGCAAGTCGATTTCTCGGGAAACGCGTTGATTGAGTAAAATTGTCATATCTTTGTAACTACTCTATCAAACCTTCTGAAATTGGGTGTAGCCATTTTTTATTATATTTTCGTCGTTTTTGTGAATTTGGTCAAATTCTGAAGTACAGGTAAAAATTTACGTCTCTTCAAATATGCAATCGGCAATACAAAATTTTGGCACAATACATAAGACACGGTTTTCTCAAAAACTACTAGAGTTATCAACTCTATATTTTTGCACAAAAATAATGAGATGGCCTGGCACAATTTGTTTTGTAAAAATCAGAAGAAAAAACATTTTATTTATTCATCTTTTAAATAAAAAATATTATAAAACTTAGTTTATACCTTTTTAAAAGTTTTTTGAATTGAATATAGGTATAGGTATTTAAAATGAATAAAATCCATTGCCTTAAATACGCATCAGCTTAAAACAAATACAGAATGTTTTTTCCAGCGTAATTAGTCAACCAGTTTGGAAGAAAACGGGTTTTTTTCCGAAGACAACCACGATTTTACAGGAGAGCGTTTATTTGAAATGACTGTGAACATGCTGGTAATTAATTTCTATCAATAGTTCTCAAGGTTTTTAGTGTTTCTGTAGGTTACCTGAGTACATACCAAAAATCGAAGTTATATATCGATTCTTATTTCGATTCAATGTATTGCATCGTTTTTCTCCATTCAACCTTATTCTGTAACCTTGTCTTCTGGGTTTTTACTCGTAATCGCCGTGCGCCAGACTTGTTTTGAATTTTTTCCTGTACTGGTTTTGCATAATTTTCTTCTTTTTATTTCGTAAAAATAACAAAACCTAAAGGTGTTTTTGAAAATAAAAAGAAAGTTTTCACTGGGGAAAGGCCTTGGGAACTTCGTTCAGCTCCGAACATCGCCAAAGTAGGTAGATGAACCAAACTTACCTACTTAGCCTACCTACGTACGTATCGTAGAGCCTACTTATCCAGTGCCATCTATAGGGCGACCAGAGGTGGTAGGTATTCCGAGGGCGATGTCTGCTATAGAAACTTGAACTACTTATCTTCCTTTCATTTAAAAATAGTCGTGCGTACGATATTTTTTCACAATTTTCCTCCTCAGGAGCGTCTGCATTTATCAACAAAGTAGATTATTACTGTTTTTTTTTTTTTTTTTTTTTTTTTTTTTTTTTTTTTTTTCAGAATAATATGTAAATTTCGTCCATACCTACGGACGCAATTTACATTTTTTCAAAATCTACATTTTAAATTAAACAATATGTAAATTGCATTCCTAAAGTTTTCAAGGTTCATGCGATTTTCTTTTCCTATGCGGTTCAATGCTCTGAGTTCACTTGGAGACTACCAAGCCAACACTTCGTGATTGGGCGCCTCATTGGATTAGGACCTAAATGAAATTTTTCCATTTCTACCTTCCGACGTTCCGAGAGAAATGTGGTGTGAAAATATCTAGCTCCCCAAGAACCAAGTTCAAACCGTTCAACTAGTGACTTATGGTTTGAATAGCAGGTCTTCCATTTGAATCTAAAAATGTTACCAAATTCTTTGTCGGGGGTACCTACTATTTTCCTAAAGGATATTGTTCTAATGGAATTTATTCTAACGTTGCAAAATCGAGTTTATTAACTGTGCGGATCTACAGTAGTGAAGTATGGGTACCTGAATGCTAAACTTCATCTCTTAAATTGCTCCCAGGTCTACCTATAGGTAGCGGAAGTATTGTTTTTACTTTCGAAAGATTGAAAATTAGTAGTGTCCACTAAAACCAAACGGTTTTTTTTCTAACAGTAGTAAAATTTCCACCCGCATTTTACGTTTTAGACTATTTTGAACAAATTTTGGTTCGTGTCTTTCTCTCTATCTCTGTGTGTGTTTGTGTGTGTGTGTGTTTTGGTTTGTTTTGTGTGTCCGCAAACCCTTGTAACAAGCTTAATTTCCACAGTATTCAACCGGTTCTTACGAAATTTTCGAGGCATGTGCGGATTAGGGTGAAGATGGTCCCCTATGAGTTTCGTTGTTCCCAAATCAATACTTCACTCGGCGCATGCGCAAGCGTAAATTCCATCATGCATGGAAATGTTTTCTCACGCTTCCGTTGTCCGATCTCACTCAAATTTGGAGGATAGATGGAAGAGCTTAATTTGAGCATTCCCAATCAATTTCAACATAATGCTATCATTAGTGGCTACTACGTATGCGCGAATTTGTATTCCATATTATACGAGCCTTATTTCAAAAGTTTTCATCTGATTTTGATGAAATTTTCAGAAAATGTGCGGGTTAGGCTGAAGATGGTCTACTATTAATTCCATACTTCTCAAATCATTACTTCATTTTGCGCATGTGCAAACGTAAATTCCTTCAAGCATAATTTTTTCGCTCCCTATTCGTCTAATCCCGCTCAAATTCGGTGCATAGTTGGAGGACAATGGTTTAATTATTCCATTTTAATTTCACCATGACTACATCATTATTAGCTCCTGCACATGCTCGAAAATGTACTCCCAGGAACAAGGTCTTGTTTTCATCAGATTTTGATTAAATTTTGTGGGAATTTGTGGGTTAGGCTGTACATTGTTCCCTACCAATTTCATTTTTCGCAAATCATCACTCCATTTTGCACATGCGCTAACGTATATTACTTCAAGCATCGATTTTCCGTTTTCGTAAACATCTTAACAGTAAAGCTTAAAATTGCGGGGTCTTGGAACTGTAAAAGTGTGAACCCTTTGGAGGCACGATGCGCCATGTTCTAATCATATATTACATACGGGGTTTAATAATTATACATCAGATCAATGTTCTGGATAGAAGGGCTATCTAACACAGAAATAATAAACCATTGTGTAATAATTTGCGGTATTTTAATTTTTAGGGAGCAAAATTGTGTCAGAAAAATTGATAAGCCATACCTACCCCCCACCGTATACCCATAACCGTATGAACACCTAATATGGGCGTTACTTCGATTCATGTTAAGAAGCTTTCTCAATCACATTCTACCTCAATCAACTGTACTGAAACGATCAAGGGCGAACTTGAATCAGTGAGAACTTGAGCCTGAATTCTCTGAATACTTATTCAGAATTTTCTGAATGAGCTTTACCCTCGAATTCATTTTATATTTTTAAATAAAAATAATTTCAATTTTAAGAAATTTGACACCTTCTGCACTTGCCTAAAACGATCAGTTTTCTTTTTATGGTTCTTCTGTTTGCTGCACGGGTGACGTCACACTTGGCAAGGGGGCGTACCGCCCATGAGGGAGAGGTGCTTTGACGTCACCACTGTCACCAGTGTGCGAAACTTTGGAAAATCATAGAAAGCAAAGTGAGGTTGATGCAAAAATTCTTAGGATGGAATCTCCTTCTTTTCAAAAAGACCCTCTTCACACCCACGGATATCGCTCATTCCTGAATGTGCCTACTGCATGTATTGGGATCATATCGATTGTACGGTTTTAATTTGGATTATAATTGTGTACATATTACCTACGTTTTGTTTTCTAATTATTCTACATAGTGTATTTATTATAACGTTTACTTACATCGTCCCCTTTTTAACGGTCATATTGAGGCCGCGAAGCACGGGAGGTTGTTTCCCGTACCGCTTGTACGCCTCCCGCACTTCCAGCATGTTATCATCCATCTTTTAGCTCTGCATGTCCGCTGAAATCAACAAAAATTCTGTTAATGTTTCGGAAGATAATGCATTTTGTTGCGGAAAAAACTTAAACAAGAAAAATAGACAAATAATCTCAATAACAAGGTGAAAACGCATAGTAACTAATTGGCAAAGAGTACATTCTAATTTACAACTACTTGACCTCATATAGAGGTACCACATTAAAAATAGGAGATATCACGTATTCCGAAGTCCGTTTATCACGTTGACAAATAAAGTTTATTAACTATAATATAGAACATTCAACAATTGATGAACAAAACTGTCCAGAAAAAATGTACTAAAATTGCATTAAAATGTGCTAAAAAATCAGTAAAAACGGCCAAAAAAGTTAAAAACTAGAAATTTCTTCTTAAATAGCAGATTATTATTTAGAACGAGTTATTTTGCCATATAATAAGTAATTAATTATTTCTTTTCACTCGAAGTCCTCAATTTTGGTTTATTATTTCCAATAATTAGCCTATGTGATCGTGTAGCAAAAAATTTTTATAACCCCCCCTCAAACTTTATCACTTTACGTTTCAAGGTACGTAGAATCCAAATTCGAAATGTCCGTCCGCCGTCCGGGCCATAAAAGGCCTAAGAATTGACTTTAAAAACCCGTTCTTTCGCACATAGACTCCATTTGGGGTCTAGTTGGTCCTAACGTTTAACCATCCCGATCGCTTTACTCGCATAGATGCTATGGGCCAAAAACGGGCGAAAAAGTGTTTTTTTTTTTTTTCAAGGGTTTGAGTGTTAGACTTACGCACGCACACACGCCTGGCACGCTTGGCAGGGGGTCACGGTTGGTGGTGAGGGGGTGAGCGGGGGGTGGAGTGAGAGGAGGCGCCGCGGCACCTTGTGGTGTCTCAGGTGACCAGGGGCGTAGCAGAGGGGTGTAGGAGAATGGATATCTATTACTTTTACGTGTTATACCCATATAATACACCGCGGCACCATGAGGTGGGTACGGCGTTCCTTCGAGGCATGAATATATCGCACCTTGGGAGTGATACTGGTATAAGTCCAAAAACATGAATCCTGGGAAATCGCGTTTAAAGATTTTTTTATGACTTTGTTGGCGTACTACAGACACACCATTCATATTTTCTCGGTTCTTTTTGTTCTGTGTCATGCATATACCATCTACCTATACTGCCCTACTTCTAATTAGCTTCTCCACCTTTCTGTTTTTGATTAACATAATTATAATTATAAAAATCTTATGATGTACCACTAACACGGTAAAACACAACGAACCTTGATTTTTTTGTTCGTACAATATTGGTACATCGCGAGTTAATCACCAGGTTGCCTCCGTACGACTACTAATCTTTTGGGCGAATAGTGGTGCATTGCAAACTATGTACCGGTACAACAGTGAAAAACACGAAGAAACTTGATATTCCTTGGTTCAATAGCGGTGCTTCTTGAAATAGAATTGCTGTAAAAATAAAGGATACATACCTGGTTTGTTGCATCGATAGTGACTTATGTCGGGATGAACCACTATTAACACCGAATTTTCCATCTTCGATCTTTGACATCTGGAACATTACTGACTTAGTCCGACCTTTCCCCGACGCTAGATGAAGACTTTGCGCTAGATCATACTGGTTTATCCTGCTCTCTACCGTTCACTTTTTGTCATATGATTAAACCGATACTAGCCGCATGTAGAGCTCGTCAAAATGTACACAGTAGTATATCGCACCCTGGGAGTGATACTGGTATAAGTCCAAAAACATGAATTCTGGGAAATTGCATTTAAAGATTTTTTATGAATTTGTTGACATACTACAGACACACCATTCATATTTTCTCGGTTCTTTTTGGTCTGTGTCATGCATATACCATCTACCTATACTGCCCTACTTCTAATTAGCTTCTCCACCTTTTTGTTTTTGATTAACATAATTATAATTATAAAAATTTTATGATGAACCACTAACACGGTAAAACACAACAAACTTTGATTTTTTCCTTCGTACAATACTGGTACATCGCGAGTTAATCACCAGGTTGCCTCAGTACGACTACTAATCTTTTGGGCGAATAGTGGTGCATTGCAAAATATGTACCGGTACAACAGTGAAAAACACTAAGAAACTTGATATTCCTTGGTTCAATAGCGGTACTTCTTGAAATAGACCAGTATTGCTGTAAAAATAAAGGGTGAATACCTGGTTTTTCGCATCGATAGTGATTTATGTCGGGATGTACCTCTATTAACACCGAATTTTCCATCTTCGTTCGTTGACAGCTGGAACATGACTGACATAGACCAACCTTTCCCCGACGCTAGATGAACACTTTGACCAGAATCATACTGGTTTATCCTGCTCTCTACCAGTCACTTTTTGTCCTATGATTAAACCGATACTAGCCGCATGTAGAGCTTGTCAAAATATACACAGTAGTATATATAACTCAAAACTGCCATTTTTGGACTTATACCAGTATCACTCCCAGGGTGCGATATAACTCAAAACTGCAATTTTTGGACTTATACCAGTTATGTTTTTTTCTAGGTCATATTTGTGTGTTAATACCAATGCTTTTCCTACGCATATTTAAGCACATATCCTCTCGACTTTTCGTACGTACTTAGATAATGATATTATTAAGGCAATAACTATTTGAATAGATAGGAGCTCAAATCGAGAAATATAAACATGCGTATATAATTATAGGTTGTGGCAACTCGAAATAGGACACGCCGAGGAGTCTAGACGGGCCTTATGACGTACGCAAGCCAACTAAAACTACGATCATACTCAATGGAAAAAATAATAAACCTTTGTGAAATAATTTGCAGCGTTTTCAAAACAATGTAACAAAATACGTATAGTACGCTAATTTACGAAAATTCGCTCATACGATCATGCTGCATGACTGGAACTTTTTTTCTCATGCTTGGGTTGTCCCATACATCCCTGGATCAATTCCAATAGGTCGTCCCTCTATTGACAAAGCCTAGCTTCAGAGGGACGTCCTAAAAACTGGATGGTTTATTTGTAGAAGATGGTTCAGTGGATGGAGCACTACACGACGAGTTCAACGTGTTTTTGAAAAGGATGGCTCACAATCTTGCCAGGAAATGGAGACGACCCAACTCACAAGTCTTGGGGTGGACCAGAATAAGAATTCAAGTGGCCATATTGAAAGTTGTTCGAACGAATACGTAGGACACGGAGAAGATTGAGGACCTTGGGAATGGAGGATGGAGCTGCTCTCCCATGTTTGAGCGATTAAGTTTTAGTACTCTTGTTTTTGTTTGATTGTTCTGTTAATAATAATTTTACCTTGTCCAAAAAATAAATTGAAAAAAACGAAAAAAAAAAAAAAAAAAAAACAGAAGATGGTTCATCTTAGTTGTCTAAATTTGCTGATTAGCCAACAGTCATTATTTTGGGTGGCTCAAAACGTTCAATCAAAAGAAACCCTGGGATTATTCAAATTTCCTCAGAGGGCTTTTCAGTTCAAACGGCGACCTTGAGCTAGATTAGACGTCAGTCACGGCAAAGAGATGGAGCGTTTAGTCCGAGCGGAGCAGAGTAATTCGTTTCGGACATGCGGACTTCCGAATTCGACGGGTACAGTTTAACCAAAATAAATTAATAGAATCTTAACCCTGAAACGACATCGATATTTCAACATCGTAATTGGAGTCGGAGATATTTGGATGCAATTTCTGAAAGCAAAATATAGACACAGTCAAATAAAATGTGAAAACTGACACGGAATTAACCCAGTAGTGCGCAACGTACCACATATTATGTTTCTTTGGGAGAGAAGACTTTACAGAGCATTCCGATTCAAACAAATGTTATTTTTGGACTCTCAATGGTTCAAAAATCATGATTAGCCGTCTTTCCATTAGTTATGCTCGAGCAGTGGCCCGGAACCGAGCCATACCCGTTCCCAAGGATAGATCACGAATTTGTGTTTTACGGTTTTCTCAAATATTTATATTGTTTGACGAAGAGTATGTATAATTATACCAAAAAAGGCTCGAGAGTGCGGCTGCATTCGTCGCACACCCCTCAGGCCGGCCCTACCTTAGTTTCTACAACTTCTAGAACAAGGGAATTTCCTGATACTTTTAAAAACGTTCCAGTCATGCTGCATGACCTTATGAGCCAATTTTCGTAAATTATCCTATTATTATTTTACAATGTTTTGAAAATTGAGGACTTTGAGTGAAAAGAAATTATTGACTACCAATTTTATGACAAACAATCCCGTTCTCGTTAATATTCTGCTATTCAAAAAAGATTTTGGATTTTTAGCTTTTTTGTAGTTTTTATCTATTCTTCGGCTTACATTTATATTTGATTATATTATACTTTACACACAGATGCTGCTTGAATATTGAAGCACATATAGGAACCCTTTTTTTTTGTTTTATTATTTTTTACTAACTAACTTCAAATGAATTTTTTGTACTTCTGCCTAGAATAGTTCTATGGCATCTTCATGTGACATACAAGTTTCTCGTGGACAAGATAAATAATATACTGAGGGATATGAATTAACAATGATAGTCTAATAGGTCTGGGGCAATAGCAGTTCCTTCTGCTACGTACCGAGTTTAGCACGCTGGCGTATGCTGAGAAACCAGTGTGTGTGGTTGTTTAACGAATGCAGAAGCATCTTTATATGCAGTTCCTTTATTGTGAATATCCTAGCTTTATCAAATAAATAACTTGGAGCTGTTCTAAGTGGTAATGATCGTATATTGACAATAATGTTATGGCTTTCATGGAGTATATTTAGTGATGTGGGCCCCTCCTCTCCATCCACATTCGTCGTAAAACGACAATAAACCAAAATTCGATCACAACGCTTGATTCGGTTGCGGAAAGATCGATCGAATTAGCCAACGCGATTCTTTATGGGTTCGATGACGTCAAGGTCGCGTTTAGGGGCGTCCGCGGAAGACGCAACGATCCCCGGAGTGCAAATGATATGTAAATAGAAGCCCGTCCACGCATCCCTACGCCTAACTTCGCGCTACACTAGCTGGATCACAAATCGATTAAAATTTCTATTGAGAGACTTCACAGTACGTTCCCGTAAGTATTGAACTTGCTATAGGTGTTACCACGATTTTGCAACGGCTATATAAACTAGTAGACAGAATTTCATTAATTTCCTTCGCGGAATTCCGTCTTTGAACATGATAAAAATAGTTATTTATAGTGAAGCAGTTTTCATATAGGTACATATTGGTGGAGAATTTATTCTTTTTCCGACCCCCATTTCGAAATCCTATAATCCAATTATGCAACGAAAATCGCAGATGAATCGCAGTGATAGGTATACTATAGGGTACCTACTCAAACCTAATGTACGAACTGCAGGGTTCGATTCACAGATCTTATTCCCGATGGCAAGTTCTTTTTGCAGATATTTTAAAAGCTTTTTTTTCTAGTAATGTAATTTCAAAGTTTTCTACGTGAAATTTCGCGTAGAATCCGAGTCAACAATTAAAAATTAGGGTTTCCGTATGAATTAACAAAGACAGTGTGCGCACAAAAATGTTATATTAGGGTATTAGAGATACCCTATGGAAGAAAATGAGAGAAAGAAAGAGAGGGAGAGAGAGAGAGAGAGAGGAAGTAAATTTATTCAATAACAATCACTTATTGAAACATCATTATCAACATAACGAATAATTAATTATAGCTCGCCTTTAGGCAATGCCTGTAATGGCGAGCTATAATTGCTAGGTAAGAATTTAAAAACAATTCCGCTGGCTTTTTTGGGTTTTTTTAATGTATTTATTTATTTTTTTAATTAGCAAATTTTCTTAGAAAATGAAGCTATTGCAATGGCTATCAATTACAACGTAGTCAGTAATTATTATTCAATCTTTTGACTATATTCGATAGGTTCACTATTATATTTAGGAATGAATAAATGTACAGGCTGGTGGAAATTATCGGTGCACAAAAATGTATTTAAAAAGTCACATATGATTTATAATCTAAACAAAACATACATAAAGTGAAGAAAATATTATTTATTGGATCGTAGAGAGAATGTCTATATGATAGAAAATTTTAGTAAGAAATGCATTTCAATAACTATGCGTGGAATTAATTTCTACATAATTTTTAATGAGTTTTTCAATATGCTTTACAACTTTGTCCGGTTTTTTCTCCCATCTCACCTGGCAACCCTGAGTAGAGCCCGGTGGCTCTCAGGGACTGGATCTTGTTTAGTTGACGTTCTAACTCTTTGGGGGGCCGATGGTGGACTCGGAGGTCCATAAGGATTTTTATAGCGTTACTTTTGATGTTATGATGCAATTCAATGATCAAATTTAACCAGGAATGTTCATCGCAAATCACGGCAAATGAGGCCTTATTTTTAAAAAACGGGGGGTGGGAGGGGTGGGGGGTGAAGACTAACAACAGTCATTTTCAACGTTTTCTAAGTGCTTGTCAAAGGCAATTATTAAATTGAATTGTTCGATCTTCTCGACTTCACTTGGCCTTCCAGCCCGGACGTTCTTATCCGCCTAAGAAAGGTAAAAAGAACGTTGAACCTTGCGCTGGTTATCAGCGAGGAAAATCACTCCATGCCACAGTTGATAGCTCGATAAGGATCTCATCACTTGACGAACGCAGGTAAGACCTTTCTGTCCAAGGTGAGTAGCCAATTAAATGCATTAGCCCCCTGGTCTTCATCTAAGATTATTAACGCACATCCAGTGCTGGGCTATAGACCAGATTTTATTGACTCTCGGATATCACCAGGGTTCGATTGGTTCAATTTAAAACATAGAAATAAAGGAAAATACGAATCCACTTTTTCTTCTTCCTTGCTTCCTCACTAACGAAAGTAGGGAAGCTGTAAATTTCCCAAAATGATGATTTTCTATATGATGTTGGACATTGTTCCGACTCGTGATACCTATATCACAGTGTAATTCATTGACATATTTTTTATTGTTCAAGTATTGAATATAAATTCAATCTATGAGTTTGGTGGTCTTTATTGTTGCAGTGAGAAAATAGTGAGTAAGTAGTTGTATTTATTTTGCCACCATAAAGCGGTAATGCCAGAAACTAAGTACCTACTCTTGTTTAGTTCAACAACTATTGTTTTGCCTGCGTTTTGCCTGTTCCAACAACCGATTAACCTTGCCACTGTTGTCTATATCTCGAAAAGTTGTTACAGAACATCAAATCCCCCCCCCAGGCAGGAGACTATTCTACTGTGGTTTTAGAACACCATGTCAAGCACCAACAATATATATATATATATATATATATATATATATATATATATATGTATGTATGTATGTATGTATGTATTGTATATCTATTGTAGGTCATATGCTGACGCACACGAAGACCTAACCATGCTTCTTCCTACTCGGCCAATCTTTACGAGTTGAATACGCGTGATTTTAGCACTAATGGAACAAATAGTAAAGTATACGCTACTAAATACCTTCTTAGCACTTATCGATATCGCTTTTGACGTTAGTGACTATATGCGGATTTATGCTGTTAAGTGCCGCCAAAATGCGTTGAAGTGGAGAGAGTCCTCTTCCTGAAACACGTGGTGTTACACCCGTGAAGGCAATATTCTGTTTTCTCAAGCTTACTGACTCATGATCGTACTCAAAATGAATTAATCATGAGTTTACACGTCGAATGCATAGCAGCAACGCTAATCGTGGATTTACCAAGTGACAACAATAGTGTCCACAGTGACACGGGGATGAGCTATGTCAACCAAGAAGAGAACGTGAGAGAATTCCTAGCGATGCTGAGTCTATAAATGATCCATGCAATGTTTTCAGTTTATACGTGCATAATTACCTACACTTAAGTATTGCTTCCTCACGGCCGGAGGTTGGGGATCTTTGAATTTCTGTAAGAGGTTGTGAAATCAAAATTTCCACTTGCTTTTTGTTTTTTCAGAAATCCTTGATCAAAATCGGTTATCACTCGGTTGGTTTCCACCGATTTCTTGTACCACGCAGAACTTTTCCAAATGATTATCCAATTTTAAAGAAATTTCCAGAGTTGTGCAAATTAACTCCAAGAAAATTATTACGTATACTTGTTTCTATTATTTTAACACAGGATGTGTTTTAGCCTTGGTATCTCAAACCGAAAAAAAACGTTTAAATGTAACGACATGTGTTGCAACAATTTCTGATGATTTCCGCTTACAACCGAGTCGTTGCTAGGTAAATAGTACTTCGCCAGTTTTCATCCAACAAAAATCGTTGACCATTCGTTCAAAAGCTCTCGATTTATCCAAGCATATTATGTTAACTACTGCGAAGTAAGTGGCCAACGATCTGTTATGAGCATGGTTATTTGAATGACTGTATATACACAGGTGATCATTTTCAATAATTGATATTGTGAACATGGTTGCAACCACTTGTTAATTTTCTGATGATTTCATTGAGCTGGTGGTGAGTCGTTGCGCTGGTGATAAATAAATAAAACAACTTGACATAGTACTGATAGGATTCACAGCACCGCAAAGTCATTCTTAAATGCGGGTTGCACTGGCTTATCTGTAACATGTGAGCTAAAACACGTTCTGTGTTTCAATAATTTCATTCGAAGTATGTAAATAGACGGATCCGGGGGTGCGGGTGCCCTGGCCCCTAGTTTTTTTTTTTTTTTTTTTTTTTTTCTCCAGAGTCGAGATTTTGGCGAGAGATGGGCTTGAAGATTCGTGATTTTGGCAAAAGACCAACTAAGTATGTGTAAGTGCACAACCCCATTTGGACTCGAACTCATATATCTATCGATTTTACCGACGTTTTATTATAATTTTTCTGAAATTTGAACACGACAATTTATAACGTTCAAATTTTTGGCAATGAAAACTTCATCTAAACATTATAGTATCCTGCAATAAGAAAAGAATTTCATCCATTTTTTGTTCGTCAACAATCCTACGAAACTTTCGAACACTTTATTGAAACTTGAGCTTTATTACTAAGCGTCAAATAAACTTTTTCAAACAATAGGTATGTATTCTAAAATAAAAACAAATATATTCGATTTGAGAATTTGTTTGCATGCGATGAAATTCTAAACACATTTTAGCAAATTTTCGTAAACAATAAAGCAATTTCAAAGGGTCAAACAATTTTAAAATTGAAATTTTTCAAACTTTTCTTCATGAAAATCAGTTTTGAAACATTCTGAAACGATTCCTGAATTTTGAGCTTTTTCGTGTACGTGTATATACGATATATTATTAAAGATTCGTGTACATTTGTCATTCCCGACGATAACTCGCCTTATGATTGAGGAAGGAAAGGATGAGATCGTTGGCCTGCATTTTTTGAGCACAATAAGTTGCTCAATTTCAAAAAATGTGCTCCTAACATCACTAACAATGGCTTATAACGGCTAAAAATTGTTGAATTCATATGCTTTTCAGGTTTTTGGTCAAAAGAAGCCAATCATCGACGAAATGTATGCACGGAACTATGCTGAAAAATTTATAAAAAAGGCAAAGAAGCTGACGATCCAAAGTAATTTTTTTTTTCTATCGCAGACTATTGTTTAGAACGATTTTTTCTGCCATAAAATTGGTAGGTAGTTAACAATTTTTTTGCACTCGAAATGATTAAATTTTAATACAATGTTCAACAGTATAATACGATAATTTATAAAAATCCTCTCACACAATCATGCTTAATGACTGGAACTGTTTCAAAATTTATCTTCAATCTCGGACCAAAAAGTGATGTCTTCTCCGTTTACATGCTTATGAAAAATGTTTACATGATAGAATGCTATGCTTATTTCTATTGTTTCAGAATACTCCAATAAAAGATTCTCATGAAGGATATTTGCGAAAATAGGCGTAGAGAAATTGATAGCTTTGACGCAGGCATTCATTGATAGTTAACAGAAGTCCTTTTCTGTACCTTTTCCTAGCGGTTCAAAATTGATGCCTCAGATAGATAATACCAACCAACTGTACATACGAAAACATCATTGTGGTCACTTGTTTTTGTTTTTCCACTTGAAACCTGTTTACAAATCAGGATGACCTCTCTCGCTCCAATTACGACTCGTAAAGGATGTAAGGATACGGTTTCGTTTTGTCAGCGTGTTTGAAGGCTATCTTGCTTTCGGCACGCACCCTCGGGCTATTTTGAAAATTCTAATAGCCAGCCGTGTCCTATTTTGTTCTTAACGAATTCTTAACGTTCATATCATCATGTAAGTTCAAATGAATGAAACCTGAAGTTCCTTATGTATAAAACTCAAAGCTTGTTTCTATGTATCGATGTTCCCGATAGACGGCTTAACAGATGGACCGATCCCGACGGGAGCGGTCATAAAATGATCAGCGAGCTCCGGCGCACAACATAGGCTGTTGGTCGGAACCTTCTTCCGAAACATCCTTCTACTTCATGAACGGCGCTACCCGTGTTATTATGGTTACTAACAGGCAGTTTGTTAGCGGTGGAAATTCGTGACAAGTGGAAGAAGTCTTGACGTGTTGCTACGGGTGTTCCGAGTGAAGCACGGGCTGCATTATTGATAGGTGATGGACGGGAATTTGATATTTCGTGCGAAACACGGGACAGAAAACCGATTTGTTTGGCTCCCGACATTTTATTATGGTTGCCAACACGCAGTTCGGGGCCTTTCTTTGCGCGTGTTTGGTTTTGACGATTTCGATCAGCTAAGTGAGGTAAATTCTCACCCGTTGAATATTTTTTTCTGTGTTAGGTAGAAGTAGTAGATGCTGTAGAACCATATTGTCGACGTGAATTATGTTCTGGGAACCTAGTAAGTTGAGAAAAGGGGATGGCCCGTTTTAGGCTCATGGCCAAGTTCTCTATCGAGCTCAAAACGCGATTCAATTTATGCATTTTAGAAGTTGATCAGTAATAATTGTGTGTTCATGGTTGTGTGGCCTGGCTCACCACTGAAAACTAGCCTTCTTGAAAACCAGACCAAACTTGGTCCAATTCATCAAAAATTTGGTTGTCCGTCTTGTCATCATCGTCTTGACTCATGAATCATCTGATTTTCCAACTGTGGTGAGCCAGGCTTTTGTAGCAAAGTAAGCATGAACTTTGCTCTAGATCTAAAATCTTCACACATTCTGGAAAAAATGAATGGAATAACGTTATTCCATAACGGACACACAATTATTGCTAATCAACTTTTAAAATGCATAAATTGAAACGCATTTTGAGCTCAATTGAAAACTTGGCAATGAGCCTAAAATGGCTCAATCCCTTTTCTCAACATACTAGGTTTCCCGAACATAATTCACGTCGACAATGTGGTTCTACAGCATCTACTACATTCTACTAACACGGAAAGAAATAATTGAATCGCAAAAAACAACGTAAGTGCTTCAAAACATACTGTAAAGTTGAAATGTTTCCTGGCTCATTATGGATTGACAGTTAACTTGGTGAGCTTTTCGAGGCTCATCGATATAAGTAACCAGAGACATAGATAACTTGACAATGAGTCTTTTTAGGCTCATCCATAAAATTGACCATAATTACCGGCAAGGACCATAATGATTTTTTCAGTTATTTTTCCCATTGTTCTGAGAATATATTGCAGAAAAATAAAATATTTGGACTGATTTAATGACGTCGAATTTTCCTTGCCAAGATAAGGGTTTAAATTAAATGTATCCCTGCTATCGCTCTAGTAGCCCCTGTAGGAAACGGTGTACCTACTAAAATGTCGAAATCTTTCGAAATTATTCTCCACAGCTCACCGCTCCGCTTATATTAGTCAACGCTTCCTTTTCCCCTGAGCCCGCATTAACACTCTAATCTCGTGTTCTGTGCAACTTTTCGCCCAGTGATCCAGTTTTTGTGCACCCGGCGATTTTTTGTAGTTACTACCGATCTTCCTGCTGGCAGTTCTCGGCGACCTTTAGAAATATCGGCATGTACACTTGTTGGTTACGCGATTTCATTCTTTCGTTTCTCCACATCATCCCACCAGGGTCGGCTTCTTGCGGTTCCAAGCAGGAACTTGCAGCCTCCCAATCTTATCTGCGGATGCATTTCAACCTATAAAATCATGAACGAATTGGTGAGCGCTTTTTCCAGCAACTGACAGATTTCCGCCGACTGATTCCGTTGGTGGGTTTTGAAATTTATGGCAAAGTTCCTACTTGGCTCTGACGAATAATCTGATCTTCTGATCAGCCCCGTCCCATGAAAAACCTACGTCACTGCCAAGTTGGGTGGGCAGTATAGCTTCCTCACTTATTGTGACACGGACGCTTCCAGGATAAATAATATAGAGGACTATCGCTCTGATTTCTGCAGTGTTTTCCTGCCAGAAGATACGTGCCGCTAGCGTCGCGCCGGTTCACTGAAATTACGCGTTCCGCCACGCACCGGCTCATTTCAAAATAAATGATAAAGTCGTACATAACTCCTCTTACTTTTCCTCTAAACAATCACAACTACTTATTGTAATCTGTGAAATCTCTTTGTTTTAATGGGAATGATGTAGAGTAGGAATTGACATTATAGTGACGACATTTCTCAGTTCTACTTTTCCAGTTACCCAAGGCTAAAATTTGAACGAACAGTGTTACCAATGAACTTGCTTCCACTGTAAAACTAACAAAGAAAGCCATCTGATCATCAAACACCGTAAAACCATTTTATTTTATTCCGAAATTAAAGGTAAGTTTGTAACTCAAAAATCACAATTTCCATCAACTTACAGGCGCAATTTTATGCTATATAACTATTACTGGAACTTCAAAACATCAGGTGATAGGCGTGCCGCCGTCTTGGAAGTCGTAATTTCAGCCCACCATCGCAATTGTGATTCATGTGTATTGGGTTGGCACCAAAAGTATATAACACGTATGCAATTGTCTCTCGTTCACGACTATAGAGAATTGCTATAGTACGACTGGTGAACTATTGTTTTTCAGGCTGTTAGTTTTGCGATTGAAATTCTTAACGTACCAATTTAATGGTCGTTTTTAATAGCATACTTTTATTGGTTGTCTTTATTGTTTTGGGACTGCAATGTCATTTTACTTTTGTATCAACGTTTCAATACTCTTTCTGGGTCATTGGTTTCATGAACCTACACGTCTAGTTCATAATCTTTTTGCATCTTCAGGACTACTCTGAAACTTTTTGCAATTTTTGCAACTTTTTTGCAAGGAGCAATTTCTCCTATTTTACTCATAATATATTCCATCAGCTGAAAGATCTTGAAGAGAGCTTTCTAAAAAAGGTGCAACATGAAGGGTCTCGGATGATTGGAATTAAACAAAACATCGGTGTAAAGAAAGCTGAAAGACATCATAGGGGAATGACCCCCCTCCCCCTCCCACCACTGAGGGGGCTGATGCTAGACTCGGACGTCCACAAGTGCTGGGCAGTCCTCCAGAAATTGGTGGATGGACAGACCACCCCCACACCTCCCACACACAACATCTCGAGCTTCTGCACTAAGCAGGTGTCTGTGAGTAAGACGGGTATGGCCAGTGGCAACCCGGTTGACCACTACTCGATTCCTCCTGGGAAGTAGGGTTACGAAAGGGCCCGCCGGGCTCAAGTCCTCAACCTGCCATTTTGCTCATGCCAGATGGAATTGGCTTTATGTTGCATGTAAGAGATTTGATCCTCAATGCGTATAGGCAACATATCGATGGAGTTATCACCAATGACTCTCATTGCACACTCATTGTCATGAATACCCACATGGCTCGGTACCCGTATAAAAGTTATGGTTGAGCCCAATGTCGTGGCTTGGTGTAGCGATAAATGTGCTTTGTATTAGGGAATCATCAGAATATGAGTCCCTTATCGCCTCGATGGCACTTAGTGAATCGCTACAATGCGAATCTGCTACAATGCAGCCCGATTTTGATGACATTTTTATTACTGTTCGGCTAGCCCTTATAGGTTTTACCGTCGTAGTAAGAGTAGAATATTTTGTTCTCCTAGAATTGCATTTGGCCCTATTCGCCATCGTTCCAAGGAGCCTAAGAGAATCTGAAACAAACCAAAACGGCAATTCGTGCTGGAGCGGCCACGATCAGCTTCGCGCCCCTATCAGCTCCTGGTCGCGGAAGCTTCTTGGTCTCCAGTTTGTCACTGGCAAACTCGACGACGACCTTCGGCTCGACACCGCGCCCGATTGTTGTGCGGGCGCCAAAAAGGAGCGTTTCGAATTAGCGCCGATCTGTTGTAACTCTGAGAAACAGGCAGGTCGGTCGGTCGGTAACTCTTGGATACTCCGTTGGGACACGCTTCACTCGTCAGTGTGTCAATCGCGAATGGGGGGAGAGCCCGCCCAAGATGCCGCTCTCTGCGTCGAATCCGATCCGTCGGTCTGTCAACCGATAATTCCGCTACAACTGCATAACAAGGCGATCTGCTTCAGAACACCAAAAATTAATTAACTGGTAGCTAAGGCAACCACGGTAGAACTTTCGAGTGCCACTTCCCTGCAATAATTCGAAATACTTTGTGGTTTCAAGGTTCATTTCGGTGGATAGTTATCTCGTTCAAGATGTTGAATAATTCAGATCTTGTCTGATCCAGATATTGTAGTCATCTGGACAGAATTGATACAGTACAGAGGTACCTACTGATGTGAGGAGAATAGCGATTATCTACTTATAGTCCAGGGTTCAAATTTATAGAAATAAAAGTTTTGTTCAATCACACAACCTATACACCAAGAATCGGAGTACCATTTCTTGAGAACCCACCTTCCCTGCACAGTGAATTTTTTGACGCAGCAGCCAAAAAGCCATGTTGAAATTAAAACCGTTTCGCATCACTGTGTTTTAATCTGGTGACGCTTTTTTGACCCCCATATAACAATGCTTTAGAATATTCAAATTGACTCTCATTATATTTCCCTAATAATTTGATAATAAACGCAAGTAAAGCAAACCTCTTAGAGGAATGTTGGTTTTTATGGTGCCTACTGTAGTGCCTATATGTGGATTCGCAACTTTTCTTTATTTGGGCAGTCCAAATTATTAGAAAAATGGGCAGACAGGCATTTTTTATTAACATTTTCTATGTGGATTCTCAGCACACTCTTTGATATATATATTGATTGTTGATTGATTGTTGATTCAATATATCAACTAATCAAATCAATGCTGGCTTCCTCTCCCCCCCCCCTTACCATATGCTAGCCTGTGTTAAAACAGAGCTTTGTTTCGTCATTGGTACCAATACTTCTAAATAAGGCACAAATTTAATATTTACCTAGTATCTTTCCGACACGGCTTATTTAAGATTTCAATGGTTTTAGACAGTACTTATACTGTACAAAGCTGTATGGTGTGAAAATAATTTAGATAATCTATTAAGATTTAATAAACCTGTCAATATCAAGAATCAAGAAACCAAACTTTATATTTTTATAATATCGAATCGCTAAATCACACATCGTAAAATTGGAGAACCATTTCTTCAACAATCACCGTTCCCTATATACTCGAACAGCCTCTTGTAAACAAGGCATTGAAAATTTGAAATTATTTTCAGCTGATAGTAATTTCATGAATATCTAACTTATATTATCAAAAGCCTCAATTTCGTAACACGGGAACTGTACTGGCAATATCAAATGTTATGATAGTCAAGGTTCGAAAGCCCAGTTTAATACCACCCAAGCGTTGCTTCAAATATCTTTATTCAAAAGGGTTACAGTTTTAATGACTCATTGCAACGGCTCCATATGGATTTTGATCTGGCAAAAAATGAGGGTAGGTTACCTACATCAGGACCTTGGTCACTTCATAATTAGAATCAGAATCGTATATATTGTCATAACATGATAGAATGTAGGACAATAATTGTCAACGTCCCTGCAACGTGAATTAACGTCCCTGTAGCCAATAAAGGAGAGAGAAAAAATAGATTAATTAAAATAATAATAGTAAAATGAAATAAAAGAGAGTAGGCTGGTCATTAACAAAAGGAGGCTCGGCCGGGGCTATACGACCGAGCCCGGACCCGACTCACCATGGCGGCCTCCCGGGACTTTTGACTCTACTTCAGAATTTTATCAGAAATGTTTCAGAAAATGGAGTAGAATGTCGCCAACCGCACCAGTTTATCCCAATCTATTGCTGAAATATGATTTTTTTTTTTTTTTTTTTTTTTTTGTTTATTAATACCATGTTTTCAACATAAAAACCCAAATTTTTTCCTTTTAAATCGATTTTTCTTAAATGTTGACCACATTTTTGGAATCCACGTTAAATTGTTTTTAAGAATAGACGTTTTCATATTTATTCAAATCCATTCAGATTCATTTATTAAAACACAGAAGTTAGTTCTTTTGGAGATAGTAAATTTTTTTTTTTTTTTAATTAGCCGCTTTGTCAAAATTATGTTTAGAGATAGTCAACTTTCACAAAAACTGCTTTATTTTATACTCTTCTCAACGGTATAGTCTATTTTACTTTTACATTGTTGAATAGGGGTAGAAAACGATGATTCAATGTGGAAAAACGTGGATATTCTTGAAAAATGACCAACGAGTTAGGGGTCAGCTTGTACGTATTTTAACCTTCTGAATCTGATGGTACCACCTGCAGATCTCTCCAACTCCTTTATAACCGATTTTTACATTTAAATGAACAACTTATATCTTTAAAAACACTTACAAATGAACATGTCAAACAAACTAAAAATTTATAATATGTGCAAAACTCCGTTATAACGGAATAGGAGAAGGCACGGATTTTGGCTACAAGTGTTACCATTTGATTCAGCGTGAAAAATACATAGAAACCGACCCTCACTCTTAGATACCTAAAGGGTGGTTTCCAGAAAAAAAACCCACGATTTTATTAGGAAAAAAAAAGATCCAGTCATGCAGAATGGTCGTATGAGCGAATTTTCTTAAACTACCTATTGTATTACAAAATGTTTAAAGTGTATCGAAATGTGAGCAATTAGAGTACACAGAAATTGTTAAAAACCAATTTTATAACAAAAAACAACTCAAACTGAATGAAATTTGGCGATTTAAAAAAGATTTTGGATTTTTAGATTTTTTTGCTGTTTTCATACATTTTTATGCAAATATTGATGAAATTTGATTAAATCTTCCTGCACAATTTCTTGCATACATTTTATAATGTTCCAGTTCGATGCTGATGAACTTTTTTTCACTAAAATTTTGCTAAAAAATATAAATTTAACGATGGTTAGCCGTTTTTAGTGAATATTGAGCACATTTTTTGAATTTTTTTAATGTGCTTTAAAAGTGCTGGGCAACGGACACATTCTTTCATTTGTAAAGCTTGATTTGTTGGTGCAAGAACGGGTACAATCCTAAGGAAAGTTATCGTCTGGAATGACACAAACGCTCACACACAAACACATACACACACTCTCCTGGAATTGTTTCACAATGCCTCAAAACGGATTTCAATGTAGAAATTTTTCAACAATTTTGATTTTAAAATTTTCCAATCCATTGCAATAGCTTTTTTTTTAGCCGGTTATTGAATAATCAAGCGAAACTACAAACATTTGTACTTATCAGCCAGACTGGGTATAATAACAAAGTCATTGGTTAAAGCATGTTCTTAAAAGAATTCGAAAGGGTGATAGATACTCACGTCACTGTGAAAAGAAGAAAATAAGGTAGCTCAAAGACTGATGGTGGAAATGAGAGATGAAGTGCGGTTGTTCGTTCAATAGCTGAACAAGAACTAATTCAAAAGCGGGAGCTGCCTGAGCTCGGAGAGTCCCCAAGGATGACCCGTGTTTACCAACAAAGCACTCAGACGAGCGAGCTCAGTTTGGTCAAGGCTCCGTAAACATATCTTGCGAACGATGGAAATAGAATTGGCGGTCAAACGCCCTTAGTAGATGATAATAGATTTAGCTTGGTAATTGAGTAAGTAGAATGCCAGTCGCAAATATGAGGAAATCGAGTGTTTGGGAAGGTCAGAAATCCGAAATGTTTACTGTAGATTAATCGATCATTTAAATCAAACTGCAGAGAGAAAACGGACGATTTCACGATGTCTCAATCAGCATCGCAAATTTGAAGTTTACTTACTAAATCTAGTAGGTCGCAAAGGAAGGATTTTAAACCTTAGAACGGTAATTATACGCCTAAAAGGTGTATACGAATTCAAACAACCCTAAAATGAACTGTCTCTCCAGAGCTTTCTCCCACCATGAATTTTCTCTAGTAGTTCTAGTAGTACTATAGAAGCATCGGACATGTAGACTTGTACAAGGTGAAGAATGACAATTTTCACTCAACACAACTTACGACATTATATTAACACCTCATACCATAATGCATAATATACTACACACCTCAAAAGAATTAAAGGAGCACTTTTCGTTACAGAAGTCAGAGACCCCAAATCAACCGGATAAAGTTCAATTGAGCAAAACAGATTGAAATCTGAGCAATTCCCTCAAAATGAGTAACCCCCACCTCATTAACTTTTCTCGACAATTTTTGAAATATCGAACTGAAACTTTGAGAGCGTTTATGGGGTGCCTGATACTAAGTTTTAAGCAAATGAAAATCAGAAGAAAAAATCCAACAATTTTTGGCCTACCCAAAGAGGGGTTGGTTTATTGGGAAGGTACTAAGAAAACAATACATACAAAACATACTTAGAAAACAATTTTTCGATTTTTTGCCGAGTGACTCCTCATTTCAAATTTTGCTTCCGAGTCTACCTAAAGGTAGCGGAAGCATTGTTTTCACTTTCGGGAGAAAACAAATTTTTGAATCAAAATGTCCACTCGCATTTTACGTTTTAGACCATTCTGAACAACTTTGGTTCCGTGTCTGTCTGTCTGTCTATGTGAGTGTCTGTCGTGTGCCCGCAAATCCTTGTAACAAGCTTATTTTCCACAGTTTTCGTCCGATTTGGATGAAATTTTCAGGGAATGTACGGGTTATGAGGTAGAGGAGGTAGAGTTTCATCAATCTTGACTCAATACCTCACTCTGCGCATGCTCAAACGTAAATTCTACCAAGCATCATTTTCTCACGCCCTAGTCGTCCGATCTCCTTCAAATTTGGATGATAGTTGGGGTAGACAATTAGATCATCTTATCAATTTCAATATGATTGTATCATTAATAGCTACTGCGCATGCGCCAATATGAAATCCTTGTAACAAGCTTATTTTCCACAGTTTTCATCCGATCTGGATGAAATTTTCAGGGAATGTGCGGGCCAGGGGGTTGACGGTCCCCTGTCAGTTTCATTGTTGCCAAATCAATACTTCAATCTGCGCATGCACAAACGTAAATTCCATTATGCTCTCAAATTTGATTGATAGTTGGGGGATGACGATTTGATCATCCCATATAAATGTCAACATGATTGTATCATCAATAGCTACTGCGCATGAGCCTATGTGAAATCCTTGTAACGATATTCATTTCCACTGTTTTCATCTGATTTCGATAAAATTCTCAGAGAATGCGCGGGTTAGGTAATTATTGAGACGGAAACTAGTGAAAACGATACCAAACTCGATTTTCGGTTGATATATTATTATTGTCAAAGACAAGTAGCAACTAGTAACGAGTGGTTGGTCTCATTAGAACAAGCTTTATAAAAAAGGCCTTCTGTGCTTAAATTAGTTTTTTTAAATTAAACTTCAACATTTCTCCCCAGGAACTGGGGCTTCTTCACGAAGATTAATATTCAAAAGTGTAAAATATCTACTTATTTATAGTTTTATTTTTTGTTAAAAATCGAATATAAAAATCGAATTAAAATCCCAAACAGTTTGATCAAATCCATTTTTGCAAATTTCAAAATCAAAATTGGAATACTTAGACGCGACCCATTTTACTGGATAACGAACTCTGGCGGAGTAATCGGAAGATCCATTTTCGCGTATGTACCGTCTAGTTTGATCCGTTCGATAGAGATGATACAACACACACATACATACCAAAAGCGTTAAAAGAATCTGTTTCATAATGCCTTAAAAAAGATTTCCATGTGGAAATGTTTGGAAAATTTTTACATTTTAAAATTTTTGACACCATTTCAATAGCTTTGTTTTATATGAAAATTTGCTAAAAGATTGAGAACCCTTAATCTAATGTAAATTTTTCTGGCACTTGAACTTACTTATCTTTATCATGTGTCTTTTCCTATGTCTATAGAACGTAATATTACAATCAATATTACAAGTATAGTAGTTATATACGTACCACTATAATTTCAAAACAATCAACAGGAATGCAGAAACAATTAAGTGATAAATATGATCACCATTGAAAATTCTGTGATGTGGAAATTTTCTCTCCTTTGGAAAATACTCGCTTACATCGTAGAAATGAATAATTTTAATTGGATTTAATTGAAGTGAATGTCATTGAAGTCTTTCATGATCATCGTGACACATAAAAGCAAAAGTGTTTTTCCCGGTGGGTAATGTCAATGTAATAAACCGTATACTCGTTTCCTGTATCTTAGGGTGAAATTCCTAATCCTCACTAAGTTGAAAGGAAATGCTCAAGTGAAGCTCTGAGTCGTTGGTGGCTACTTAGCCTATTCATGGTCAGTGACTAAGGAGTTGCTCAAGCAACTTTCCTGAGTACGTTAATTGAACTCTTTAGTTTTTCATTTTTAACTTGGATAGGGAAACAGACTAATATCGCGTTCACGACATTCAAAACTAATATAAACAAAACAAAGCGTCCTAAAACGTGAAAAACTGATGTGATAACAAAGCCGGTAAGTTACATCAAGTTGTAAATTGTACGGGGAAATTCCCTTTTTTGAGTGATAATACACAACATTATGGCTGTCAACTTCTGCAAGTAAGAGAAATGTTACCTAAAGTCGAAATTTTTCTCAACTGAGAAAGTTAAGAAAAATCTCAGCTTGAGTCAAGATATTTCCTGACTTTAGAAAGCGAAAACATAACTTTAACTATGAATACCAAATACGACTGAGCAATCGATTTAGAAATTTATTTACTTCCCCAAGTCGGGAAAAATCTTTACTCTGGCCAGACTATGAATTCCGTCCTACTCAATTTCAGAAACAACAAATTGGTATATTGTTTCAAGCTCTAAACGTCTCAGGGCAATTTTCACCAACTCCCCCTAACCATGGTTAAAGTAGATCATTGAACGTTGATTTAAAACAAACGGGTTTCACCAACGTATCAATAGGTGTGTTCCAAGCACCCGTCTGAGTTCATGAATTCACACGGGTTCCACGAGTTCACGAAACTTTTAAGTTCAAGAACCCGTCGGTGGGAACACTATAGTTCACCTGACACTCAATGCACTCACCAGCTCTAGCGTCGTCTTAAGTAACGTGAAAACCTCGTCACGGTTATTTATGCGAGCGACATTCCCTCATTTGTACGTTTATGCATTGTTACTTCAAGATTAGAAGAGTCAAAATAAAAGAGTGCATCCATCCTGCTTCATCGGAAGGCACGACTCTATCCGCGTCAAATTTCTGCTCATCTAACTCCTCCTTCTCATCAGAAGTAAGGACCCACTCCCAATCCGATTCCAAATCAGAACCTTCTAGGAAGAGCCCCGCTATTCTATTAAGATTCATGACGTAAATTAAGTGCAACGCAAGCGAGGAACTAAAGAGATGTGAAAAACGATAACGCAACAAGCATGAAGCAGACGAATGACAAAGCAAGTATTTAGCTTGAGGGTTCGCGGTGAAATGAGATTTTTGGAAGGTTCAGAAAGGTTTCCTTCAGTTCGAGTTCTCAACCCTATCCCCGAGCAGGGCCTGAAAAGTGCATGAACTCACTGAATTCAGTTCATGAACCCGACGCGGTGGGAACACCTTAGCGAGTGTTGAGTTCCTGAACTTGAAACGCTTGGAACACGATTCACGTGCGCATGAGGTTCGCCGCCGAACCAGTTTCGAAAAGTTCATGAACTCGCGGTTCTTGGAACACAGCTAATGGTTACACTGTTATCAGTAAACATCGATTTACAGCGTTTCCGTGAAACGTCAATTTAAAGTTTAAACGTTGATTTAGACGACATCATGGAGACATTTGCCCGCAAAATGGGGATGATAACGAGATAATAGTGAGGGTACTCACCGAATTATGTTATCCGAATTATGAGCGTGATTGTCTGATTAATTGTTTACATACAGGTGAACCTTCTCAGTTAATTTTGTATACATGATTGCATGCACATTAGACTGGAAAGAAACTTTGAACTTGAAATTTGATAGGACTCTCTGGGTCATTAAGAGACGATTGAGTTGATGGGCTCTTTCCTAATCAACTGAAATGTACTAACTCATTTATTATGCTAATAAACCCTGCAATAACCTTTGTGTTGATTGATTCCATTATATATTCGGAGAGTCGAAAAACATAAATGACAAGAGGTTTTCTCAGTAAAACTCGTTAGCCGTTAGCCTTGCATACCTAACTATATATTTATCTATTCTAAATGCAGCCTCACTGCTAGTACAGGAGCTGAGAGAAGTTTCGTTCGCAAAAATAGAGGCACGGTTTCGAACAAAATTTGTTTCTTGGTCAATTACAAAGGTTCATTATTGAAAATAATAAGCGAAAATGTTTAAGAGGAACTTTCGTTCAGTAATGAGCTCTACATTCGAACCCTGAAGTTTGTACAAATTGATGTTTTTCTTGCATACCTACTCGTATTTTAATCAATTCTAAATACCTACAGCTTCACTAAGTTTGGCTGTAAATTGTGAGTGACTCTCAGCGAAAACCTACTCCTGGAGTTCATTCGTACTGACGTCAGATCATTGTGCTATAGTGATCCTAATTACGGTACCTATCTTAGGGATAAGTAGCTAAGTCGCCTGCACCGAGATAGAATGTGGTGAGCGCACATTTCGGGTCGAGAGGTTTCTCATATTTACGCACAACCGTAACAGCAGCAGCGCTGGGGTAGTTTTGTCGTTTTTGGGAGCCTTAACGGGCCCTTAACAGCTGAGATTTCCGGTTTAATGAGTAAACGTTGATTAAAAACTTTGGTGAAACCAGCCCTCAGAGGCGTATATTAAAACGCCAGCACACAAATTTCATCATCTTAGACTTAACTAACAAACTCGCCAGCACAAACTTTATCGACCCATACACTTCTTTGAAGTTGTGTAGCCCTATCAACCGTGGATGCCTTGAGAACACGCATTCCTACTATCGCGGGTATACAGTAAGCATACAGTATAGAACCCCAGATTTTAGCATGGCCTTTTGACATGTTTCATCTTTAGAATGGCTTGTGATTTGAATTTTTGCAGGACCGCGAGACGAGCTAACGTAGCCCTAGCAATAGCATGTGAAGGTGAGACTACAAAATAAAATTACTTAATTTGAAATAATTGAACAGGTAGGTACCATGCGGGCGAAAACGTTAGCTGAATTTAATTCAACAATAGAGAGCTGAAGACTGAATTGAAGGCCGCTGTTGTAATGCCTCACCTCCAAGCTAGCTGATTTAGTTTATAAACGAACATTAAGATCTAAATCTTTTTATTATAAATCTCTAATTCTCTAGGAAGAAAATTTTGCTGGACCGCGAGACGAACAGACGTAATCATGGTCGTAACATGTGTGGGTAGTTAATAACACGTGTAGGAGAGGCTATCAAATTATTACCTAATTTGAAATAATTGAATTATTGAAATAATTGATTATTATCATCTGAGTGAGCTTCGGAGCAAATATCTTTGCTAATTGCTAGAAGAATTGCTATGAAGCTAGAATTTTATAGGGATGAGACATGGTCCTTTTTTTTTTTTTTTTTTTAATCTGAATCTAAAATTTCTAAAATTTAAATTTCAACGGACGGTCTCTACTTTTTCTCATCATATTGTCAACCGATGATCAAAACACTAGGCAATGCAAGACTCCCGCGTTGAGGTAGGGATGCTCATAGGGGATGCCTGATATATTATGCAGACAGAGGCCGTGGATATAGCCCTGAGAACGGTCTCATTCCTGTGAATTGCTGAAAACAGGCTTGGGGTGAATGTGCTGAATCCGATTTTATGCAAATCGAACACTTTTCTCTCAACCCCTGAGAGCTTACATTCCAATTACGGACTTTTGCTGTTATAATTCACAGGCAAAACTAACTGTAACACATATCTTCTCCATATTAACTTTCCCGCGACACAGGAGAATCCTTAGAAAGGTGAATCTAAACGGAACCGACCGAACGGAAAAATCCGATTGAGTTTTAATGACTCGTCGGTTTTCTGACTAATTTGTGGAAACCACGGATTCTTGCCAACGAGTTAGGTCACCCTAGTAGAAGTGGGCCTCCCCGCATGACGATTCCTTTTGTACTCGACCAGCCTAATTAGTGGGAATATCCTTCCGAAAATCCATTTCATCAGTCATCTAGTTGGGTCGTTTGCCAAGAAACTGCCCTCAAAAAGTCTACCATGGGATTCGTGCGTTCTGATTCTAGCGCTAGCGGTGGTGACTGTTGTAAGCTTAGGTAGTACTGATGGCAAGGGGTGCACTGAACCTTATCTACATTCACGATTGAAACGTCTTGCGAAAAATAAATAATCATGGAGAAGACTTCTTTCATTGAAATAATATTCACCCGTACTACGAAACAAAAAACCACTTACACCAAGAAACTTGGGGAAACAACGGGAATTTATAGGTAATATTTAGTAATTTTTTACCATGGAATAAGAGAAGATTCACTTCCTCCTTGGTAAAACATTCAAGGAGTTCTCATTTATTGAAGACAAGCAATTCAAGAAAACAACAAAAATGAGGCCCAAACGTCCACAGCCAGCGGATTGCAATCAGAGAAGAGTTGAACCAAACCACCGTTGTTATTATATCCTATTATCAGTGTGTTTTTGTTTTGATTTTGATCTCTCGGCTTCTGCCAAGTTAAATTTCATTATAAAATGAATTTATTTGTGACAAATTTACTTTTTTGAAAGTTCCAGTCATGCAGCATGATCGGATGAGCGAATTTTCTTAAATTATCGGTTTTTATTATAGTATGTTAAAATGCATTGAAATTAAGCTATTCTAGTTGAAAGAAATGGTTGAAAACCAATTTTATTGCAAAAAAAATCGTACCAAATTAAATTCGGTGATTAAAAAAAAAAGATTTTGGATGTTTGGTTTTTTTGCAGTTTTAATATATTTGTCAGCATATAATAACGAATTTAAGTACGTTTTTCAGTATAATTTTGAGCAAAAATTTTTTATTGTCCTAGTTAATCGTTTATAATTTTGTTTTGACGAAAATCTGCCAAACATTTTAAATTTAACAATTTTTGGCCTTTTTTATATTTTTATTGGTTTTTTGAGCACATATTTTGAAGTTTTACCAATTTAATGTGCTCAAAAGTTGTTGGCCAACGAACTTATTTTTTCCTTTGGAAAGCTTGATTTTTTGGCGCAAGAACGGGATTTGTATCTTAATCCTATTAAAATTTTGCCTCAAACCAGATTTCAATGACGAAATTTTTCAAAAATGTTGATTTTAAAAATTTCCAAGCCATTGCAATTCTTTTTTTAATTTATATTTACTAAAATGAGCTGTTTTTGTGCGGGTCGGTTGGTTTCACGATCAATCTGATGGTCTGATCAATCTGTAAAATTGCAAGTGGTACCTACGATAGGAGAAAGGAGTTAATCGAGGAAAGTAAGTCTACAAAAATTTCACATTTCGCTCTTCAGTACTGATGTCAAAACGTGAAATCATTCACAGAATTTCAAACTATCTAATAGAAAATCAAATTCCTAAAATAATAGAAAGTTTATGATTGCAACACACTGCCTACGTAGGTACCTCCAGTGTAAGTAGTTTGGCCTGAATGTTGATTCCTAAAAATCTGCGATTGTACCACAATTTCCCATAAATATCAAGAATATCTTCTGCATCAGTTCATGCTGACAAGGGCAAAACTAAAACCGTGGAATTATGCAAACTATTTTTGGACTCATCGCACGAAAATAATTCGATGCCGATCCCATCGGTCTCAAGAAACCTTGAAATTATACGAGTGTTAATTAACTCACGTTAGGTACCTAAATGCAAGGTATTTCAGTAGGATGATGTTAGGTACTGTAATTAAGTAGTTAATTACGGCCATTCCTACATATGAAGCCTTCATTTACGGGTCTGCCGCAAAAGAGATCCAAATAGGTAGGTAGGTACCTACAGTATTTTCCCTACCATCGATCGTTCTCGTTTCTTCGTCGATCGTTCTCGTTTCTTCGTAATATATCACATGCCCAGCCCCCAGCGTCCAATAACTTTTTTCCAAATACCTTGTCAAAAAAATTCTGCAAATGTGTCAGGAAAAAATGCATCTTTAATTATCACGGACATCTTAATCGCAATAAACAGTCATTGAATCATTACAGTCAAGTACACAGTACTCTTTAATCACAAGTTAGATTAACGTTTTTGTTTTCATTCTTCCTTTCCACATTCTTAGGGCCTGAAAAACTGAAAGAAAACTTTCTATAAAGCGCTGAAGAAGGTGGTTTAACAGTCACCGAGGGAGACGTGGCCGGGGGAAGGGTGGTGGTCTAAAGGCGTAGAGAGCTACCATTACATACGTCGCATTTTGCCGATAGAGCGCTCTGTATTTCAGACTATGCAAGAGGCCCATAGTTGGTGTACGTGTGATAAATTACGGACGAGTGTATGTGAGAATCCTGTAGGCTATCTACCGAGAACAAAACGTCTGCCAAGTTGGGTGGGCAGTACAGCTTTCTCCCTTATTGTAACATGGACGAACCATAGTAAGAAAGAACCCATTACGACCAAATGAACGTAATCAGAAATTAATTGTTACGCATGGACACACGCCACTATTGATTCAACGGCTATGAAATTGCTAGGTTACAATCCAAGAGCTAACACACACCATTCGTGGAAATTTCTTCTAAATCGGTCCATTAGTTTCGGAGTTTCACTTGTGTCAACCAACTTAAGTTTTACGCTTTGGCAGTAGTTATTAATCAACCCATCGCGATAAAATGCATAGCAAACCTTCCTCAAACTCATACCCAACTACCCTCCGAGTTTGAACGAAATCAGGCAGATAGATCGTAAGAAATAGATGATGTAAGAAATCGTGCATGCGCACACGCTATTGTTGATCCGATGAGAATGAGGGACCGAAACCCGGCACCCAGCGTGTCGGAATGAGACAGTTGCTTTCTGGACCCGATTGTCTTCGACACCCAGGTTTTTCGGAAACCAGCTTTTGCGCTTGGCACCTAATTGCGTTGGCACCCAAGTCTTCCAAGTGCAACACCTTTTTTTTAGGCCGGCGAGAATGAAACTTAAAAGAGAGTACCCAGGAGCTAATCCACACAATTCCTGAAAACCTCATCAAAATCGGTCCATTAATCACCGAGTTTTATGTGTGTCAATAAACTTTACATACGCGCATGTGCTACAGTTATTTCTCACCCAATCACGTTAAAACTGATAGGGCACTTCCCTGAAACCGATACCCAACTACCCTCCGAGTTTGAACGAAATCGGACGATTATACCGTAAGGAATCAAGGTTACAGAAAGTCGACGTTTGCGCATGCGCTCACGCCGTTATTGATTCGACAATAATGAAATTCATAGCGGACCATCTAGGAGATTACCCGCACAATCAATTGCACTGAAAATGTCATCAAAATTGAACTGAAACTTAGTATAGTTATGTGCGTGACAACAGATTGGCACAGACGCACTGGCAGACAAGGAGCGAAAATTGATCAGCAAGTTATATCATCCTCCAGACGAAAATTCCCAAAGCAGCAATTTGTTCTGACTATCGAAGCTTCATTGTTTTTGCCACGATCCTGCCCATGGGTCGAGAAGCATTGTTTCATTTTCGAAAGATGAAGAACATCGCCAATTTTGCCAACATTAAAATTTCCTCTCGCATTTTATGTTTCGGGCCATTCTGAACAACTTTTGCTTCGTGACTGTCAGTCTGTGTGTCTGAACATCCTTGAAAGAAGCTTAATTTGTATAGTTTTCATCCTCTTTTGATTATATAACAAGCAAACGTGCCAGCACAAGCCAAGGTATCAGTTTCATTGCTCACAACACTGTGTATGCGCATTTGTAGAATCCGTCAATTATCATTCTCACGTTCTAATCGTCCAATCTCCCTCAAATATGGTCGGTAGTTGGAGGAAGAAGATTTTTATCTCCACATATCCATCAAGAGGACCTATCATTATTAGCTGCTGCTCATTGTGAAATCCATGTAACAAGCATTATTACCGCTACAATTTTCAATCGATTTTGATGAAATTTTCTTGGAATGTGTGGGTTAGATGAAGGGTATTTCCCTGTAAACTGCATCATTCAAAAATTAATAGTTTTCACTGCACGTGCTCAAACGAAAAATCCATTAAGCAACAATTTTCTCATCTCCTATTTGTCTGATCTGAAATACAGAACCTGCATTTCCGAGAAACACTCGCTAAGAGGGTAGCATATTAGAGTCCGCGTTTTTCTTCGTCGAATATCCACACAAAACCATCCTCAAAATGTCCCATTCTTGGACTAGTCAGAATACGTGGTATTGGCGAAGGTGCCTTCTTGAAGGAAACTATGTCAAAAATTAATAGTCAGAATTGAGACAGGAGTGTTACCAAGGAGGAAGGAATGTAAATAGTGCTGACCCAACACGTGAAAGTGGCAGCTGACAGGCGCGGGAGCTTGAATCACGCACTCTCAGTGTCACACCAAACGCCCAATATTCATCATATAGAATTACAATACTTCGTTAATTAAACAGAATTTTTTCCACTTTTTTCATTTAAAATCACATTATACCCTTCCTCGCCCTTTTTAGCAAATTTACATAGAAAACAAATGTCAAGAATTTTAGAATACAAATTTTCAGAAAAAGTACACAGCGAGTTAGTTGCGATTCCATGGATTTCATCCTAAAGGACCCCGCTCACCGGGCAGGCATAGAATGGGAAATTAATGTACCTCATTAACCTTAACGGCAGCAGCCGTCCCGTTTTATGTCCCACCAAACATTAGGCAGGGCAGGGGAAGGTTCAGGTAGGAAACGTTCGGTGCCAGGACGTAGCGTTTTTCACTCCCATAGACAACCCTGCAAACCAGAGGGAACCACTACCTACTGTAAACTTTTGAAGAAATCATTTTCAAAAAGATGAAGACTGAAAAACAAATTTATGCTTGTTTATGCCATCCTGCTGACCTAGTACCTAACCACCAAGAATGTTAGGTTATTATTTTTATTTTAAGGTTTAAACCGCACCTCAACTAGAAAGGTCATTAGCGGCATTGAACAAGGTGTCTAAAGGGACACTGGAAGTGGCACGATTCTAAGGGGAGCCATCCTTGGCTAAAAAGGAGCGACATCAGGGACTCCTCAGGCATCTCGGACAGGGAAAAAAATGAGGGGTACAGTGATGACCACTGTTTAGCACCCAAAGTGGATAAAAAAAAACCCAAAAATAAAGTCAAACAACTGAGACTAGATGTAAAATAGGCTAATAACAATATACATGCTACTATATACAATCAGCAAAGTGAAATAAAACTACGACTAGATGTCTATAAATATATCACAGATCAGATATCACAGTTCGTAGTAGAGCTCAGCGGCTCTCAGGTACAACAACAGGAATCGGACCTTGTCTAGTTAGGTTATTATTATTACGTGTTATTGTTTTTGGTGTACTTGATCTATAATTTGTATTGATTGACTCTTCTTTTTAACGAATTTTCGTAGAAAATGAACTATTGCAATGGCTTGGAAAATTTTAAAACCTCTATTTGAATAGGAGATTATTATTTAGAATAAGTGTTTTGCCATAAAATTAATAGTTGACAATTTCCTTGCACTCAAAAAGCTCAAATTTCAAAACAATTTAACATTATAACTATACGATAATTTACGAAAATTCGCTCACACCATTAACAACTCTCTCTCTCTCTCTCTCTCTCTCTCTCTATATATATATATATATATATATATATATATATATATATAAATATATATATATATATATATATATATATATATGTATGTATGTATATGTATTATTCTTTTGAGAGAGACGGAGAACATTTCCAGCTACAGTTTAATACTTCAAGTTTCCAAAAGCCTTGGAAGAAATTTCACGCGTTTGCTGGCGCCTTTGCAATATAACGTAACCCTCCGAAGAACCGACCGGTTCAGCCCTGATCCCTCCTTAGCGTGTTTTTAATGACAGGCGTTTCGATTCTCCAGCACGAACTGTCCACGTTCTCCTCGTTCAATTGTGGAACACCGATTTCAATTGTTCGGTACTTTTCGATATTGTATCGTACTTTTGACACAAATAATTTCTCATGTTCATTGCACTACGCACAAGGTGAAATTTAAGGGATCTAGGAGGACAAAACCAAAAAATTGAATGTCTCTCTTGTATGGGAATCGTCATACGCACTATGAAGTCAGCTCTCATTATTTAAATTATTACTGTGAGCCTTCGGAAAGAGGGTTTTAGGTTAACGCTGGTATTAGTGGAATTATGCTTATAACAGTTCATTCAATTAAACTTTTAGCAAAGTGCCTCGGTCTTAGGGGATAAAATTTATTATTTTGCTAAGACCGGTTGTCAAGAGACTACACTCGTAGGAAAATCTGTTTGAGAATAATGACACAGTAGCAATTTGCAGTGAAAAATCCCACTTCTACGTAGATATCTAGATTAAAGATCTGGCTGGAGTTTGGGTTTCGGCTGACCGTGTATATGCATGGGGTATATTCGGAAACAGCGTTAAATTCCCTATAAGATAGGGGCAAAAATGATTTTGTCCTCCCAGATTGGTCAAATTCCACACTTTGCTTCGTATGAGAATGCGACCTAGAAGAGAGAATAAAAGACTGAGTCCATCTTAAAAGTTTGGTTTATTTTAATATCGAGCTGAATTAGCAAAACTTCAACCTACGAGTACATCATGCCAACAGCTTGCCAAATGTGCCGGAGGATACACATTCATGTTGACGACATTTTTCCTTTCAATAACTTCCACTTTGATCTGTGTTACGACGAATAGTTTTAAAATGCCACTCGATTTGGATCAGAAGTCAGAAATGCAACACCAACAATCCAGTGAATATTTTGATTTTGGGATATTTCGAGACCGGTTTTTTTGTAGGAACCTAAATTGAAAACGTAGAGGTCGTAGAAATAAACAGCAATATCAAAATTCATAAATAAATTGTGGTGTTTTAGTCTCTTGTTTAGCAGTTGGCTTTGTAGGGAGAAAATTTTTTTTATTTTAATGACATAAAGAATGTAGTTTAAAGTTAGAATGGTAATTATTCGCCTCAGAAGCGAATATATATTTTCAAACTGCCTCCAGACATAGTCAATTCTGCTCAGCGCTTCCCCAACTCTTTGTAGTCCTCTAGCAACATCCCTAGAACAAGCCAGCAGAGGATTTGACGCCATCGACCTTGATAAAGAGGAGTTAGATTTTTAACCAAAACTTAGGGAGCCTCTCAGTCGTACATTACCATCTAACGCAAAGTTTTGCTACTTCACTACCACAGAAGAGGAAGCTTTTGTCCGAGAAGTTAAAAAAAAATCCAAAATTAATATTTCTAATACTGTTTTTTTGCGATTAAGAACTTTCTGATCAATTCACGTTCCGTTCTGTCCGTCTGTTTGACGTCTGCCTGTGGAAAAATCCTTTTGACGTCCGAAACTGCACCAAGTTTTAATCCAATTTTGATGACATATTCAGGGATTGTGCAGGTTAGCGCCTAGACAGTCCCCTATAACTTTCATTGCTGCCGGATCAATAGTAGCATGTACGCACGAGCAACCGTGAATTTCTTATAACGTCGATTTCTCATCATCTATTAGTCCGATTTCGTTCAAACTCGGGTAAGTCGTTGGGGATATGTTGCAGGAATATGCCCCATGAATTATATTGCAAATGGTTGAATAATGATTATTGCGCATGCGCAAAACTAAATTTTACAGACACAAGCAAAACTCCAAGACTAATGAACCATTTTTTATTAAACTTTCTGGGATTGTGCGGATTAGTTTCAAGACGGCCTCCTATATATTTCATTGCGGTCTGATCAATAGTAGCCTGTGCGCTAGCGCAAAATTGAATCTCAGAACATGGATTTATTATCATCTCCTGGTCCGATTTCATTCAAACTCGGAGGGGTAGTTGGGTACCTACATATTCAAGGAAGATGCCCTATGAATCATATCATGATTGGTAGAGTAATAACTATCGAACATGCTCAAGACTAAAAGTGATTGGCATAGGTAAAACTCCTACACTAATGGATCGATGTATATGAAATTTTCAATGATTATTTTTCAATGGTTATTTTGTACGCTGCTTCAACTCATCATTAGTATGTGTATACCGACGCTCCGTAGACGTATACCATCAATGGGTTCATTTCTGATGGGTTGTATTTACAATTATTCATCCTTTCACCAAAGAATCAATCAATTCAAAAGAGATTATCACTGTAACTCTCAATTTTTTTCCCCCTCCGATGTGCCAGTGGAGTCCATGATGACGCTCCTTTTTGGTCAAGGATGGCAACATGGCTCCCCTTCGAATCGTACCGCTTGCAGTGTCCCTTTGAACACTTTGTTCAATGCCGCTAATGACCCTTCTGGTTGAGGTGCGGCTTAAACCTTTAAAAAAAAGGTAAAGCAACAAAAACAAGTAGACCAGTGCTCACGAAGTGTCACATGATAGCGCACTTTCTTGTTAGGAGATTCGTGTGAAATAGACGCTTCCTGCCCAAAATGGGAGACAAAATGGCTTTGGACTACACGCCGCTGATCAATGACCTCTCATGCGATAGCGGTCACTGATACATCTTTACCCTCGCCGTGTTACAGATTAGGTACATCCATACCAAGTTTCATCACAATCGGACGTCGGGAAGTGGCATTTAAAACGATTTTATGAGTAGGTACATACATAATATATGCATACAAACATCAACGGACAAAGCGAACACAATAGCTCATTTTTCCTTTTTTTTTTTAAAGAAAATGCGCCAAAAATAGCTCAAAAAACACTAAAATTGGACATTTGCACTTTTTTTGCCCAAATTTTATAATGTTCTAGTTTGTTGTTGATAAACTTTTTTTTAGCTAAAATTCTGCTAAAAAATATAAATTTTACAATTTTTAGCAGTTTTTTGTCATTTTTAGTGATTTTTTGAGAACGTTTTTTGGCAGTTTACCAATTCATTGTGCTCCAAAAGTGTTGGCCAACGAACTCATCATTTCGTTTAGAGAGCTTGATTTTTTGGAGCAAGAACGAATTTTTATCTCAATTCTAAGGAGAGTTATCAACTGGAATGACACACACACACATACCTATATAATATACATATGAAAAAACGTTAAACTCTAGAATTCATTTCAGACTGTCTCAAAACGGGTTTCAATAAAGAAATTTTTCGAATATTTTGATTTTGAAATTTTCCGAGCCATTGCAATAAGCTTCATTTTCTACGAAAATTCGCTAAAACTCGAGATTTCAAAACCCTTTGATGTGTGTTACTTATTTGGCTGAAATTTATAGATACCATTCCAAAGGATCCAATGAAACCACCCGGATCGCTGTACGTACCTACGTTCAGAAATGAACGTACAGGAAAAATAATCGTAAACAATAGAGCAAATCAAAACTGGTGGACGTAGTAATAGGTAAACGCCTTATAAACTCCGACGATCTGAGCTGACATAATTTCAATGGAATTCTCTATTCTCGAAATGGAGTTTATTATAATAACTGTTGTTGACTGTAGATGAATCGAAGCGTAGGTAGGTGATAAATTGTACGTCATTAATTTTCAGTTGGTGAGTACCTACCCTATGTTCATTGAGTTATGTTTGGATAATGTATTGGTAAATATACTTAGATTACAAATTTATTATAGATAAGTGTTGCGCGTATTTCTGTATCTAATACAGAAATTATAAACCGTTGTGTAATAATTTGTCACGTTTTTTGTTTTAATACAAACCAACACCAAACCGACAAATTACCGAGCTTATTGAACGAAACAAACTTATTGAAAGTTAATTAATTAATTCAAAATAAGTTGAAATTAGGTTATCTATGTGGAATACTTTTAGAAGGAATAAAATGAATTTCCTAATGCAATGAGCACCCAAAGATGTTAATTAGTTGAGACAACTTTGTAACATCTCTTGTGTCGTTACAAACCCCCTCTAAAAATGTCAAAAATCCAGAAAATTCATCAGAGGACTTTGGGGATTCATTTAAAACTGAAAACAAGCCGATGGCAATAATGGGGTTATCAAAATGTTCCAACCATGCAGCATGATCTTATGTGCGAATTTTCATAAAATATCATATCATTGTGTTGGTTTGAAATTTGAGCACTTTGAATGCAAATAAAGTATTAATTACGAATTTAATGGCGAAAACCTCGTTATAAATGATATTCTGCAAATTCAAAATAGGTTTTGTATGTTTAGATTTTATGCAGTTTCATAGATTTGTTAGCAATCATTAATGAAATTTAGCATGATTTTGTGCATACAATTTTTAATGTTCTCTTTCATCGTTTATAAACTTCTATTGACTAGAATTCTGCAAAAAGTATACATTTAACAATTTTTGCCGTTCTTAGCCATATTTAGTGACTTTTTTAGCACATTTTTTATATTTAAAAAAACCCATTCTTTCATTGGGTAGCTTGATTTTTTTTTTTTTTTTTTTCGCGCAAAACGGAGTTAGAATCTTAATCCTAAGGAGAGTTATTGTCTGTATTGACACGTATTTATGCAAGCATACATAATGAAGACGTGTTAAACTCTAGGATTCGTTTCAGGATGCCTCAAAACAAATTTCAATGAAGACAATTTTGAAAATTTGAATTGAGAATTCTGAATTTGAGGATTTGAATTTTGAAAATTTGACGAATTCTATTATAAATTTTTTGGAGCCACTACTACAATAGTTTTATAAGCTACGAAAGTTCGCTAAACGAATGATTTTAAGAGTTTTAATTGATTTCTAGCAACTATTTGATGACGCAAATCCTTAAAATACGATATTTGAATTGAAAACTTTGATTTTAGATAAAAAGGTTTAAGTACTTGCTAAAATTAAAAGTATTTAGTGAAAATAGAAGCTCAAGTTCAAAGCACTTTAATCGCGTTAATCGTTTTCGTAATTTCTGCACCATGTGAGCCCAGAAATTGTGGAAAATTCGTGGTAAACAAACTTTATTTACACCAAACAAACCAATTTTTGGACTTTAATCCATTTTCAGGATTTTTTTCTTTAGGATTTGAAACAATTTTGTGCATAGGTACATTTCTGAATTCTTCGAAGTTGATAAACTTTTTATATGTTATATTCTGCAAATAAAAAATATAAATTTAACGATTTTCAGCGGTTATAGTGATTTGATGTTCGTATTTGTTTAAATTTGGGCTCTTGGTTTCGCTCTAAAAGTACAGTGCCTACGAACTTAACCATTCTTTTGGAAAGTTTGGTTTTTTTCCAACGATTGGACTTTACATTGTCCGGTATGACATTTGCATTATATTAAAAATCGTTCCAGAACGACACAAATCAAATTTTCCATGGATATATATATTTTTTTATTTATTTATTTTGTATTTACAACGTTTTTGTTTAGCTGTTGCATTTAGCTGCATTTTCTTCAAAAGTTCGTTAATTACAAAAATGAAAATACACAATAGTTACTTAAGTAAATCTGAGCGTAATAAACTTAATGGATAGTGATAATTTATATGAAATTTACTCACTTCGAGAAACAAATATTAGGTCTTCATTCACATTTTTTTCATTTCCCACACTCATAAAATATGTAAAATTAACACAAAACCGTCAAATTGCCGAACTTGTGAAACGTTTGTGAAACGGCTACACGATAGGGCGCACGGTGAACTAGATTTTGGAATATGCTGCAAGGGATTTAAGAGGCGACAGGTTGGTTTAACCCGAACTTCCCCTTCTTGTATTATTATAGCTGTCCCCCCCATTGGAAAGTTACGTGACAGTGCCGGCTCGACCTGGCCTCTACAGCTTTGTTGGGCCTCTTTATGTAACTTGTTTTAAACAAAAATGTCGACTTAAAATACGCGTTATTTGGTTGTAAATAGAGGGGTGTTTAAAATTTAGTGGTTAGATGTGATAATGCGGGGGTTGATTGATATTAGGGGTGGTGAAAATGAGGTTGGTAGGGGTGGTTTTTTGGGGAAGGAAATTACGGTTGATGGGGGAGTTTTGGGGTGGGTGGATTTTTATATAGGTGTTATATGGGGGGTGGAAATGCGGTTACGATATGTTGAAATGTCGTATGTTCGAAGAGTTACCTTGTGGCAGGTTGATGAAGTACACTCACGGAGCTCTCACGGACTAATGGTAAGTGCCGTGCATTATAATCGTATTGGGTAAGAGGTGGTCCGGGGGGTGGGAGGCGTCTCCCGGCGTAGCCCCTTCCCGTGGTGTTTACGTACCCCCTCGAGGGCCCCCTGCACCCCTTGGGCCCCACGTTCCCATCGGGTGTCCCTCTTCTCTGCCCCCAAGGAGGAAATCTGTGTCAGCCAGTCGGTCAATCAGTCAGTCTGTCAAGCGCTCAGTCTAACATTCTGTAAAATGTACACAATAGGCAACGAGTTCTTGAATTTTAGCGAATGGAGCGTCACTCCTGTTTTATTGTATTCCACCTGTAGAAAAATATCGACCGAAGCTTTCCAAAAAGGTGCAATATGAAAGGTATCAGACGAATCGGAAGTGATCATAACATGAGTGCACACAAGCAGAGGTAAACCTCCCCCCACCCCTTCGCCAACATAGAGCACTAGGTCTACTACAACCTCATTACCCCCTCCCCTGTACCCTGGAACCTTATGCACCACCTCGATGGCCTCCAGCACCCCTTGGGCCTCACGTTCCCCTTGGGTGTGCTCTTCTCTACCCCCTAGGTGGAAATCTGTCTCGCAGTCAAGTCAAGCGCTCAGTCTAACATTCTGTAAAATGTACACAATAGGCACCAAGTTCTTGAATTTTAGCGAATAGAGCGTCTTGCCTGTTTTATTGTATTCCTCCCGTAGAAAAATATCGACAGAAGCTTTCCAAAAAGGTACAATATGAAAGGTATCAGACGTATTGGAAGTGAACATAACATGAGTGAACACAAGCAGGGGTAACCCTCCCCCCACCCATTCGCCAACATTGAGCACTAGGTCCACTTCAACCTCATTACCCCCCTCCCCTGTACCCTGGAACCATATGCACCCCCTCGAGGGCCCCCGCCCCCTGCACCACTTGGGCCTCACGTTCCCCTTGGGAGTCTTCTTCTCTGCCTCCTAGGTAGAAATCTGTGTCAGTCTGTCAAGCGCTCAGTCTAACATTCCGTAAAATGTACACAATATGCAACGAGTTCTACAATTTTAGCGAATGGAGCATTCCACCTGTAGAAAAATATCGATACCTACTAGCTTTCCAAAAAGGTAGAACATGAAAGGTACCTATTAGACGAATAGGAAGTGATCAAAACACCCATGTAAACAGAGGTAACACCCGCCCACCAGCACCCCCTCGAGGGCTTAAAGCACCCCTTGGGCTTCTTGCTCCCCTTGGGAGTTTTCTTCTCTGCCTCTTAGGTAGGAATCTGTGTCAGCCAATCAGTCAGTTAAGCGCTCAGTCTAACATTTTGTAAAATTTACGCAATAGGCAACGAGTTCTAGAATTTTAGCGAATGGAGCATTCTACCTGTTTTATTTTATTACATGTAGAAAAATATCGGTAGGAGCTTTCCAAAAAGGTAGAACATGAAAGGTACCTATTAGACGAATAGGAAGTGATCAAAACACCCATGTAAACAGAGGTAACACCCGCCCTACAGCATTGACCACTTGGCCAAGTCTGTCAGTCTGTCTATCAAGCACTAAGTCGAACATTCTGTAAAATCTACCCAAAAGAAAAGACGTTTTAGAATTGTAGCGAATTGAGCGTCTCACCAGAATAATTTTATTCCGCCAGTAGAATGATCTCGATAGGAACTTTCCGAAAATGTACAATATGAATAGTATCAGACGATGGATGTGACTAAAGGTGAAAATTCCTAGATGCGACTCACGACTGCGACTGCGGCTCACGATTTTTGGTCGACAGACGCAGTCGCACGCCGCAAACTTGTCACATTCCTAGGTACGGCTGGCGGGCTGGCCGCTGCGTCAGTCTGGCTCAAGATGTCTGTGAAGAAGGTAGTGCTCGCTCTCCTGTTAGAAGAAGAGGAGGAAGATGAACTCTTGACGATTGTCCGGGAACCCCACGCTGACATGTTTCGAACGAGGAAAGATGAAGGCTTTTATAACTTACTGATACACGGCCATTTGAAGGACGACCCCATCCTCTTCCGGAGTTTTTTCAGGCTGAACGTGCCTCAGTTCACCTACATTTTATCACTGGTGGAGGACAGACTCTACGTCGCTGGGTGCAATAGGGTGCCAGACCCTATTGCTGCTGAAGAAAAAATGGCCCTCACACTGAGGTAAATCACGGAATGACGGAAATCAGCACAGCTTAAATTTTTTGGTTTGTGAGACTTGCGGGTTTGCATACCTCAGTCGCAGACGGCGTGCGGCTGGACTGCTCACCCTACCAGTCGAGTCGCAGACGCGCTCATCGGCCGTCAGCCGCATGCGGCCATGCGGCCGGGAAACGCACCTAGGAATGTTGTTGCATAAGAATGCATTGAAGGAGTGGGACGCGGCCAATCGCGAGTCGCAGTCGCAGTCGTGAGTCGCATCTAGGAATTTTCACCTTAACACTCGTGTTAGCAAAGGTAACCCCCATCCCCTTCCAGAATTTAGCATTAGGGCCACTTCAACCCCACCGGGATCCTGGAACCACGTGAACCCCTATGGTATCCATCTTGTCTACCCTCGTGATGGAAATCTGTATCAACTAGTCTGTCATTTATCAGTCTGTCCCAGCGCTTAGTATAAAATTCCGTAAAATGTACACAACAGGCTACTTGTTTTTTACAATAGCCAAAGGACCGTAACACCTGTTTTATGATACTCCATCGGAATATCAAGAAAGATCTCGTCAGGATCTAGACCTGCAGAGATAACCCCCCTGCCACCAGCATTAACCCTCCACCCCACAAGACCCTTCTAGCACCCCTTGGGCCCCACGGTCCACTCGAGTGTCCCTTTTCCCTGCCCCCTAGTTAGGAAATCTGTGCCACCAGTCAGTCAGTCTATCAAGCGCTAACATTCTGTAAAACGAATAAAATAGGCAACACATTCGAGAATTTCAGCGAATGGAGCGTCTTACCTGTTTAGTTTAATTCCACCAGTAGAAAGATATCGATAGAAACTTTCCAAAAATGTACAACATGAAAAGTGGTGTCGGACGACTAGGAAGTGAACAAAACTCGTGTAAGCAAAAGTAACCCCCCCTCCAGTATTGACCACTTGGCCCAATTCAACCCCACGAACCCTCCTATGCCCTGGAACCATATGCACCCCTCGAGGGCCTCCAGCACCCCCTGGGTGTCACTCTTCTCTGCCACCTAGGTCAAAATCTGTGTCAGACTCAATCAGTCTGTCGAGCGCTCAGTATAACATTGGGATCACGTTTAAGAATTTTTGCGAATGGAACGTCTTACCTGTTTAATTTCATGCAGCGTTTCTTTATTTGGACCGTTCAAATTATAACAAGACTTTACAGAAAAGGCCTTTTTTGTCCTTAAATTGGTTTTTAATTAATCTTCAACCCGGGAACTGGGGCTTCTTCAGGGTGACGAATATTAAATTGCAAAATAGCTATTTATCGTTTTCTTTTGGTGATAAAAATCGAATTCAAAGTTATCAGTTTATGAAAACCAAATTTAAAAAAGTTCACTTTTTTTAGGTAACAATGTTTTCCATATGCTTTACCTAATTCGCAGGTGACGGTAATTAATATTTGTCTCCCTGATGAAACCCCAGTTCCAGGAGAGAAACGTTGTAGATTAATTTGAAAAAAAAAAAATACGGACAGAAAGGACTATTTTGTAAAGTCTTGTTTAATTTTATTCCATCTGTACATAGATCTCAACAGCTTTCCAGAAACGTACAATTTGAGAAATATTTTGAAATCAAATTTCGAAAACAAACATAACCCCGCTGATTCTTGAGTGAATTTATAAATAACGTGTACGAGCTTGTCTTTTTCGTTTACTAGACAAATTAATTCAGGTGTGAACTACCTACTTTGGAAATTGTTATGAATACGAGCAATTTCGGGAACAAATTTCTCTATGGCCAAGAAAACAATTTCGTAATCGTTCCACCAATCAAGACTATTCATTCAGGTACCTACTTAGGTCATTCAGGTACATTCGTTTCTTTATAATCACCTATATTAAGTTATGCCTAAATAAACTAGGTTGGAATGAAGAACCCACATAGTGTTGTTGGGGCAACGAAATGTAGACGGTAAATACCTACAATTTCAATGTAGGCAGGGTTGTTTCCCTAAAAACCTTAATTTTTAACTAAAATTATGGGGCGTATTAAGTTTGAGCCAAACGTAGTGAGCGGAGCATCAGAAGAACGTTGAGTTTGGGCCAATTGTCAGCCATGTGTTTGTGCCAAGGGTCAGCCAATGTCTGCGTCCCAATTAAACAGATCAGGATACGCAGCGGCAACTGGGAGATCATAGGGAGCAATTTCAGCAAGACCAGGACATCCTAAAATACCTTGAAGCGGTCAGCAATCAATACAAATCCGACTTTATCAGTAAGAATGACGACGACGACGAGCTGTGGCGACGTTATTTCGACGTGTCGTAACTTTGAGGACCAATATCAGTATGTACCTACTTATTTTATCATAATTTCATTTTTCAATTGTTGAAAAATTTTCTTTGTTGGCCCAAACTTATCTTCTCTCAGAACGGGGCCCAAACCCATGGCTTTTGATAAGTGATTGGCCCAAACTCAAACCTCCCAAATTATGTCCCTGGTTACAGCTGTACCTTGCATATTATTGTTTCCCCACCAACGTTTTCACATTTGTTTTACAAAACAATAGTTGACAACAGAAGTTCGAGATGTTGTGTGTGAGAGGTGTGGGGGTGATCTGTCCATCCGCCACTTTCTGAAGGACTGCCCAGCCTTTGTGAAAATCCGATTCCAGCATCAGCCCCCTCAGTGGGTTGACGTTTTATCCTGACCAGACAAGGTCCGATCCCTGTTGTACCTGAGGGCCGCTGAGCTCTACTACGAACTATGATATCTGATCTGTGATATATTTATGTACATCTAGTCGTAGTTTTATTTCACTTTGCTGATTGTATATAGTAGCATGTATATAGTAATTAGCCTATTTTGCATCTAGTGTTAGTTGTTTTACTTTATTTTTCATGGTTCTCCTTAGAATCGTGCCACTTCCAGTGTCCCTTTAGACACCTTGTTCAATGCCGCTAATGACCCGTCTGGTTGACAACACAAGACTAATGTTTATATTTCGGCTTATAATTGCCTTTTTTTAACCTAAAAGGATAAAGTATGTAGGTATTATGTACCTCCGCTCCACTGAAGTAGGTACCTACATTGCAACATAGTCTTATGTTGTTTTTCGCCTTCGTTCACGCGATGTTCGCTTTGCCTCTTGACTTGCCATAAATCAACGAAGCACGACCGATAAGATATGACTAACGATATGAGATACAAAACGATATTTCACTTGACACAGATATGCACGCGAATCATTGTCAATAGATCCCGTCTCATATTCCCCGGTTACGTACATACATAACAAAATTATATTCTTTAATTTCCTATCCTATCCTATAATGAAAATTAAAAACAAATTAAGCCTACTGCAAAAAGCTTTTGTGCCGTTAGAAATTTATTTTCCCGACCCCCAGCCCTGTCAAAATGATTTTTGGGAAATTGTAACATTGATACAAGAGAAATGTAATACCTAACCCAGTTAAAGCCTGATGTTCAACGCAAGAGAATCTTGCGTGCCCCCAAATTCTGATTAGTTGGAATCAGAAGGTAGATACTTATTAATATTTAATTTCTTCTGTCGAGTTGACGAGCTTTATTAATTTGAATATAACCTCGGGGAGTGTGAACGGTTGGTCGCACTCCAGGATCCGATTACAAAGGTTTATTACTGAAAATAATGAAAAAATGAAAAAAAAAAACGCTAGGTACCTGCTAATTATTACACAAAGGTTTATAATTTCTTTACTAGATAGGCATTCTACGAAAATCGTTGTTCTACAGAGTGTTCACATTCAAGATTGTTAACCTCCTAGAAATCGATTAGATTGCTAACCTCCTAGGATTCGATTGTACAACTAATTTCCAACAAAAAGTTCCTCTTAGAGATTTTGTTTGAATCGCTTGGTTTTCGAGTTATTCAATTTTTAAAATTTTTTTTTTCGAGTTTTCGACTTTACATCACTAAAATGGCCATATCTCCCCTAATTTACTGTGTAATTTTAAAAATTGATACATCGTTGGAAAGAACGGTGAATTTACTATCTCCCTAAGGTAGTTGAAGTCTTTTTACAGTAGGTCACGTAAGCAAAAAATGAACTAAACACGAGAATTTCTCATTTTTTGAAAATGAATGTTTTTTAAGGTGCGTTAAGTATTTTAAACAAATTGTAAAAAACCGTACGCGTTGCAGAAAAAACTCGCCCCAAATCTCAGCTTTCCAACGGTATTATCGATTTTTATTTTACTTTGCTAATTGGGGAAGAAACGTATGTTTGTATATTTAAAAACGTGTTTTTCAATGAAATCGAAGGTTTTCGTGAAAAATGTCCCTCTAAGAAAATACATGTTTGGGGTCGGCTTGAATCTAATGGTAACACTCGCAGATCTCTCGAAATCCGTTGCAACCGAGTTTTACACTTTAACTACCTAATAAGTTTTACCCTTATAAAACACATAAAATTGAGCATAACAAATGAACTTGAAAAAACTAGTTTGTTTAAGTGTAAAACTCGGTTGTAACGGAGTTGGAGAGATCTGCGAGTGTTACCATTCGATTCAACGTGAACAAATACGTAGAAACCGACGCCAAACTTGTATTTTCTTAAAGGGTCATTTTTCACGAAAACCCTCGATTTCATAGAAAAAACAACGCTTCTAAACATACAAACATAATTTTCTCCCCCAATTAACAAAGTAAAATAAAAATCGATTGTACCGATGGAAAGCTGAGATTTGGGGCGAGTTTTTCCTGCAACGCGTACGGTTTTTTACAATTTTTTTAAAATACTTAACGCACCTCAAAAAATATTCATTTTCAAAAAATGATTAATTCTCGTGTTTATTTCATTTTTTTGCTTACCTGACCTACTGTAAAAATTCTTCAGAAATTGAATACATGCAAACTATTCACAACGAACTCACAATTTATAACACCTACTTGGAAGTTCCATTTTCTTGTACCCGTGGGTAAAACCAAGAGAGATGTCCCCCAATAGTGTCAACAATTGGTGCCTTTACCCTACAATTTTGGTTTAGCGTTAAGAATATAGTTTATTCAACTAAGAAAACTAGCACCTAGATATATCTGCAGTAATGAAAAGGGAACTTATAAATGAACAATTTACTGTTACCTCTATTGCTATTATATTTATTGAAAACAAGATCGAAGTAAATAGGTGGTACTTATAGTCAACTGATGACTTGATTCATTCGGACATAAGAACACATATGTATATATGTATACATCATAGGTAGGTATACAACATCACTGTTGTAGTAGGTAGGTACCTACATGGTCTGTGGTCTATCAGTATCATGTGGTACTGGATGGTCTTAGATATTTAAAGCTTTCTACTTAGTACAATTACATGTAGATAAACATAATATTGAGCACAATATCACATAAAGTAGGAGGCTTTTAGGTTATAAGTTAATCAAATACGCTGTGTAGCTCGTCAATAAACAATTATAGTTCTAAAACCCCAAGTACAGTTTGTTCTAAAGATGAATACAGCAATGCGAAACACGTGAATGTTAAAAAATAGGTTGGAAATATTTTTACAAAACATTTTTGATGTTTGACCACGAAACCTTAAAGATAATTCTCAAGTGCTTACTATGAATAGGTGAAATTCTTCCCAAATTCAAGCAAAAATGGGAACAATTTATTAAAATGTCATGGATCTAATGTGCCGTTAATTAAACGTATTCACTTACGGAATGGTGGTGGAACTTAGTTTCAAATCTCAACACAAATCATCAACAACTTCTTAACTGTCGTGTTTCAAAAAACACCCAATCTATCAAACTTGAAGAAAACTCACTGTTCAAGCATACGTATTAGCATGGATAATACATAAAACACCTATGAGTTTTCAATAACACATATCCATCAAGGAATGGAATGACTAGAAATTTTTTTGTCCAAGGAGACTTAATTCAAAAATACCCAAAACATACCAGTATAACAGCAGTTAAGTACATGAACGTAGTTGTTTTTTTTCATAATCACATTAATATACAAATAACAAACATATCACACAAATCGTCTTACAGCGTTGTCTGCCAACTAAGAACATTATTAGTCCTGCCGAAATACTGTACGTATACAACTTCCTTGTCTTAAGATGCTTTAAAACTGATCACTGATGCAACGATATTACTGAAATCTCATGAAATTTCCTTCGCTCTAATCGATGTTAAAAATTTTTTTCCTCATAAAGAACAAACCCTTTACTTGCCAAAATGAACATAGGAAGGTAAGTACCCTAAAAAAAAGTGAATATCAAAAACATGGAGAGCGTTTATGAGGTGCCTGACACTTAGTTTCAAGCAAATAAAAATCGGAAGAAACAAAATCAAATTATTGTACATTCATTGAATTTTCCAATACAATTAAGTGCATGCGAATCAATTCGAAAGATTCTTTAAATAGATGAACATCTTGTTTCAGTGTGACCCCAGGGAACTTCCATGCTGTTTGTACCCAACGGTCCAGTGCACAGCTATAGCGGGAATGCACGTTTGCGCCTTGAATCCAAGTCGAATCGTTTCTATCGAGCAAGACATATTCGGAGGAGCAATTCAGATGAATATTGTGCGATCACTGGTCCGGAGTTCAAATTCTTATTTCTATTCCACCCATTAGTAAAGAATCTATTGAAATATGATTATAAAACAACAATTTCATCTGCCGCAAGTGAAAACAAAGCATCCGCTACCTATAGGAAGACTCGGAAACGAGATAAAAGCAAAGACAAGGCAGGTCTGGAAACGCTTGCATACGAGTCTGCAACACATTGGGACATTTTATGTCTTTAGTTGCAGACTCGTATCATCAGAATTTAACAAGCGATTGCAATTATGTTCACAATATCAATTATTGAGAATGATCACCTGAGTGTACACAATTATTCAAATAACCATGCTCATAACTCAGCTTGTTGGCCACGCACTTCGCAGTAGTTAACATAATATGGTTGGATAAATCGAGAGCTTTCGAACGAATAGTACGAATTTTGTGGGATGAAAAACGACGAATTACCATTTCCCTGGCAACGACTCGGTTGTAAGCGGAAATCATCAGAATATTATCGTGAGCGATTCCCGTGACGTTTTTTTAGTTTATGTGCCATAGCAAAGACATAAAATGTCAAAATGAAAATTTCACTTTGGAAAACACGAATTTTGAAAACAACGCTCTTCGAATAGGAAATTTCTTAGAATACTTACTTTACCTTTTCTATTTACTTAGATCATCTTCTTGGTCACCGTGGAGTCGAAAGACTTGCAGTAGTTGTAAATCCAAATTTCCACTCGCATTTTACGTTTTGGACCATTCTGAACAACTATCGTTCCTTGTCTGTCTGTCGTGCGTCCGCAAATCCTTATTTCCAGCTTAATTTCCATATTTTCGTCCGATCTTGATGAAGTTTTCAGGGAATGTGCGGATTAAAATGTAGATAAGTTTAATTGATCCCCGATAAATATTTCACTCAGCGCATGCGCAGAAGTAAATTCCATCAATCATCATTTTTACTTGCCCTGTTCGTCCGATCTCGCTCAAATTGGAAGGATAGTTGTGAGAGGACGAATTGAACATTCCATGGGTATCAAAGATAGCGCTGCCCTTCGAAACTGCTTTATATATAGATATATATACCTGGACTTATTTCTTTTCTGATTTCTATTTCTAAAGATAAATGTGGTTTAATGAATGAGCATTTTTCATACATTCTGAAGAGCATTCGTGATTGCTAGTGTTATGGAGTTTGGCATTGGAATCTCAGGACTGCAAGTTCAGCAGTGGAGTCTTCTAAAGGTTTCATATACTTAGATGAGAATCCTAACTAGGTTGTCCATAGCAATTAGCTATAATATGTAAGGACATAATAGCCATCCTTGGACCAATTGTGGAGGAACTGCGAAGTGATCACGCTGCGTTTTTACCGAGGAAGACTCTGTTTTTGGAAAGGATGATGACTGCGTAGATGCACCCGACGAATATCACCGTCCATCCAAAGCAGGAAATGAACCCGGAGAGAACCCAAGGCTCGGACAAGCCCCAACCCTTCATGTTGGAATACCTTACAGCGGCTGTTGGTAAGTACGTCGGCATGATCCAGGCCAGAGGCTGCAGGATTGGATGAATCCCTTCCACCGGCCACATGGTTCCTGTAAATAAAACAAGAGTTAAAAGTTATATTCATTGGTTAATAATTGAAGATCTTTCTTTCAAAAGGGAACATATTCATTTTCAAGAAAATTTCAGGAAAAGGGGGAAAAAAACGCTATACTTCCAAGTCGGGTGGGCAGTATAGCTTCCTCACATATTGTAACATGGACGGATGGAATTCAAAATTATTGAAAAATAGAAATGATTGAATGCAAAACATAACAGTATCTAATACATGTGTATACATGCTAGAATGCAAAATACGGCTATAATTAATGTTTGCGTGTGCGGAAATTGTCCAAAGGTTAACAATAATTGAAAAGTCCATCAAAATCGATTCATTATACCCGAAGTATCATCAAATTTTGGTTTTGTGTACATGAAATTATTCAAAAGAGTGCGATAAAATACAAGAGGCACCATCCCGGACCCATTCCATTAACCTCTCAAGTTTGGAGGAAATTGGACCAACGGATGATAAGAAATCTGAAAATTTCATGAAAATCGGGCCATTAGTCTCGGAGTTTCGTCTGTGTCGATCAATTTAAGTTTTGCGCATGCGCTATAGTTGGCTTTATTTGCCAATCACGATATATTTCATTGGGAATTTTTCTGAAACATATACCAATCTACTTCCCGAATTTGAACGAAATCGGACCAATAGATGATAGTAAATAGACATTATAAAAAATTAAAGTTTGCGCTTGCACACAGACTACTATTTATCCAACTGCAAAGAAATCTATAGGAGACCGTCTAAAAGCTAACCTGCATAATCCCAGAAAAAACTCGGAGTTTTGCCTGTGGCAATCAGTATCAGTTTTGCGCATGCCCAATGGTTATTTAACTATAATTATAATAGGGCATCTTTCTAGAGCATATAACCAACTTCCTACCGAATTTGAACGAAATCGGACCAACAGATGATGAGAAGTCGACATTGTGGTGAATTCCACCACAATCTTTCAACAGCCCTTTTCAGGGCTACCAAAAAGAAGTACTCACGATACAAGTACATATAAAAGACGTCGAGTTACAACTCAACAAAATAACATATTTCGCCCGAGAGAATATGCGAAATATTCACTCACGAACGAAATATTCACAAATAAGCAACAAGCCAAACACCCACTGCAGGAGAAGGGTTCGTCAGGACAACCCACAAAAGTTGTCTTGAAAACAACAGCCCAAGGAAATAATCAATCGACCTCTAAGAAATGCAAGGGCAAGGCTGGCAAACCAACTCAGCTATCATATTCACAGATTCTGAGAAAACTCTATGCGAGCCAATAAGAGAACACCTGGCGAGCTAATGAAATTAAGCGAACCAACCAGGGGGCGGCAGGAGGCGGCCACCTCCCTATAAATACCCCGCACGGAGCCTTTCGTATTCATTCCACCTTCTGCTCTCGCTGACGACTCTTCTCATCTCTCGACGAAGTTTCTACACGCATTCAAGACTCAGAAAGGCATATCTTCCTCTCCTCACAGATTCTCTCGATCTTCTTGGCATCTACGAGTCTAGTCATTGCACTACTCATTGCCCAACGTAGATCTCCAGTAAGGGTCCCACCCGGCACGTTTAAGACTTCGTCTAAAACGTCGCGTCCGCAGGGAGACCTGAGCCGTATCGCCCGAATCTCGCAGCCTTCGGCTCTTGATTGCCCGAGGGGTACGCCGGGAAATTGCACAGCTCATACGCTCCAATTTACCGTCCAAGGAAGCCTTTATCAAGGCTCGGAGAGGACCCCGACATCAAGCTGGGAGAGAGCTTTGTCGAGCGAGTCCCTCCTCTACATAAATCCTTCATCCGAACGGAAAGGTATTTTTCTATCGAGTAAACACACTCGGATATCTCGATGGAGCGAAGCCCATCTTATTTCCTCGGGTTCGAGGGAAAAGAACTTGGCGAGGGGACAGGCGTCGGCCCTGCTCCAGCTCCTTATCCGAAACTCGATTCTCACTCAAAACGTAGTGACAAACTACCCGGGCCAGCTCCACACCCAAAGCTCGCAAGTTTGTTAGCTACTCCCGTGCACACGCAAGGGATCGAGGATTCTTTTCAGAATCTCTCGGAAGGTAGTTCTTACGGTTCTACCCATGAATATACTAAATATTCATCTCACGATCGCACCGTCGATCCGAGTGTTAAACACACTCCTATCCTGCATACACCGCACGGACCAAAAGGTACTTTCCAGTACTTCAATCAAACACATTCCGTCCCTCCTACAGATATAAATCTTAGGCCGGAATATTACACAACGGCTCAGCACCCGAATATGCATTTCCAAACAGCTCGAACCGAACCTGGCGCCCCTCGCGGCATACCAATGAACGAACCACGAGGTTCAACCACCCAGCAAAATGTCCTTGACAATTTCGCTCACATTTCCTTCGGAAATAATACAGGGACCAACCCGCATAACCAAGATACGGGTACTTTTCACAACGTCCCACTTGGTCTACCTACACCAAGTAGAACATATATAAATCCACTACAGACATCATGAGAAATTCACGTTTGCTCATGCGTATAGGCTACTGTTGCTCCGATGCAATTAAAAATTATAGGGGACCGTCTAGGAGCTAACCCGCACAATCCCTGAAAATCTCATCAAAATCGGACTGAAACTTGATATTTTTCCTTAGTATTTTAATTCGGTTTTCTTTTTAATTTTGTGGAAAACTTGCAAGGTACCAACTTGATTTGTTGAGTTAGATAGTTAGTACTATATAGAAGCTACCAACCGAAGGTAGGTGTATGAATATAGCAAGCCCCTAGACTAGAGATTGCAACACTCATCAGAACTAGATTCCGATACGTATGTACCTACATACCTATTAAATTTCTCAGGTGGAAAGTCGTGGAAAATATTGATGGGATCGTTAGATTATATTAAAATGTTAATTTTAATAAATTATGGAATATAACTAACTCGTTGGTTTTCTTATAGCCCAACTGGCTGGCAAGGGATCAAACAAGCCGATTTGGATGGAGTCATTTCACTTTTCATCAACTCTACCGAACGGTAAAATTTATGAACTTTTAAATAATCGTAAGCGATTTAATGATCTCAATACAACTCATTATCGATTTCTTAGTATTTATCCTGAATAAAACGCCTTTATTTTCCGGCGACGCAAAACAGAAATTTAATGTGAGCAACTAGATACTTTTTTTTGTCCGTAAATTGCTATCGCATGCATATGCATCGCAACGTCAAATCTTTCACTTTATTTCACCTTTAATGATTCACATCGTGTTCAACAGAATTTTAGCGCCAATACGATCGTCCAATTATTGTGTGGGTGATGGGTTCTATTTATAAGGTTATAAATGTGGTTTTAAATGGTTCGATGGGGTAGAATAGTTGATCGAAAAGATCTAGTAATAAAGCATTGCCTTTGACCAAAGAAAAATAAATAGAGAACGTCCTTCAACAAAAAATGCGTCAGCACTGTGAAGTAATGCAACGTTCAGAAAAAACTCCCACAGTTGAAGAGGTTTGATTAAATCAGCCTCGACAGTCAACTGGATAAAGGCTCAAGGACAGAAGGCCATGTTAATTTCCGAGCTTTCTCTCTAGCTTAAGAAAATGCATGACAATTTTTGGGTTGTAACATTTGGCGCAGCCAGCAGAACCTAAACTTCAATATAACCCCTCTCGAGCCAGACAGTAAACATCACATTCCCTGACGTAGGATCTTCACTCCCCCACTCACTGAGTCAAAACATACGGTGACAATCACCTCGCTCGATTGCAACTTCTTCCAGTGAGTAACTGCAACTGGGCCCACAGCAGTGTCAGTGTCACCCCGGCAATTGTTCAACCGCGATTCAGCCAAGATGGCTGATATTTGACTGTAAGAAAACGTTACGTACTGGAAAAGCACCCACAATCAGATGAGCTTGGTTAAATCAGCCTTGACAGCTCACTAGCCCAGTCAAATTAGACCAAAAAGAGGCAAATAGGAGAAAAAATTCATAGTAAAGAAATTTCTTCACCAGGCTCTTCCTTCACACGTAGTAAATCATATCTCAAAAGTCCCCTAGTATGGGGGGTGAGCTCGACGAGGGGGGGGGGGGGGGGTTTCTCCTTTTTTTCGAATTTTTTTCGGTTTTTTGCCTATAACTCAAAAAGTAAGCGTTCTTGCGACTTGTTTACTATTACCAGAACTAAAGAGCATAAAGTTTCCTACAATTTTCACTTCTGACTTCATTCTCTACGATAAGGCGTTCCGCCGCTAGAGCGCGTTGAAAAGTAGGTATAATTTCAAAAAATCAGCAAAAAGGCCTTTATGCTCTTTTTATACAGAAATCATTCGTATGAAGCTTCTGGGTGACTTAGTTACATCAATCTTAGTTACATCAAGACTTGTTTTCCGAACGTCAGTGATGCTCGGACAGTGGCTTGAGCAGGTTTCATGTACGTATTTCTTTTTTTTTTTTTTTTTTGTTCTTCGCTTACATCCTGGAAACTGTGATAACCATAACATATTTTCAGCACCCTTACCAACTCACTGTGAATTATCAGTGAATATATATGTATATAAAACACAGTGGCTCTAAAAAAGAAAAGAAAAAAAGGAACTAAAGAAGATGAGCTGTGTTTTACCAAAAAATGTTTAATGTGCAGGTACAGTATAACCCATGTTAAAGTAATATTCACAAAAGGAGTGGGAGGGGGTCATCAATCTTCACAGGTGTCTGCTCTTCATCCATTGAGAATCACCATCCACAGTCAAACTGAAAATTCAAAATCAGATTACTGTGAGGTGCATATAATCCTATTTTTGATAGATAGATGAAATTCATGCAGATGATTAGGATGAAACTTACATAGCGATGGCATATGTGTTGAGTGGGTAGTCTTTTGATTCCATGTCTTTTTCATCATCTTCTGTAGATGAACCGTCACCAGCAAGTGGTGGGTTGTTTGTGTAGGAACCTGAACAGTTGGAGCAGAGTGTTGAGCAGTGGACGCCAGCTCTGCGGCATCCACATCGAGCACTACCGCAGCTTTTGGTGCAGCTGCAAAATATATTCTGCAGAATTTCAGATGTTGCTGGTGGATCCAAAGTTGGGATTGGTTTGAGGAAGCCATCGTCTCCCCTACTCCAGCCCCAATTCTGCAGAATATATTTTGCAGCTGCACCAAAAGCTGCGGTAGTGGTCGATGTGGATGCCGCAGAGCTGGCATCCACTGCTCAACACTCTGCTCCAACTGTTCACGTTCCTGCACAAACAACCCACCACTTGCTGATGACGGTTCATCTACAGAAGATGATGAAACAGACATGGAACCATAAGACTACCCACTCAACACATATGTCATCGCCCTGAAAGTTTCATCCTAATCATCTGCACGAACTTCATCTATCTATCAATATAAGATTATATGCACCTCACTGTAATCCGATTTTGAATTTTCAGTTTGACTGTGGATGGTGATTCTCAATGGATGAAGAGCAGATACCTGTGAAGATTGATGACCCCTTCCCCCTCCCACTCCTTTTGTGAATATTACTTTAACATTGGTTATACTGTACCTGCACATTAAACATTTTTTGGTGAAACACAGCTCATCTTCTTTAGTTCCTTTTTTTTTCTTTTCTTTTTTAGAGCCACTGTGTTTTATCCACATATATATTCACTGATAATTCACAGTTACTCGTAGTTGGTAAGGGTGCTGAAATTATGTTATGTTTATCACAGTTTCCAGGATGTAAGCGAAAAAAAAAAAAAAAAAAAAAAGAAATACGTACATGAAACCTGCTCAAGCCACTGTCCGAGCATCACTGACGTTCGGAAAACAAGTCTTGATGTATTCTAAGTCACCCAGAAGCTTCATACGAATGATTTCTGCGTAAAAAGAGCATAATAGCGGCGGAACGCCTAATCGTAGAGAATGAAGTCAGGAGTGAAAATTGTAAGAAATTTTATGCACTTTAATTCTGGTAATAGTAAACAAGTCGCTAGAACGCTTACTTTTCGAGTTATAGGCAAAAAACCGGAAAAAAAGGAGAAACCCCCCCCCTCGTCGAGCTCACCCCCCATACTAGGGGACTTTTGAGATATGATTCAAGACGCGTGAAGGAAGAGCTTAGTGAAGAAATTTCTTTACTATGAAGTTTTTCTCCTGTTTCCTCTAATTTGACTGGGCTATCACTAGTGGTATTTTCTGAGCTGTCTCTCTAGCACATGAAAACATATGAGTTCAAATTCTGTTGAGGTATCATATATCATATTTTTGGTCGTACTTACCAGTACGCCCATCGCATTCCTAAAACGATTTACCTAGTAGACCTGAGTTTATAAAATGTTGATTTAAAAAAAAAAAAAAAAATCCCCCTTACAGAGACCCCAGGAAATTGATGTGAATCCAGTTCACATAGAAAATACTATCAATTATTACACAAAGGTTAATTTTTTGAAAAATGTGTGTACTTTTTTTTGTAGGTAAATCTTACACAAGGATCAGTGTTTTTCCTTGTTCATTGTTTCTATTAATCAACCAATATTTTCATTAGGTACCTACCTAGTTGATAATGAACTATCATAGTGAATGAATAATGCCATTCACAGTCATGTTTCAATTTGAAATAAATAGGCCACAACATTCAATTAGCATTACTTACAGCTTCAACGTGAAAACTTGGAGGAACTAGCTGAATTACCTTATACCTGCGTCTGAAAATCGCATTATGACATTCGTGTCGACGAACTTTTTCGATTCCAACACTCTCCAAGGCCCAAAAATATTCAATACCCCGGCAGGAGTTCGAAATCGTGCCTTTACTACTAAGGGAAAATTTCCTTTTATAACATGTTGTGATATGAGTAATAGAGGTTTACTTGGATAAGCAGTTATTGCTGTTCTACAGTACAATCCAAGATTTTTGTAGCTCTAGTCTTAGTTTATATCCTTGTGTCACCGCTATGACTGAGCAACAGTCATGTTGCTTCAGCAGAATATTATACCAACTCTGTTTCCATCCAGTGGTCTCGTTTTAGTACCTATATTCATCGTGGTTATTCTATTTTGTGAAATTAATTTTAATTATTTGACTACATTTCTAAAACTCACCACCAAGCATGACGTTCGCTATGACGTATCCAGTACAAACAGAGCATGCAACAAAGCTGGAGTCAATAACTATTGGCAGAAGGAATGCTGTAAAGAAGAAAACTGATCGTGTAAATTCTGGTAAAATCATCATAATATCTGGAAAATAAATAGATACATTTACATTTTAGATTCGACTCATTATTCAGCGACGATTTTAAGAGCGGACCAAAAAAAAAAAAAAAAGTAACAAGTTAGGTGTGGCACATAGCTTTCTCGTTTACCTATCAGTTTTTAATTTTTGTTTTACAGGCATTTTTAGAAATGCAAATGGCAGGAGAAGGGCCTAGAAACGTTGTCTTGTGCCAGCTCGCGCCAAACCATTCGCATTAACATTGCCTTTGTGATTCTCATGACCAGGAATCCATTTTATGGTTATTTTGTTGTTGTTAAGAAACAAATTGTTCGGGTATTTGTTTCCCAGACCAGTTTTGAGGTCGTGAGGGGGTTCAGGGGTACTTTAATGCTGGCCTGACTATCGGTAAAAATGTGAATGTTTTTGTTATAAGTATTGTGGTTTTGTAAGGTGACCAGGCACTTGTTGATAGCATAGATTTTTGATTGAAATACAGTTTCATCTTTGTCAAGGCTATAAGAGTCTGCCACGTGAAGGCTGGGTATGAACACACCAGCACCAGAGGAAGGTTCGGATCCGGTTCGGAGTCACGGTAGGTAGGTAACTACCCTCAAATTCCCTTAAATTGTGCCTTTTCTATTTTATAATCCATTAATTTGCTGTTAGAGTTGTGCAATACATTTAAAAAAGAGAGTAGATTTCTCAATTTCATTCTAGTTTACACTGTTAACAGCCTGATTAAACAAAATTTATTTTGATATGCTGGGTATTAGAGAAGAACTCACAAAAAGCGATGCCGGGGATCCCTAAGCAGAACAGCAGACTGAGAGTCACAGCAGGGTTTATACAATCGTACTTCATTAGAGCGTACATCAGGATGGATGAGGACGACAACTGCATGATGTGGATCAAGATTTGCACGACCAAGTGACTTAACATCAGCTCAAGAGCCGTCAGCCCTGAATAACAAAAGTATTAGAAGCGAACATTGGAGAAAAGCTTGTTCAAAATTATGTATAAGTAGGTACGCTAATAGTAATTTAAAAGTGAAATACAGAGCATGGGAGAATTGTTAACTCTAAAATAGTCCCCAAAATACGTAAGAACCTATGTGAATGTTCATTTTTTGGATTTTGTGGATTCGTCTCTATGATAAAAAATCCCAATATTCGTAAACCTTCTTTAAGGTCATAATAATAAGTACGATCCATATCTTTGTTGGATTTGTAGGCACGTAGGTAGGTAGGGGTGACCGGGACTGGTTGGCGTAGGGGTTGGTTGGCCAAGTGGTTTTTATTTTCGTCTCAGTTAAGTTAATGGTTAAGCACGTTGAAGGTCCCCTCCAGCTACACTCTCACCAAGTTTTCAGTTTCTCTCGAGCATTCAATGAGGATTGTTTTCTCCATAGTTATCTTGCGTCTGACCGATTTGCATGATGGAGTGGATTATTTTTTGATATCACATTCAAACCCACAACCCCCACCTGTCTTGTTATGCAAGCATTGTTTCAGACAAAACGTTTCTCTGGTCGCTGCGGCCATGTTTTTTTCTTAAAGTTCTTGTGGGGTTAATTTGGCCAACAGAAAATGGGGCTGGTTGGAGCATAACAAACATGTTGGCCCAACAACCCCATGGCGTCGGAACACAAACCTTTCTCTTGAAACTAATTTGTGAACACAAATACATTCATTTGCAAGCATAAGCCAACCAACCTCAAGGGGTATGCCAACCAGCCCCGAACGGGGGGTTAGATGGCGTTGTTGAGATTGCCTCAGTCTAGAAATTGTTTATGCTAACTACTCCACTAGGAGACAAAACAAAAATACACCATAGTAGCTAAATATATGTAGTGCCTAGGGAAATTTTAAAATTCGAAGTAACTTTAACAGTTTAGAGGACAACAAATCAAATGTGAAAACCTATGCCAACCAACCCTGGTCTCCCCTACCTTATATTATTTATTGAATTCTTAAGTTTCATGCATTCCATTGAGACATCATAGTAGTAACAATACCATTCAAACAACACCATTTGGATTCACCATTAGAAATCCTTAGAATTTAATAGGTATAAAGAAATCCAACTGACATTTGCGCATGTGCATTGGCTACCAGTGATTTAATCATCACAGTGAGCCTTTTTATTGGTGATCAGACCCATATTTAAAATTTATTCTTATCTATACTATTAATAAGAATGAAACTCCGTCCGTTTGTCGTGTCTATGCACGGCCAAACGGCTGAGTGGGCCGGATCTACGAGTGGGGGGATCTTTTTGGGATTTTCCGATAGGGTGTATAAGCGAATTTAAAATTTTCTAATCCCACCCGAACCATGGGCCGTAGGGCGGGAGGGGGGTCGAAGTAATAATTAATGTGCGCTTTTTGGACTTCCCCGCTTCCCCTACCCCTCTAAACGGCCGTTGACAATTCCGGAAAAATACGGGTTTCGTAGGTTTTCCTACGAGGAAGACGACGGCGCGATCGGATCGCGAAAAAAGTATCGGGAAATGCGTCAAAAAAATGCGAGAGTACGGACCCGTTTTCTCGAAAAGTCCGCCGAAAAACTTGGTTTTTTCCGATTAAAATATACCCCATAAAGGTACGTTTTTCGGAACGGTTTTCGCGGGCGAAATACAGCTTTGGGTCCGCCAAATCTGAATCCGAAATCGGATATCGAAAAAAGTGACGAGAACTCGGTCAAATTGCGAGCAGAAGCGAGCAAAGCGATTAAAATGATTCTGCCGTGGACGAGAGAAGGCTCAAGAATTGACGTGAAGGGTTCGATGTCACAACGTTGCGAGGCGGTACCTTGCGAGCGAAGCGAGAGCCATTTCAAATAATAAATACGGACTTTGTCCTACACATATACAGGTATACCTTGCGAGCGAAGCGAGCAACATCCCCGAATAAACTTTTCGTGGTTCCACGTAGTTTTATAAGATTTAATTTCCAACTGAAAAAAACGTCTGCCAAGTTGGGTGGGCAGTATAACTTCCTCAAGCGAGCGAAGCGAGCAGCATTCCCTACAGAAGTTAAACCTACCCTTAGAGATCTACCGTTTGCGAGCGAAGCGAGCAGCATCCCCTACAGAAGTTAAACCTACCCTTAGAGATCTACCGTTTGCGAGCGAACCGAGCAACATCCCCTAAATGCCATACTTTGCGAGCGAAGCGAGCAACATTTTCTACATGCCAGACTTTGCGAGCGAAGCGAGCAATATTCCCTACATGCCACACGTTGCGAGCGAAGCGAGCAATATTCCCTACATGCCACACGTTGCGAGCGAAGCGAGCAACTTAATGGGGGGTCCGGGGGGCTTGCCCCCCGGCTGGACGTGGAGGCGAGCGTAGCGAGCCGGAGCGGCTAGTTATCTATAATATTGATTATCGTCAGAGATTTTTTGGGCTCAAATCGAGATAGTGAGTCCCGTTTGAATTGTAACGTTACGAGATTCAGGTCAGACTCTGTGCACGCACAAACATAGAATTCTTTCAAAAAGCACTATTTCTCTATTCATCTAATTTCGATTAAACTCACTGGGATTGCTCTGGTTAAGATATATAGTATTTTACCTTTTAGTTAAACCTTTTTCGCAATGATTTAAACCTTTTTTACTTTAAATTAAACCTTTTTAACTTTCATTTAAACCTTTTTCACTTTCATTTAAACTTTTTTTACTTTCATTTAAACCTTTTTCACTTTCATTTAAACATTTTTTACATTGAATTAAACTTTGGTGGTGATGATAATAGGGACCACAACAATAAATAAGTAATAAATCTGACTCGAATTAGGTAAAGGAATAGGCAAAATATATTTTTGAATTAAAGAATACAAACGATCAATATTATAAAACAAAAATTGTGAATTTCAGAAATTGGCCGAACTCAAGAGCAACGAGATTTTCGAAAGACTGAATTGTAAACAATGCTCAACAAAACCTCGAAACCAAAACAGCTGATAATTTTGAAACCAAAAAATAACTGTAGCACCCGCTACAGGAGTCCCCCTTCAGCAAAGGCGACAGTCTTGCGACATGCAGGTACCCGGTCTGTCTCTTGAGATGGCTGGTGATCACAGGCAGCAATTGCTTGATTTTCTGAGGCCCTGAAAGCCGGCTTGAGCCTGTCTATAGACACGGATGTTTCCTTGCCTTTAATCAGCAGCTTGAAAATCTTTGCATTTCACTCTTGTACAGGATATGGACCATCATAAGGTGGTTGCAGAGGACGTCTAACCGTATCGTTACGGACAAACACATGAGAGCATGTAGCCAAATCTTTGTGAACAAATGTGTTTTTGGCTCCATGAACAGCAATAGGGACCAACCTTATTCGGTCAATCCCCCTGGATATTCTTCCAACGAGGTCCGTTGGATCTTCTGTTGGCTGTGGAGGTGGTTCCAAAAACTGTCCTGGTAGTCGTAATGATGTCCCATAAACCATTTCAGCAGCTGATCGTTGCAGATCCTCATTTACGGAAGCCCGTAGACCGAGAAGAACTAAGGGTAGAACATCAACCCAATGGTCTGTAGCATGACACCGTATTGCCGCTTTCAAGCTCCTATGCCAGCGCTCAATCATTCCATTTGAAGCTGGATGGAAGGCAGTGGTGTGAACACGTTGAGCTCCAAGCATGCGTGTCAACTCGCGAAACAAGGAAGACTCAAATTGCCGACCCTGATCCGTGGTGATCCGAAGAGGAGTACCAAACCGACTAATCCATCCTGAACAAAACGCACGAGCAACAGATTCAGCTGTGATATCGCTAATGGGCCAACACTCAGGCCACCTTGTGTACCGATCAATGCATGTGACACAGTATCGATAACCTTGACTGGATGGAAGTGGACCAATAATGTCAAGATGTACATGGGAAAATCTACTATCAGGCGCCGAGAATGAACCAGTTGGGCTTACAGTGTGACGGTGAACCTTGCTTGTCTGACATTTAAGGCATGATTGTACCCAGCTTTTACTGTCCTTGGCCATCGATGGCCATAAGAAGCGAGAACGAAGAAGCTTCAAGGTACCCCTGATTCCAGGATGTGCTAAGCTATGAACAAGATCAAATGCCACTCGCCGATGTGTTGGTGTCAGATATGGTCGAACTGTATTATTTGAAGTATCGCAAATTATTGGAGTATTTGAGCCATACATACATATTTTTGCAAATTTGAAAGAGTTATCAGCGCTAAGAAGATCTTGAAGTTCTTCATCACTCTCTTGATCTTTTGCTAGTCTCTCCCAATCTATATTAGGTGCGGCTACTACTGCCTCAAGACGAGACAATGAATCAGCGACAATGTTGTTTTTACCAGAAATGTGTCGAATGTCCGTGGAAAACTGGCCGATAAAATCAAGATGACGCAGCTGTCTAGGGCTTGCCTTTTCCAATTTTTGTTTAAAGGCGAAGGTCAGTGGCTTGTGATCAGTTAAAATCGAAAATGCCCTCCCTTCAAGAATGTATCGGAAGTGTTTTATAGCAGCATAAATAGCGAGGAGCTCACGGTCATATGCGCTGTATTTTCGAGCTGCATCACCTAACTTCTTGGAGAAAAAACTGAGTGGTTGCCACTTTCCATCAACCAATTGCTCAACCACTGCTCCTATTCCTATGTCTGAAGCGTCGACATAAAGTGTGCATGGTACCTTAGCAACAGGATGGAAAAGAAGAACAGCGTTGCATAAACTATCTTTACAAGCTTGGAAAGCAGTCTGAGAGTCCGGAGTCCAATTTATCAAAGTTTTATCATTCTTCTTATTACCACTGTGCATAGCATGCAGAATGGCCTGAGCCTGTGCTGCCTTGGGGATGAACCTTCGATAAAAATTCAACTTTCCTAAGAAGCGACGAAGCTCAGCTACAGTTTTAGGAAGAGGAATATTTTTTATTGCGGCAACTTTGTCTGGTAGAGGCTTTGTACCATCTTTGTTCACAAGATATCCTACGAATCGAACTTCATTTTGTCCAAATACGCTCTTGGTAGTATTGATGACAACACCATATTCCCTAAAACGGTCTAACAGCATACGTAGGTGCTTCAAATGTTCCTCCTCACTGCTAGAAGCGACAAGACAATCGTCTAGGTATGGATAACAAAAATCAAGGCCCCTAACAACTTCATGAATGAAACGTTGAAAACTTTGAGCAGCATTACGAAGTCCGAAAGTCATGCAGGGAAATTCAAATAGACCAAATGGAGTTGCTATGGCAGTTTTTTCTATGTCTTCTGGTTCCATTGGAATTTGGTGGTAGGCTCGAACTAAATCAATAGTACTGAAGATCGTACACCCAGCAAGGTTGTTGCACATATCCTGAATATTAGGTAGAGGATAACGGTCTGGTACTGTCACAGCATTCAACGCTCGATAATCGCCACAAGGACGCCACTCCCCATTTTTCTTGGGTACCATGTGCAGAGGGCTCGACCAACTACTTTTTGAGGGACGACAAATACCTTGTTCCATCATGTAGGAAAATTCCTTTCGTGCAATGGTCTCCTTCTCAGGAGAAAGGCGACGAGGTTTAGCAGCAACCGGTGGACCAACAGTAACGATGTGGTGTGTCACCGAATGCTTGGGAACTACCTTGCCTACAGAGGTTGGGTTGGTAATGTCGGAATATTGTGAAAGGAGGTCTTGATATGTTGATCCTAAGTCAGGAGAGACTGTAGACACCGTGAAATGATGAACACGTCTAAGAGTCCCAATGGTATGGAGAGAGGTGACACTATCAACAAGGCGACAACCTTTTAAATCCACAAGGAGTCCAAAATGTTTCAGAAAATCAGCACCAACGATGGGTCGGTCAACATCAGCAATTATAAATGACCATCTAAACGAACGCCTCAGACCAAAATCAATTTCTACAATTTTGTTTCCATACGTGTGAATAGTAGAACCATTAGCAGCATACAAACGAAAATCTGAGGGAAGAGGTTTTTTAAGTCGATTTGCGGGAGGAATTACGGAAATATCGGCGCCAGTGTCGACCAAGTAACGACAACCAGATTTCTTGTCTGAAACAAATAGGCGACTATTAAATTGGGCCGCAGCTTCATCCGTAGTCGCTCCTAGCGACGGCCCGTCGTGTTTTCCGCTGCAGTAAAGCTGGCAGATCTGTAAGTACATGGTAAATAGCATGTATACGCCTTATCTCCATACTTTTGATGTGGCTTACAAACACCATTGACATGAGATCTCAATCGTGAGTCAGGCGATTTTGATCTCCCCCTTTTACGAGGTAGAGTACTATCGTACCGAGATTGTGAAGTGTTTTCTAACTTATCTAGCCTATGCAATATGGCGTTCAATTTGTCTGACAATTGCTCGATTGCACCGTCGTGAGCAACATGTGAATGGTGACTGGTGCTGGTATGTACTTGCGGATCATTATTTGAGCTAACAACATTAACACTTGGAGCAGAGGTGATCTCATAAATTTTATCAGCCATAGTTGCCAATTTAGCTAAATCATCAGAACTACAGGCTAAAATTGCTTGAGCTTGTGTTGGTAACCGCTGTAGCCACAAAGATTTTAAAATTGAGTCACTTACCCGACCAGCAGAAAGGTCACGCATTTCCCTCAGCAGTTGAGTAGGACGCTTGTCACCAAGTTCAATCTCACTCAGTAGCTTACGGAGTTGCATCTCCTCGGAGTCTGTGAACTGCTCCTCGAGACGTCGACGTAAGGAACCGTACATGTCCTGAGTGGGAGGGTTGAGTATGATATCGCTCACTTGAGCCAAAACATCACTGGATATTGCGCCAACGAGGGTATGGTACTTCGTGGAATCGCTCGTGATGCCCGCATTGTGGAACTGTGATTCAATCTGTCGAAACCAGAGTCGCGGATTGGCCTTCCAAAAAGGTGGAATCTTGATGGACACTCTTCCAATCTGCGGGGCCTGCTCGACTTGTGCTGGTACATTACCGAGAAGCAAACTTGGATCCGGTTCGGCCATAGTCAATTTTGCCTAAATAGCGTATCGGGGTCACCAGTTTGGTGGTGATGTTAATAGGGACCACAACAATAAATAAGTAATAAATCTGACTCGAATTAGGTAAAGGAATAGGCAAAATATATTTTTGAATTAAAGAATACAAACGATCAATATTATAAAACAAAAATTGTGAATTTCAGAAATTGGCCGAACTCAAGAGCAACGAGATTTTCGAAAGACTGAATTGTAAACAATGCTCAACAAAACCTCGAAACCAAAACAGCTGATAATTTTGAAACCAAAAAATAACTGTAGCACCCGCTACAAAACCTTCTTCTATTCCCAAGTAAGAAAATGAATTTTTGGACAAAATGAACACATGAAAACCTCACAGTTGAAAAGAATACACTTCACAGTTCAACAGAAAACAGTTGAAAACTTTAATCGCCTTAAGCTCGTCTTGACACACAGGAGGTACCCCAGTTACGCAGACATGGGTAAATACGGATCGCCTTCTTCTTAGGAGAAATGAATGTGTCTTCCTCTCTTTCTCCCTAGATCGGCACCGGGGTAGGCACCTGCTTTCAACTCTGACAGCCAGCGTATCATTCATGAGTTTATTTTTTACACAAATTAACATTCTCTTCCAAGGTTTAATTCAATGTAAAAAATGTTTAAATGAAAGTGAAAAAGGGTTAAATGAAAGTAAAAAAGGTTTGAACGGAAGTGAAAAAGGGTTAAATGCAAGTAAAAAATGTTTAAATGAAAGTGATAACTGTTAAATGAAAGTTGAAAAGGTTTAATTTAAAGTAAAAACGGTTTAAATCATTGTGAAAAAGGTTTAACTAAAAGGTAAAATACTATAGTTTCATTACTAAACTCCAATGAAGCCACCTAATTATGCCTTCAATGCTTCAAAATGTAAGAGAAATCAACATTGTTACCAGCTGCTACACTTCTTGCCGTGGCTCCTGACTGACGGTCCTCCAAGATGATAATGACACCATAAGCCATTGGCATCGTAAACATCAGGCTAAAAAAAAAAAAAATAAAAAAATATTAATAATAATAATAATAATAAATAAATAAATATCTTATTCATTTTATATTTTATTTGAATTTATTTTTTCGTTATTTACTTCATTTCTATTATTCAAGCACATACCTAGTTTTTTTTCCATATAAGAACAATTGGAAATTCGAATGAGTAATTTTAATTCTTTTTATCCTGATAAAAGGAGATACTTAGTTTTGAGGAAACCCTCTCAGAGGCTAGAAAATGGTTCAATTCCACGAGGACTATCTTAAATGTTAACCTATTCAGTGCTGAACTCTACCGAGCGGCCAACATGCCTTGCTAAAGGAGAATGTATGGGAAAACCCGAAAATACAACAGCTACACTTCCCAAACGTTTTGTGAGTTTATTATACACAGTACCGGCTAACGGATTGTAGGTACTGTATGATTCACAAACTCGTACTGAATAGCACATCACCTTACTATAGCTCCGAAAGTCCAGTATTCCCTACCAAAAAACTGAGGGAGCTATTAAAATGAGGCAGATCATGGTAGTATTACCATTCCAGTAAGGGTGACACCACTGGTGGCAATATTACACTGTCAACTGGATGGGTTGATATTGTTTCATCTCTTTACCCCCAAGGGTAGGGAATAAGGAAGACTCAGGTAAGAAATCAACGAAAATTGTGTCCTACAGTATGAAAACGTTTACTAGTGAACATATTTTGGTTTCGTGTCTCTCTGTGGTCAATTATTTGATAAGGGCTTCCGTAGAAAGAAATCCCAGGCCTAATGGCTTATATTTCCCCAAAAGGGCTCCTTTTGATTTGGGGATTCAACAGCTGCCCTATGCCTATAAATTTGTTGCTTAGCGCAACAAACTTCTTAATCTTTTTCCAACCTAGGTCTCTGAGTGAGGCCCTTTCGATTGTATAATACCCCAGGGCCTCTTGCCTAGATCTCCAGAATCTATCAAATCACCCAGAAAGAGTTCAGCTGTATCCTCCCCGTTTCCACATTCGCAGAGTGGAGAGGGTACCTTGGACATGATATAAAGGGTCCTCTTAAAGCTTAAATGCTCTGTGAGGACCCCAATTATTTTCCTCATTTGTGTTCAAGGCTGTGATATAATCCAGTCTGTGAGACTCTTATCACAGCCACAGATTTACATCCTTGATTGTTTATACCTACTGTCCTCTTTTCTAAATAGCTCTTTTCTACATATCTCTTTTAGATCTTTGATGGCCCAGGTGTTTGCCTTCTTACACGCGTTCCGTGTTATGCCTAGGGCTGGGGTCGGCCCGTAATAGTGTCTAGACAACCCCAACCTGGCAAGGCGATCTAACTCCTCATTTTCCATGTGTCCCTCGTGACCTGGCACCCAATTGACATACACTTTGGTGTCAAATTGGGTGCCTAACTTGGTCAGTTTATCTTTAGCCTCTTTTATCATTGTTGAGGTAGTGACCGGACTCATCAGTGTTTTAATGCAAGCCTGGCCGTCTGTAGTATGACTACTTGTCTGTTTCTTATGTTATTCTCTATTAAGCTGTAAACACACCTGATAATGGCATACGGCTCACTCTGGAAGGCAGTGGTGTGTGCATCCAGAGTGAAGCACTCAGCTATACCCAAATCAGGTATGTATACACCAGCGCCTGTTCTGGTTGTGCTCTTGGGACTTTGTCCTTTGTGTTCGTGGGACTATCCTGTTCCAATTTTCTCTATCACCTATGACGTAAGTAGTGGGATCCTTCCATAAGTAAGTTTTCCCAAGCTCGTCATGTGGCATTTTCATTTCTGGGATAAACCCTAGTGTAGCTGGTGCTATTAGGGTATGACTTGATTGTCTATTATGAGTCAGTTTGTGGTAGTTGTGTTTCCACTCACCTGTCTTCATAAGCCTGATGGTAGCATGCATTGACTGTACCATGCAACATGATAAGGCTTCTATGGCAAGACTATTATACTATCTGATTCTGATAAGGCTTCAAGGAATAGTGCGGGTTAATATTAAACAGACTCGCTGATGTTTAATAAATGGGACTCTCCTTAAAATTATAATTCAATGAAACATTCAATTGTGTACTCAAAAAAGTAACAGGGTTAAATTCTTCCAAGGAAAAAAGAACAGTTAATTTTATGAATTCTAATTGAATAAAAAAAGTAAGAAAATTAATTTTGCCATTGCGAATAGCTCAATTTTATACCGAAATTCGCTAGCAAAATAAAATCGTTATAAAATGTCAGGTAATAATTTAATTACATACATGCTTATGAGTGTGGGTGCCATGTAATCCCTGAAGTTTGGGTCGGATCGAGCATAAATAGGTTCTTCAAACTGAAAAAAATATGAAATTTCAAAAACTTACCTACATAATACATGTGAACTATAATCTAAAAATACAAGAAACAGTTGAACACACTATAAAGCGTTTTTGTTATTGTGAGCTCTTTGAGAAAATTTTTCACAAACTGTCGGCTTTCGAACTTTTACTTTGCTAACTGGGGAAGAAAAGTATGTTTGTATGTTGAAAAACATGGGTTTTTTTGTGTGAAGTCGAGGGATTTTGTGAAATATGACCCCTAGGAAAATACGAGTTAGGGGCCGGTTTCTACGTATTTTTTTCGTGCTGATCGAATGGTAACACCTGCAGATCTGACAAACTCAGTTATAACCGACTTTTGCACTTTAACTTACAAGCTTTTAGTGTAATTTTATCCTCAATTTTATGAATAGAATTATTTTAACTGTAATAAGAGTCTACGTGTTGAAAATATTGTGTGAATATCATAAACCAGTACGAAACCTTGACAGGAAGCAGTGCAGATCTTGGTTCGAAACCACATTCATCGTACATCTCCTTAATGAGTTCCTTCAGACCTGAATAGAGATCCCTCTTCAGCATTTGAGTCGTCACAACACCTGTAAAAATAAAACCATTGAAGGCGTTACAGGATATATCTTCCTTTCCACGAAAAGAATCCTGGACAAGCTCTAAAATTTTAATTTTTGAAGTTGAGAGTTAGCGAGGGTTGGTCAATAATTCAAAAACACTTCTACGGACGTTTCGTTATATTTGTATAGCATCTTCAGAGCTTAGTAGTGGAGCAGGATATTGCATAGGTAAGATAAAGCAAAGGTATTGTAATATCTTTCTCTTCAATAATTTTCATATTATCAACTTTATATTATTATAAACAGTCTCAATTTAGCATGTATGAAAATAGTGTACAAGTGCAATGTGTCCAGCAAGGATTGTATAACGTGAAATGGGGACCTGAAATTTTTCCTGCTACACTACTAAGACCTGAAGATGCCACATAAATATAGCGAAACGTCGGCGTAGAAGATTTTTTGAATTATTGACCAACCCTCGCTAACCCTCAACTTCATTATTATACAAGTGTTCGAGAAAACTAACATAAATTATAATTTTTGGCAAGAGTTCAATTTCTAATGCTGTTCAACAATAATTTATAAATTGTTCAAACTCAATCAATCAAAGCAGAAAAGCAATCCAAATGCTTTTATTCTGGTCAATAGGATTGGAAAAACCTCATTTTTAACAGGGGTGCCTGGAGCTAAATTTTAAGATAAAATCCTAAGTTTTTGTACTATCCAGAGGGGGTCTTCCACTTATTCCACAGAGTGGAGAAGGCCTGGAGAAAGGTTTGTTCCTGCCACAATGACTGGAAGATAGCCCGCATTTGAGCGGCATATCTCAGTGACCTTCCATCATTAATGAGAGCTACAGTTTGTGCAACCATTTCCGGTGGAGAAGACTTCTTTTTTTTCTCTTAAAGCGATTATTTTGGTAGGAATGCACTCAATGTACAGGAAAACACTCGCCCCTCAGCTGAGGACTACTGTGGAAGAGATGAACAACATAATCGCAGTTTGGAAGATAACGTGAAAGTGGGAGGCAATGAAACATGATCACGTCTCCACACGATTTCCTATCGTTGAGAGATCAAAACAATTTCATCCACCAGGCTGAAAAACAACAAACAATGCCTCTGAATGAGTTCAGACAGTAACCCAGTCGAAAACAAGAGAATATTAGTCGCAACTTCATAAAATCTCCTTTTTGGAGAGTGGGCCAAATTTTTTGCACCTGAGTGTATTTAGAAAGTATTTTTTCACTCAAGGAGTTCAAATTTCAAAACAATGTAACGTAATATAATGCGATAATTTACGAAAATTTGCTCATACGATCAAGCTCCATGACTGGTACTTTTGTAATCCAAGTTTCATAAATGTTCGTTTTGTAATTTTGGAGTAACGCTTTCGAACGGCGAACGAACGGTTATTTGTAAATTCGTTGTTTGGATTCTACGCATCTTGAAACGTAAACGATCAAGTTTTTAGAGGAGATTAATTCTTTCTTGCTCGATTAGGTATAAAGTTTCGTTAGGTATTGAAAATAATAATAAACAGAAAATGTCTGACAAACGTATTACCAACGTAGCTACTTAATCATGAGTTGGTATTGTATTGCACGTGAAAATATTTGTTTATTATGAGATCTATAATCATCTCTTGGTCCCATCCTGTTCCTTTTCAAAAACCTACCTTGCGAAATTATTTCGCTTAGTAAATTCAAAGTAGAGCTGAAGAAACACTATATACGGCTTAACTGTCTCATTTGCCTAATCATTTATGTTATTTCAATTATTATTGATACACATTATTATTTACTCCTCAAATTTTGAACTTTCTATTATTTATGTAAACCAATGGAGAATAGAGCTACATACATACAAACTTTATCTTCAGACCTTGATGGTGAAAATCCAGTATTGTAAATAATTATTTAAATAATCACTAACAGGAGAGCTAAATAAAGAACAGCCGCTCCAATTAGCTGCACAAGATCCTTCTTATTGGGAATTGTAGCATTTTTTTGTACAAATCAAATCTGAGTTGTATTCTTTCTAATTTTACTTGCTCATTGCACTAACCTAGTATTAGTCAAAGAACTCACTGGATTGATCCATTGTGACGTCGATGGTGCTGAATTTGATGATGCTGTCCTTCTCTGGGTGCTCTCTGAAGGGGAGGAGTTCCGTATATTTTTCAATAGCGCTCGAGTAGTTGTGAGGGAAATGTATAACACCGCCCAACGTCGAGTGGCGCACCAGGTTCAAACCTTCATCCATATTTGCTACATCTATCTGAAGAAAACATCTCATTTAGTTCTAATGTTTACTTTTTTTTCTTCAATAATTTATGAATGAGATATTTCAAAATGCATTATAATCCCTAATAACCCAGCACAAATAAGAGAACAAAATAAAAAAGTTCCAGTCATGCAGCATGATCGTATGAGCGAATTTTCGTAAATAATCTTGTGATAAAACATATTGTTTTAGAATACATTGTTTTGAAATTCGAGCATTTCGAGTGCATATAACATAGTAACATAGCATAATTTAGATTACTACTAATTTTATGGCAGCAAAACTCTTTAAAAATAATATTCTTCAATTCAAAGAAGATCACGAAATTTTAGCTGTTTTTGGGAGTTTTTTTAACAGATTTTTCGGCAAATATTAATGAAATGTGAGTATAATTTTTGGCATAATTTTGAGTGTAAATTCTATAATGTTCAATTTTGTTGTTGACCAACTTTTTTTGTCTAAAATTCTGCTAAAAATATAAATTTTACAATTTTTAGTGCTTTTTTAGTACATTTTTTGAAATTTGACGAATTTAACGTGCTCAAAAAGGGTTGGCCAACAAACTCATCCTTTCGTTTGAAAAGCTTGATTTTTTAGGCGCAAGAACGGAATTTTTATCTCAATCCTAAGGAGAGTTATCGAATGGAATGATATATATAAATATATATATGAAGGAGCGTTAAACTCTAGAATTCGTTTCAGAATATCCCAAATATTTTTTCTACTAAATTCGCTAAAACCAACCTCACCTAATTTCACCTCAGGTGTTAGTTGGGTCATGTATCAACCGGATTTATACTTTGTAGCAGCAGGGGTGTAGATTTTGGGGTACCCTGGGTAGGTACCCCTGGCAAAAATAAGAAGAAAAAGGTAGGAGTAGTTTAAACAACTAGAAGAACAAAAATCCGAAAACTTGAATTCAGGCGGATTCTGACGGATTTGATTAAGTTAGTTCTATAGATTCATTGTTGTTGATTCGAATTAGAGATTGATGAATACCTACTTTGTCTCAGCTGATATTACGAACCGATCGACAGACGATCAGCATCGATTGAAGCAGATACAAGTGGTGAGGGCTAAGGGTACCACTCCTCCACTAGGGTGATAAAACGTCGTTGGCCGGGCGCTTCTGTCAGTGTGTCACCTCATGTCTACTTGAAGTTTTGGTGCGCGTGTGTGAGGCATCACCGCAGTCAGCCAGTCACCGCATTTTTCGTGCGGTGATGGTTTCCCCTGTGATCACACAGGCTTGCTATAGATTGTTTTGTGCCCATCGCTATCGAGGCTTGTATATCGATGGTTTCAGGAGTTGGAAGGTTATAGATTCTTTCTGTGTTCTGTGGTAAGTTATAGTATACGTCTTTGTTCGGATACTTCCTTTTCCATCATCTCTCAACTTTTCTCACAGCTTTTTCGTTCGTTTGTTTGTTCTGAGTACATCGAGAATCTAGAGTTGTTGCATGGATTGTTCTATAATTCAACGCAATTTTGCATAGTTCACATAATTATGAACAGAAGTGCGACATAAACAGGTTAGACCGTTGCAACATCCCCGCTACCGAATCTGACAGCAGTTGTGAAGAAATGTAAAGCGGCCCATTCACGATCCTGCTGCAGGAGGTGAGGAGTGCAACGAAGTTCCCCTCTTCGCTCTCCTGCCTCAGAGTGCGTTCTCCATACAAGAACCGAAGGTTTGCCGCCAGTATACGGTATTCTGTGTTTACCTTCTGTGCTCACCATTCTCCAATGGCTTCAGAAGGTCTTCAGGTTTTCAGGTCTTCCGGCAGCACCACAAACCACATGTAACAGGTTGATAGGGTGGGGGACCCCGGACAGCAGGATGGTCAAACATCATCATGGGAAACCAATCCGACGAGCTCTGCAGGACACCTGCAGCAGGAAGGCCTCCACACACGTCCTGCACGCCTCCCATGCAAGAAGGGAGGGAAGTTTTTGGTTCCCTCACTTCCTGCAGCAGGATCGTGAATGGACCGCTTAATTGTAAGTAACATTTTTCAGATTAGCAAAACTCATTTTGACTATTCCATGCACCACTGCGTCCATAGAACATTCATTTTCCACCCTGAAAAACGCATCTGAGATCCACACTAGGACAAGATTGTCTGATCTCTCTTTAATATATATTGTGAAATCTTTCAAAGAGTTATTATTCTAGAATTATTATTCCAAGTTCACCTGTATCTACCTTTTTTTAGAATAGGTATAGCCAGTTCGCCATGGTTGAGTGTTTGGGGCAGACAGGGAGGACTTAAAGCAGTTGCCTCCCCGTTGGCAAGTCCTAGATACTTGCTTCCCAGCTTATCCAGCTATTAGAGCTTCTAACTAATGTTAGAAGTTCAATATAATAACATACGATTCTCTTGATCAAACAGCTTGCTAAGAACTGCTTGACCTTTCTATCTTTGTTTATTGGGAGACTTTGGATATGGGGGGGGTTCGAGTGTGGTACCGTCCACCCATCCACTAGAGAGCCACACTACGCTCCTTGTGGGTAAGTACTTATACTGGGCATGAACGAAATGAAGAAAACAAGCAACATTTGCAAAATTTGTATTTCCCCAAAGACATGGTCATATCGGCATTTTCCATTGGTCGCGATTATTATCAATTTAGACAGCGCAGATGATGAGCGCTAACCATGGGTGTGAAAGCGGTATTTTAAATGGAGATTTCATTCCAAGAAGTTAAACACCAACACCGCTACGATAAGTAGTTTTCACTCTATCATTCTTCAAAGTTAGTTCATGTGGTGGTGATGTCACGGGACCCCCCCCCCCCCCCCCAGCCCACCGTGAAGTCACCACCTCCTAACAATCCTTGCATGGTTACTTGCGCAAGGAAAATAACTTAAACAAAATAATCGAAAAGGAAGTGGTAATGTGTAGCATCTAAGTTCCTATGGCATTTTATAGCACTAGGTAGGTAGGTATGCAACAATAAAAGTGGTATTTCCAGAAATGACATGAAATTTTGTGTGCACCAATTTATGTATTGGGTACTATTAATGCCAAATTTCTAAATTCATAGAATATCCACTGATGTTCGATTCAGTGTAATATATTACCTAGGTAATGCACTTACAGCGAATACTTGCTTCCTTTCTAGTTTCTGGAGGTAGCGGCAACTGAGGTTGGTAAAATCACAGGTCGCGTTGGGCCTCCAATTTTGACACGCTTTCATTCCCAAATAGAATTCCTCGTTGATGACTCCCAAGTTATATGGTTTGGGCTCGTAGCCGGTACCGTAGTGGAAGCAGAGCACAGACAAGAGTGGAACCATCACAGAATACAACGACACGCTGAAAAATTCACAAACCCATACATTTAACATGAAACTAGAGAACATAAAATAAGGCTGTAGTCGCTGAAAATCTGACTCTAATAACTTGACTCTAAACTAAAACTTGATTGACCGAGAGAGGAAGTTAGGAAGGTGATGATATTGGAATCTGAGACCCAGTAGAGCGTGAAGAGAACACCAAGGAATAAGAGACGATGTTCAGTGTTAGAAATCCAAGTCAGAATAGGAACACTAGGATTTCAAAAACAATAGGACAGTGGAGGAATCACGTCGGGACACGAGTGCTTCCCTGGGTGTAGTAGGAAAGAAGGATGTGGAAGTAGGTACCTATAGAGCAACAAGAGTTGTGACTAGAACGGATACCTACTTGGAATATCTATTGGTTGTGGATTGTTGCCTTGTCCTTAGTAGGTTGGGCTGGTTGAGGGTAGAGAATTTACACGCTTCTCTTGATAATGTGGTTTAATGAGGTATGCTGAGCGCTTTCGCCAAATATATGGCCTCTTCAGAGCTTATTATTTGATTGATGATCTGTATAATGTTTTAGTAAAAGTTGGGATGCCTCCTTGAACCTCTTGGTCATGACCAGTTATGTTTGGTGACGTTACTAGGGTCAATTTTGTGCTTGAATTGAGAAAAATGCAATTTTTATGTGGAGAGACACACATAGTCTGAAACTTGAACATCTTGGTATTGACCAGTTATGTTTGGTGATGTTACTAGGGTCAATTTTGTGCTTGAATTGAGAAAAGTGCAATTTTTAAGTCGAGAGACACACATAGTCTGAAACTTGAACATCATGGTCTTGACCAAGATTGAAAAAAAATGCAATTTTTATTGGGATTGATGCAATTTTTATCATTTCAGACTATGTGTGTCTCTCCCCATAAAAAGTATATTTTTCTCAATTAAAGCACAAAATTGACCCTAGTAAAATCACCAAACATAACTGGTCATGACCAAGATGTTCAAGGAGGCATCCCAACTTTTACTTAAACATTATACAGATCATCAATCAAATAAAACGCTCTGAAAAGACCATATATTTGGCGAAAGCGCTCAGCATACCTCATTAAACCACATTATCAGAGAAGCCAGTAAATTCTCTACCCTCAACCAACCCAACCTACTTGGGATATCTATTGGAAAATATAACTGAAGTAGTGCATTTCAAAGGCAATAAAGTTTAATCTGTTAATACTGAGTGTAGTGGATTTAAATATGTTTTACTTGGTGTAGGTAGACCAAGTGGGACATTTATATTCTGATTATGCGGGTTAGTCCCTGAGGTATTTCTGTAAGGAATGTGAGCGAAATCGCCAAGGTCAGCTTGCTTGGCGGGATGAACTGAGGGATAGTTCGTGTCGCAGCCGCGTGGAGCACTGGGCTCGCATAGTGGGTGCTGGGTTCGATCAGTTTGGTACTGAGCCGTTTTGTAATATTCCGGCCTAAGATTTATATCTGTAGGAGGAATATGTTGAGCTTGGTTGAGGTACTGAAAAGTATCCTTTGTTTTTTGTACATTTGGAGTGTATTTGACACTCGGATCGGCCGGGTAGCCTTGTATAGAATATCGTGGATATTCGGAAATCTTTGTCGAATCATAATGATTGACTTCAGAGCGGGTCTGAAAGGTATCCTCGAACTTTTGTGTAGGTGAGGCTCGATCTAACGTTTCCTTCGTGAATACGTTAGGTGAGAAGGCGATCTCGTCGCGAGGATCGAGCCTTGAGCCGTCGCTAGGAACAGCGGACTGGCCGGGCAGCGGGTAGGTAGCGCTGCGTGGGCTAAGAGGCCCGGCCGCGCCGTGTTCTGCCTCCCCTTGCATGAGGAAATAGGACGGCCGACGCTCCATCGAAATATACGAGTTTATTAGCTCGTTTTCGATACCTCTATGTATAGAAATAGAGGGTTTAGAAGGTGGACTCGCTTGACAGAGCTTCTTTCCTTTGCTCGGATGTCAGGGTCCTACCTTGTAGTCTTGAAAAAGACTTCCTTGGACGGTAAATTAGAGCGTATGAGCTGAGTAATTTACCGGCGTGCCCACAGCGGTCGGTGACGAGCCTAGTGCTACGAAACCCGGGCGACACGACTAGGAACGTCCCAGCGGGCGTACGATCTAATGAGAATATCAATAGATGTACCGGGTGGCGTCCTGACAGAAGAACTACGTTGGGCAATGAGCAGGATGAATAATCACTGGACTCGTAGATGCCAATGCGAGATCTGTGTGGAGAGAAGGTAGGCCTTGTAGAAAGCAGTAGGAAGCCGTTCTTGAGATGAACTCGGGAGCAGAAGGTTCGTCAGCGTAGAGCGTGTAGAAATCTTCGTACTTCGAGGTGTAGTCGTCGAGAGCGGAGAGTAGAATGAATTTCGGAGGGCTCCGAGCGGGGTAATTATAGGGAGGTGGCCGCCTCCTGCCGCCTCCTGATTGGTCCGCTTAATTTCGTTAATTCGACTGTGTAATCTCATTGGCTCGCACATTGTTTTCTCAGTATCTGCGAGTATGATAGCTGAGCTGGTCCTCCGGGGTGGTTTCCCCACGTCCGTCGCTGCGACGGGGTCCCCGGGGGTGGCTTACGAGCGTCCGTCGCGGAGCCGACGACCTTGAGTTTAGACGGGGACCTCGGGTGTTTTCTCTGCGTCCGTTGTTCAGACGGGGTCCCCGGGGTGGCTGCTGGACCAGAGGTGGTTGCTTGCCGCCTCTTGGTTGGTTCGCCTATTGTCTCTCGTGTAATCAGTGTTTCTGATTGGCGAGTAGGCTTGTTTGAATTGTCCTTGCTAGTTTTAGAGGACGTTTGATTTTCTGTTTGAGTTTTTTCGTTCAAGGCGACTTGGTTCGAGATACTTGTCGCATCTCTCTCGCCCAGTAAGTGTCTAGGGAGGTCGCCTTGTATGTTATTAGTTAATATTTCACTTTTGAGAGAGAAATTCGTATTTTCTCTCTGGTGAAATATTTTGTTTGACGGAGTTGTAACTCGACGTCTTATAAATATTTTTGTGTTGTGTCTACCTCTTTTTGGTAGCCCTGAAAAGGGCTGTTGAAAAGAGGGGGTGGTTTTCACCACACTGAGTTTCACAACCACTAGAGCTGGTGAATGAACGGCAATTCTTAAGAATATTTCAAAAGCTTTTCTCATAAACTACTGAACCAAAATTAACAAAATTAGACTCGACAATGAGGAATGCACATGACATCTTGGCGTCTCTTCAAATCAGTTAGATACAAACTGCAATACAACCCCTCCCAGCCTTGGTTCCATTGAGGTTCAATAATAGAATACAGGGTGTTAACACTTTTGGTTACTTACTAACCTCCTAGGGGTCGATTCTACAACTAATTGTCAACAAAAAGTGCCCCCAAGACTTTTTTTAGAGGTATTATTTTCGTGTTATTCACGATTTGGGATTTTTTTCGTGTTTTCAACCTTACATCACAAAATTGGCTTCACGCTGAAATACACTTCAACTAACTAGTTTTACCCTCAAAAACATATCAAATTGAGCATGAAAAATAAACTGAAAAATTCGAGAGTTAAAGTGTAAAACTCTGTTTTAAGGTAGTTGGGGAGATCTGCAAGTGTTGTCATTCGATTCAGCGTCAAAAAATACGTAGAACCCGGCCACAAACTCAAAATTTTTTTAGATGGTCATTTTTCACGAAAACCCTCAATTTTATAGAAAAAAACCATCTTTTTCAACATACAAACATAATTTTCTCCTTTAATTTGCACTCTAAAATAAAAATTGATTATACCGTTGGATAGGTGAAATTCAGGCCAAGTTTTTCCCGTAACTTGCGCGGAAATTCAGGGGATTATTGTATGCCGTCCTGCGGTTTAAAAAATACAAGATTTTCAAGTGTCGACAATTTTTTCACTTTGGTGTGAATTTGTGACTACTAAATCCAAATATTTTCACACGTTGGTAGCCTATCCAAAAGTAAATTTAACGCTCTTTCTAACAGTATCTTCAAATTTGTATTTACTCAATATGGAAGGGAGTTATAGCCAATTTTGTAATGTTAAGATAAAAATTTTTTTTTTTTTTTTTTAAATCATAAATCGTGAATAACTCGAATAAAGTCTCAGAGGCATTTTTTGTTGAAAATTAGTTGTAGAATCGCCCCCTAGGAGTTTAGTAACCAAAAGTGTTAACACTCTGTATAAGGAATATAAATACTCTGTATAAGGAAAAATACTGGGCAAATATAGTGCATAACACTAATTATCAAGGTTCATAGAAAACAATACATATACACTTATATGGTTCAAAGAAAACATTCCTTACGCAACATCTCTCTTGAGGCATTTGAAATTCTTTGACAGAGCGGCTTTGAATCTATCGGAGTTGTACAATGTTCCATTCTTCAGATGCGCTAGTTTAGAAGGCTTCTGGAAAGTGACGTTTCGTAGCTCCTCGTCTATTTCTTCATTTTTCTGTTTCTGCTCGTGGGTAAGTAAATATGCTTGAATTAATAGACAAATAACATTGCAAACCAATATCCGCATTTTGTTTTACAAGTACCTACCTAGGTAACTAATTGTATTAGGTACTTATGAGTTGGATTTATGTTTAATCCTAATGAGTTAAGTCCATGAAATGGAGAGAAACAAAGGTTGTTCGTGAGGGTCATCAAATTCATGTTTTACGGAAATGGGATTACGGCGCTCATGCGACCCACATGATGCCCAATTCAAACCTTAATTCTAGACAAATACAAATATTTAATAACTAAGTTGTGCAAGAACTACCATTGGACAATAATGTTCTATTACCTTTTACAAATTTATTTAAACTGATTTAATAAATACAGTGAATGTATTTCTAAGAATCAGCGTCAGATAATATGCTCAATGATTATAGAGGCTTAAATAAAATTGTAAAGGTCTAAATAATTTTGTAAAGAGTGTTAATAATATTGAAAAGGGTTTTAAATTTTGTTAAAAGGTTTAAATGATTTTGTGGCTTTTTCGTTATATACGACCGCATACGGTCTTTTCTGTTTTACAACCACAAAACAATTTTCAATACAAATAGAAACGCTTAATACGTTCTATTGTTCTAAAAACTGTTCTTCAATCACTTTTACGTCCACTGTGGTAAACTAGATCAGAATGCTGTGTATAGCTTGGTGGTCTGGATGCTCGCAAGCTCGCATCTAAAAAATACATCACATCAAGTAGTCATTCCCTTAGTAAAAAATCAGATTATTCGAACAAGTAGGTCACAATGATGAGTATAGTTTGGTGGTTTGGATGCTCGCAAGCTCGCATCCCAAAAATACATAACATCAAGTAGTCAATCCCTTATTAAAAATACAGATTAGTTGTACAAACAGGTCTGAATGAATGAACGGTAGGTAGTGAATTAACTGAAAAGGTCCTTTCTTTTAACAAGTACAACTTTTCATTTTATGGATAATTTCATCAATTACAGAAAAAAAAACTATTGTTCTATAGAAAATTGTTTTGCTGTTGTATAACCGAAAAGACTGCATGCGGCCGTACAACGAAAAAGACCCGATTTCGTAAAGGGATGAAATAAATTTGTAAATGCTGTAATCTAGATCTTAGGCTTACTTACATGAACTTCCTGAAGTAGGCTGAGCCTCATAAAAGTTTCTTCGAGTGATCTTGAGCTGTTTTGAGCAAGGAGGTTGTCAGGGGAATCTTCGCAGAGGAGGACACCTGACCTCATAAGACCTATCTGAAAAACGAGGGAGCAAATATATATAAATGTCTATTATAAATTACCGCTGCATGACAAACAACACACAACAACAACATGAACAACAACAACCAGACAACATTGATCATGAACAATGATCACAATCACAGGCACACACACACACTTCAGAGCCAAATTGTAATGAAAATTCCAAATTGTAGTCAAGATTCCCAATATGGTGCTGATCTGTGTGTCGGAAGTTCGGGAGAGGAGGGATGTAGAGTCTCCACTTCTGACCCAGCAAGTAAATGTAGAATCGTTAAGTATACATAAACATAAAACAAATAAAAATTGTACCAAACATCACTCCCAGACATTTCACTGTCAAATTTCTAGACCTTAAGGCGGTATCACACTTGCATTTTTTCAGCTTTTTTAATGCTCGAACGTAAAGAAGGAAAAGTGCTTTTTTCCAAGTCAGCTTTTTCGACCATTGTGCATCCTGGCAGAGCATTTTCAAACTCACTTGGGAAAATCAGAACATGTTCTAATTTTTACCTTGACACAAGAAAAATGCTTAAACGTAACCCTTGGGAGGGTAACAATTCAATGGAAAACCCCTAGGAGTCTTAACCTGACAGACTTAATAAAACTACATTCCGCCAGAATGCTCTGTTTTTGAACTTATTCCTCTTCAACATTCAGAGCTGACCTTGGAAAAAGCGCTTTGCCTTCTTCACGTTCGAGCATCAAAAATGCGAGAAAAAAACTGAAAAAATGCAAGTGTGATACGGCCTTTAGGGAGAGTGAAAGAATGAACAAGAGACTTCATTCGATTCTTTGGAATGATATCTATAAATGAGACCCCAAATACATTACGATTTTGTGCCTTAAATTTTTTGAAAACTCGATTTTTTAGTATTTCAAGTCTTAAATACCTACCTATAGAGTTGATCAAAATCGATGCCGAGCTTCTAGGACTAACTAGACCCCATTAAATTTAATTAAATTGTGGGAGCCCAACCCAGTCGGGAGGATAAGAGCCCAATCGAGTCTTTGCCACGTCCTATCTATCTCCCTTTAAACTAGACCCCATATGAGAGTTTAAACTAAAAACGTTAGAGGCGGGAGAGGGGGGGGGGGGTTCTTTTTGTTACGTGCAAGGAAACCTACAATCAGAGGTTTGATTAAATCAGCCTCATAGACCCGTTGGAGTGTTGCAACTAAAGAGAAATGTCTCTCTTCTTGGTCGATCACAAAGGTTCATTCATGAAAATAATAAGCCAAAATTCTTGGGATTTTTAGGTTATGATTTCAGTTTTTACAGATTTTTCAGCAAATATTCATGAAATTCAAGTATGCACTTACTTATTTTAGCATAGCTATGTATATAAATTTTTCAATGTTCTATTTCACTGTCGATCAAGATCTTCTGACTAAAATTCTGCTAGAAAAACATGCATTCCACTATTTTTAGCCATTTTTAGTCTCATTATTTACATACCTACCTTTCAGAGGAGTCAGTCGACTAGCAAGGCGAGTACCAGAGGCGAGAGCTTTCAACGTAAAGACATCACTATATATTTTTATGTAGCCTACAGCATTTTCCCGAAAAATATAGTAAATATGATACTATAAATTGTACTAGGTCTGGCAACCCTAGTTCAACGGGTTCAACGATTCACCCCCAGCGAATGGATGAACCTCGTTCGATCCGGGTGGTTTCATTAGATTCTTATGGATCATATCTATCAATGACTACCTAAAAAACATTAGGTAGGTAATCTTATTTCGAAGATTCAGATCTCGATTTTTTAATATTTCAGTCCTTAAGTTCTACCCTTCAGCCAACGTTTTAGGACTCAAAGGTGATTTTTCATCCATTTCATAAACATCACTTTATTATCTAAAATAATGGGGAAAAAATTACTTGAAGTGAGCCGCATGAAGCCAGATTTACCTACTCCTTTTTACTATGTTGTACTTAGGTAAGCAGTGAGTATCAATTAACTGGAAACATCTTGGTAGGTATGTACCTACCATATGGGCTTGCCTTGTCTCCTCTATGTAATGAGTTGTAATGACCACAGTTTTCTTCTCGGTTTCGGCCATGTTGATAAGGTAGTCCCATATACTGAAAAAATACATTGATTGCGTTTGTCAGAATAATAAAATAATGATGTGTATTTTAAAATTGTCTTGTAACGAACAACATCAGTTGTTCAATGTTGACTATTTAGAAGTAGCGCGTATTTAACTGGTATCTCGGTAGGAAGGTGCCTACGAAGTTTTGAGTTTGTGATAGATCTTAACAAAGACTCAACAGTTTCATCAGTGAACGTGTGTGTGTGTTTCTTGCTGTTAATTGACTCTAACTAACATATACTTGATTGTGACCGTGGATAACTTATTATCAAGTCATGCCTAACCAAAGTAATATTTGAACAGTAGATGCAGATGCATCTGTTTGCTGAATGTGCCTTCGTCTGTCAACATTGACAAAAAATAGGTAGATCTTTTTAGCGAATTTTCGCAGAAAATGAAGCTATTGCAATGGCTCCAATACTAATTAAATCAAATTTTTCGTAAAATTTCTTCATTGAAATCAGTTTTGATACATTCTGATACGAATCCTCGAGTTTAACGCTTTTTCATACACAGGGTAGAAGGTCCACCCTTTTTAACTCTAGGTTATTTATTATTCATTGCGTACTACGGTAATTTAGTAAAACCACACATCTCAGAATTTTAAGAAAATGGAATTTTTGCGTATTCCCCACCAGTTCTTCATGAACCCACGGGAAAAACCTTGGTTTCTACCTGAAAAATCAGGATATAAATTATGCAAGCAGAGCACTTCAGCTCAAAATAATAAAAATAAAAAACGTTAAATATCGATAGGAAATTATTCAAAACACCTTTCATGAAATGTATCGATATTTCATGTAATTGTGCCTATTCGAAATTTCTTCTTCCGTACGATTAATTGAGAATTGATTACTCAATGCCCAAACGAATGAAGTTTCTATCACCATTTGGAAGGAAATAAAATAGGCCAAAAAACGGTGATGGTCTCTCCTGACAAACTCGCTGTTGAGATGAGTTATTTTATTACTTAATTACGGCAGGTCACTATTATTTCCTGATTGCGAATTCGTAATGTATCTTTCTTGTCCAGATATCATTGGACAAAACTGTCAGTACAAATTTGAGACAAGACCTAAACTACAATATAAGATGGGGGAACGGGGGAAAGGAAGAAAGTATGACTCACTTGAGCAGGTTCAGGTATATTGGATAAGGTCAGTTACCTGTAAATGTATATTTGTGGAAAAGGGTTTAGTTCTACGTTGTGGATACCACACTCCAGTAGGGCCTGGCGTTCATTCTTTTCATCGGGGGACAGTACTGGGGACTGATGAAACGGCATCCCACATAATCTTCGAGTGCCCTGCACTCACCCATCGCAGAATTGAACTCTTTGGGGCCCAAACCCCTATGAGCTCTATTCAGAGCAAACAATTGATCAAGGGCCTCCCACCCCTCATCAGGGGGCTGAGTCTCTTCGATTAAACAAAAAACTCTCAGGAAAGTACAATAAGCCAACAGGCTTCCGTGCTGGGGGCTCAAAACCCCCGCCTCGAGTTTTTCTATCTACATCTACATCTATTGTGGCCTACGAAGGATAAACCTTTATCGTTGCTCTCAGACACTGGCCAGGAAGAGGCCAGAGTGCGAAACACCATTGCCTCAGGTTTTAGGAAGGAGTTGGTTATGAAATGAACTAGTCAAGAATTGACTTTAGAATGATGCCATCAAGCCAGCCAGCTCAGTATTTATACAGTGTGTGACCCGCAAGGCCACACCCCGCCCCCTCTCCCCCTTGATAGAATGTTGTTTTGCTGGAGCCATATCGCCTCAATGTACTTCTTGTCTGCTTGGGCTGGCTGGACCGATGCATCGGTAAAAGCTATTTTGTTAACAATTTTGTTTTGAAAAATGCATACAGTAGGTATGTCAAACTTGAAAAAAAAAAAAAAATTTGTTTCCCTCAACTCACCCTGTATAATCTATACTATTTATAAGAATGAAACTCAGTCTGTTTGTCTGTTTGTTTGTTTGTTTGTCGTGTCTATGCACGGCCAAACGGCTGAGTGGGGGGAGTATACGAGTGGGGGGATCTTCTTGGGATTTTCCGATAGGGGGAGCGAGCGAATTTAAAATTTTCGGTGCTCTTCCAATATGCGCCCCCCCGAGCAACTGCGCCTCCCAGTGCGCCTCCTCGTCGTTTTCATTGTTAGTGATCAAAGAACACTGAACTCATCTCCAACGATCAAAGATGAGTGAAAAAGATGATAATAATGTTTATCTCGGATAGTCAGGATAGGGATTGCAATGAGATAACGTCCTATCTCATGTTCAGGGGTCAGTTAGTTCGGGTCGGTGTTTTGTGACGAGTGGGACGATGCGTCGACTGGGGCACACACTCAGGCCATCGAGCGTTCGTGGTTGGATGCCAAAAATAAGATTTTGAAGACCATGCGAGGAACATCCCCTGCACTGTTTCAATCTCACCTCGACCATTATTGTTGGAAGTTGGCCCACCGTAATGAAGACCTGTTCGAAGCATTTTTGAGAGACATGAAAGACTTGTACAGGGCATGATTTTCACCTACCTAACTTCGACGACAGCATCATCTTGCAGGATTCAATGTCCAAAATCATATTACAGGTACGTTTATCAAGAGTAGTAACGTAACGTACGTTGGTTGCTAATGATAGGGAGGCGCATATTGGAACAGAAGCGTGATAGGGGGGCGCATATTGGAAGAGCACCAAATTTTCTAATCCCAGGCGAACCATGGGCCGTAGGGCGGGAGGGGGGTCGAAGTAAGAATTAATGTGCGCTTTTTGGACTTCCCCGCATCCTCTACCCCTCTAAACGGCCGTCGAAAATTCCGGAAAAATACTGGTTTCGTAGGTTTTCCTACGAGGAAGACGACGGCGCGATCGGATCGCGAAAAAAGTATCGGGAAATGCGTCAAAAAAATGCGAGAGTACGGACCGTGTTTTCTCGAAAAGTCCGACGAAAAACTACGTTTTTTCTGATTAAAATATACCCCATAAAGGTACGTTTTTCGGAACGGTTTTCGCGGGCGAAATACAGCTTTGGGTCCGCCGAATCTGAATCCGAAATGCCCACCAGAACAGGTACAAATAGGTTGCGAGCCTGGCCTAAGCACTTACGTCTTGAAGGGTGTACAGGTATACCTTGCGAGCGAAGCGAGAGCCATGTCAACAGAATAAATTCGGATTTTTTCCTACAAATATACAGCAATACCTTGCGAGCGAAGCGAGCAACATCCCCGAATAAACTTTTTGTGGTTCCACGTAGTTTTATAAGATTTAATTTGTTTGTAAGAATTTCCAACAGAAAAAAACGTCTGCCAAGTTGGGTGGGCAGTATAACTTCCTCAAGCGAGCGAAGCGAGCAGCATCCCTTACAGAAGTTAAACCTACCCTTAGGGATCTATCGTTTGCGAGCGAAGCGAGCAACATCCCCTACATGTTTCAATTGTAATACATCGCATCTGCACAGCCACACCTTGCGAGCGAAGCGAGCAACATTTCCTACATGCCAGACTTTGCGAGCGAAGCGAGCAATATTCCCTACACGTCACACTTTGCGAGCGAAGCGAGCAATTGAATGGGGGGTCCGGGGGGCTTGCCCCCCGGCTGGACGTGGAGGCGAGCGTAGCGAGCCGGAGCGGCTAGTGACTAAGAAATGGGTTTTCCTACCTCATCCTGAGAACGGGGTCGACGCCCACCGTAGGTTCATCGAGGATGACCAGAGGTGGGTTGTGGATGAGAGCGGCAGCAAGCGACAGCCTCCTTTTTTGCCCACCACTGAAAAAAAAAAAAAATCAGAAAATTCATTAGCGTTTTTGTTACATATTTCAATAAATAAAAACATATCTGAGCAAAAGCTGCACACTGCTCTTCAAACGTGAGCCTATTAAATCATTACAGCAAAGCTCTTTGCAAACATCAAATAATATCGGAGTAATCATCAAGCTTTATAAGGCATTGGTGGTTCGGTAATAATAAAATTGGATAAAAACCATGGAAATTGTGCTTTTAGCGAATTTTTGAAGAAAATTAAGCTATTGCTCTCGCCTCAAAATTTGTAGAATGTGAATTTTTGAAAAAATTTTATGCAGAAATCCGTTTCAGGCTATTCTGAATCATATTCTGAAGTTTAACGCATTTTTTAATGTATGTATGTATATATGTATGTATATATGTATGTATATATGTATGTATGTATATATGTATGTATGTATATATGTATGTATGTATATATGTATGTATGTGTCATTCCAGACGATAACTGTCCGTAGAATTGTGCTAGAAACTTCAAACAAATTTTAAAATGTTAAGGACACAAAACGAAAGTTCAAGTTCGTTGGCCAGCATGATCGGATTACATCTTCGGGTTGAAATTTTCAAAAATGTAGTCAAAAATGTCAAAATAGCCTGTTTTTTGCGATTTGTTGTGCGAAATAATTTTTTCAGCATACTAACATGTGGTATATTCGGAATCAGCGTAAAATTTCCTATAAGAATATGTATCAAGTTTTCAAAAATTTCAAAGTTGAAAAATCAGTCAAAAATCGAAATAGGTAATCGAAGATTTCTTCAAAAATTCGCTCATGGGGTCATGCTGCATGACTGGACTTTTTCGATCATTATCGAATAATTAGTGAATAATTATAATTTCACAATTACTGCAGAAAGAATACTTTGGTTCTTGAAATATTGTAAATTGATTATGGAATCGTTGTAAGTATTAAACAGTTGAGCTATCGTATGGAATTTAAAAGCTTTTTTTTCTTTTTTTTTTTAGAATTCAAGCCGCCTCAACCGGAAGGGTCATTAGCGGCAATCAGAAAGGGGGGTGTCAAAAGGACACCGCAGCGGGCACGATTCTAAGGGGAGTCATGCTGACTGTCCGTCACTAAACGGATTGCCATCACGGACTCAACTGGCAGATCGTACGGGGAGAAATAATTATAATAATAGTAACCCGCAAAACGAGGCATCGCTGCACTCTGCCTCAAGGGTTATAGCAATTAGTTAGTTACAATAAGGGTTATAGTTCGTTGTAAAGCTCAGTGGCTTTCAGGTACACCAACAGGGACTGGACCTTTTCTGGTCCTGACAGAACATCCACCCACTGAGGGGGTGAATGCTGGACCCTGAGGTCCATTAGGGCTGGGCAATCCTCCAAAAAGTGGCGGATAGACAAATCACCCCCACATCTCCCACACACAACATCACGAGCTACTGTATCTAGCAGGTGTCTGTGAGTAAGACGGGTATGGCCAATGGCTACCCGATTGACCACTATTCGGTCCCTCCTTGGAAGGTGGGTCACGAAAGGATCAACCGGGTCCTGAAGGACTCCACGCAGACCAGTGATCGCCCTGCTATTTATTGTTCGAGCCATGGAGTTGGCTATTGTTGCCCAAACAGTTGCATCCTGGCATGAATTAGGGAAATGTATTCACAATGTATTTTTTACGGACAGGATCATCCACATAACTTATGATTTTTTTTAAATTCCAATCTTGCAACATGATCGTATGAGCAAATTTTTTCATTTTTCGTATTATATTGATGTTAAGTAGTTTTGAAATTTAAGCACTTTGTATGCAAAGATATTGTTAACTTTACATTTTATAGCGAGAAATTTTTTTTAATACATGTAATAAATGTCTATCACCTAACCAGCTTTACAAACAACTTGTTATATTTTTACTTTTTCTACGGTTTTTTTATTTTTTATTTATTTCTTTAATTTTTTTTAAGAATACCATTTCAAAGAAATATAAGTATTTTTTCATCATGATTGTGTGCATAAATTTTTGTATGTTCTAGTTCTTAGTTGATAAACTCCTTTAGAGTAATGCTCTGATAACTTTAATGTAAACTTCAACTTCATTTGACTTTAACTTTATTATAATTAACTTTGACTTTATTATAATTTAACAATATTTTTAGTCAGTTTTCCATTTTTAGTGGTTTTCTAGAACATTTTTTTGAAATTAGAGCAATTTACTATGCTAAAAAAGTGCCGTAAATAACGAAGTCATACTTTCTTCAGAATGCTAGATTTTTTGCGAAAGAACGAATTTTTTATCTCGATCCTAAGGAGAATTGTCATCTGGAATGCTAATCGTCTGAAAAATAAATTATAAATGGTTTTAAACTCTTGAATACTCCAAAATTGATTTCAATGAAGAAAATTTTGGAAAATGTTTAAATGTCTGGAGTTATTAAAATAGCTTCGTTTTCTGTTATGTGTGTTCGCTCATGGTTATCAACATCCACCTCCGTTCAATTCTTCCATCTTTTCACCGGTGACTGTATAATAAACTGTAAGTATTTCTTCTGCAGTAGGCAGGTACCTTCAATTAATTTTTGTTACTGACGATGCCTTCCTATGAAATCGTTTAGTCGTTGCGTTTAACAAGTTGATTTCATTAACATTTACATACCTTTCGAAGAAGTACGTTGTCACTAGCAAGTCGAGTACAGGGAGCGAGCACTTTCGATGTAAAGAAATCATCATCAGGCTGTTAAAATCGCTGCTATTTCGATGGCCTGATGATGATGTCTTTGCATCGAAAGCACTCGCCCCTGGTACTCGACTTGCTTGTGATGACAGACTTCCCCAAAAGGTATGTAAATGATAATTTTTGTTAAACTATTACTAATATCTGAATAACCCTTTAGATTTAATACCAAGTTGATTTCAGTCCACATAATATCTTAAGGCTTTTAATTACCTCAAGCAGGAGTTCTCCCCGTGGGTTGTGGGAATTTCAAGGAAGTTGATGAGGTACGTAGATCGATTCCTGATCTCCTCTTGTGACATCCCGTAGATGTATCCAAAATAAGTCAACGTCTCTATGGTGGTCATCCTGTCGTACAGCGCCAATTGCTGTTAACCACCACAGTTTTATTAACAAGATGCAAAATTCATCATTCAAGATGCTCTTTCAACAATTTATTTAAACAAGGACATTTCGGTGAACAGTTTGTAAATTAATAATATTCAGTAGTTAGGTAATGTTATTTTCAAGGAAAAATACCACAGTCGAAGAGGTTTGATTAAATCGGCCTCATAGCTCAACCCATAGAGTGTTGCAACTAAAGAGAAATTTCTCCTTAGTAAGTAAGGACACGAGTTCGAACTCTGTCCGAGATATCAAATATTTTTGGGGCGTAACAGTAAACACATATACACCTGCGCGCGCTCGCCCACCCACCTACTTCACGATTACAATGAGAAACAAGCATGGCTCCCTCACGTATTTCAGCATATAAATATAAAATTGGTTATTAAATAATAATAAGAAATACACTGTCATGGCACAAAAGCTTCCTCGTGGCCAACGTAACTTCAACAAGAAAATTACGTTCACGCATGCGCAGAGCGTACTGCTGATCAAATAATGATGAAACTAATAGGGGACCATCTAGGGCTAAACCCCACACTATTCCTGAAAATTTCATTGAAATCCAACCGAAATTGTGGAAGTTATGGCTGTGGCAAGGAAATATAGACAGACAAACGCTCGTGCATGCGCACAGCATACCGCTGATTCAATCATGATAAATGTCGTGAGGGACCTCAAGGGATCTTCCCTGCATCATCCCTGAAAATCTGACCAAAATCTCTTCAACATTGACGGACTTATGAGTGTAACAAGAAAATCACGTTCGCGCATGCCCAGAGCGTACAGCTGATTGAATCATGATGAAACTATTGGGGACCATCTAAGGCTAACCCCACACTATTGCTGAAAATTTCATTAATATCCAATCGAAATTGTGGAAGTTATGGTTGTGGCAAGGAAATGAGGAAAGACAGACGGACTGACGGACAGACAGACACGAAACCTAATGAACCCGAACCGCCGGTTCCTCTGAGTAGTTTCAATGGAGAAACAGGCAAGGTTTCAGCGCGGCGTATAACAGCTACGTATCGTTTATAGTAATTGGTAAGAAAAGTAACTTGAAAATCATTAAAGTTGACAGAGGGGAAAGTTGTGGAAGAGAGGCTTGGGCGAAGTAAGGATTAGGTATCAAAATAATACTCCAAAGTACTTAACCCCTTCTACCGAGGACCTAAACTGCAAAGTACAAACACTTCACTACCCTATGAAGTACCAGTGGTTCTTACTTGAGGCATAAAACCGAGATCTCGTTTTGTCTTCAACAGTGTAGTGATGTCTCCAGCCTCCAAGCCGACGAGACCGACGATGGCGTTCAGTAAAGTAGATTTGCCACATCCACTAGGTCCCAGCAGACCGTATCTGCAATCAAACGGAATATCTTAAGCCTCTTACCTTAAGTTAAGTACATGAATGATATGGATAGGCAACTAGGTATCAATTCTCATATTTCTTGCTCCCTAAAAAAAAAAAAAAAAAAAAAAACATTTGGCGACAACACTCTGCACCCCTGGTGCAACTTCTGCATAAGCTGCGGTCATGCAAATTTTAAATAAAGGAACTCCATAAAATAAAGGAAAAAATGGAATAAAGGGAGTTCCACTGAAATTATATCAGCTGGTTGATTGTCGTAGGTTATTAAAGGATCTTTTACATACTTTGTTCACAGAAGTTCTCATTCACACTCATGTTAACATTCTTTTTTCTTGCCTAAGATTTAATCCTTAGGGAGATCGAACGGATGAACGTACAGGGATCCAGGTCCTCCCATTCGATTCATCCATTTCACCTTTGGAGTCGATGATTCAGGATGAACAAGGGCTCGTATGTAAATTTGACATTCCACGCATTTGAGAGGTAAACCAACAGTGTTTCTAATTTTTTTTTTTACAAATTTCAATCCTATTATTGAAAAAAATAACCAAATTGTGGAATATACTTGAAATTGAAACTGAAATAAATGTAAGCCAGTAATTGCTAATGACGACATTAGTATTACTATTCGCAACTATAATCAGTTAATGAGGTTGAATTGTATTCTTCACACTTGATAGCCAAACTGAGAACTCCCTCCAATTTAGTTTGTAGACACACCAGTAGTTCCCAAACAGATGTAGAATAAGGGAGGTTGGCAATCTTATCTTTTTTTCAGCTGAATGAGTTTTTAATTTTATTTTAGGGTCATATCCTGAGTAGAAATTCAAAGGTTTTTCTTTATTGAAAAAATCTCTCGGATGGAAAGTTTCTATGATTTTTCAAGATTCCGCACACTGATGACGACAAAGCACCCCTCCAGCCTAGGTAGGACCCCCCTGCAACACAGTGTGACGTTAACAGTGCAAACTTTGAACAATCATAGAAATAAAACTATTCAAGTTGGAGAGTGAGGATGATATAAAATTTCTCAAAATCTAATCTATTTTCATTTAAAAATATTAAATGATTACGTGGGTAAACGCTCTTTGTGTAAAACGTAAAATGTGAGTTAAAATTTTGATTTTGGAGATAGGTAAACAAAATTTTATCTCCCGAGAGTGAGAACAATGCCTCCGCTACTAATGAGTAGACTTGGAAGCAAAATTTGCTCATAATGTCATGAGTACGACTGGGGCTGTCATGAACACCTACTTCATCACTTCAACTTACATCTGCCCTCTGCGAACATTCATATTGAGTCCTCGGAGTATGAACCTTCTGCCATCATAGGTTTTGTAGGCCCCTTTCACGCAGATGGCGTCTCCGTACGCCTCGTCCTCCTTCATCATCCTGCAATCAAAATTAACCTTCAATTAAAGCTCAACTTTTTTTTTATCTTAGTAATAAAATATAATAATATCAATTTTATTAGTTTAACAATATAAGTGTACAACAGTTAGATTCAAGTGTCGCATCAAAGCCATTTTTCTAGATCTTGTCCTTCTATACTGCGCGGGCCTCAGACGCGGTAATTGGGAATAAAAATGGACTAATGGACTGTTGTAGCTGCGTGCGATGTAGGAAATTAGCGAGATTTGACTCCTAAGGCCCAATTCACACAGAACGGGCGCGTGGCGAAGACGTGGCGCAGACCTTTGTCACTTCCGCGTCTTTCCATGTAAACAAATAGCTCAATGTAAACAGAAGGGACGTGGCGCAGGCATCCGCCCTTTCGCCCGTGCCACGTCCGTTCGCCGTCTCTCGTGGCGTTCGAGAAGGGTCGCGCCACTTCCGTGCCACTCGTCACTTCAATAAAAATGCGGGGTGAAGTTGAATTCAACATTGAATTTTGCGAAGAAGTTGGGAAGAATCCGTGTTTATTTTATTACAATCGTGCGGATTATTGGAACAAGAACGCCCAAGACCAGGCCTGGCAGAAAATTGCGCCTGAAAAACCTTTCTCACGCATAACATCAAATGCTCCACCGGTTTTCCCCTTCTTCTGCCTCAATGAATGAACCCAATATCTCCTCTTTTTTTGGTTCAGATCAGCCAAGTACACCAAATCCAGCACATCTTGATCATCTTCGTCACTACTCGATGAAAAATCCATGTTATACTTCACGAAACCTTTTGATTACTGACGTCCTTTCTCGCCACTGTCCCGCCCCTTCTGTGTGCATTGCATGGGTCACGTCACCGCCACGTCCGTGCCTGGTCAGTGCCACGTCTTCGCCACGCGCCCGTTCTGTGTGAATTAGGCCTAAGACAACCTTGAGAGTTGAGATTGTACTGAACCACTGAACTAAGAAACCCCTAAAATGGACGTTAACCCTGTCTTTAACCCCTATCTTAGTCAGCTGGTTATGGGAAGACTTTGTTAGCTTTGCATATAGCACAACATACAAAGAATGTCAGGTTGTTGATCCATGGAAAATCTTTAAAACGTTGCTCTTATTTGCATTAATAGGCGAAAATATGACTGAGTGGATGGCAATACTCGGCAGCCAGTTGAGTTCACACTTTGACTAGCTTTCGGACTATACGGTCACCACTTTTTTGTGTGCGTAAAGTGGCGCTTCCGGTAAACATACAATTTTAAGCAACATACCCATATTCAAGAATTCCTGTAGTTACTGCAATAAAACAGTCACAACTCACCACGAATATTGCTTTCTCTAATGAATTAAAGCGATGTGCAAACTGCTCTAGTCACGTCGGCTTGGGACAACCATTTAGTCATCACTTAGCTAATGCAGTACAACGAACTATTTCAAGAAAGTATTTATTGTTGACGATTCGTTTTCAAACAAAACTTTTAACAGCTATCGAAAACTGTTATGGTGATCCGATCAATGGAACGGCGTTCCCGTTGGTATCCCCAACATGCACGGGTCCGCTTGCTCTTAATCGTTGTTCAATCTTTTGAACGGTGAGCCTACCTCTCTCTTCCATTTGCGTTAATAGCAATAATATTATATAAACTCCCATTGTTTATACTAATACCTAATCTATTGCTATCCCGCATACCTCTCTCTCCTCTGCGGTATTTCTTTCATCTTTAAAAGAAGTGAATATAAGAAACTAATCAACCGACAGGCTAGATAGAAAAAAAAAACCCTGATTACCTTTCTTTTGGAGCGACATAAAGGAAAGCGTAATAAATTATCCCAGTGATTGAAATCTTGTTCTAATTATTTCACCTGAGTTCCAAAATTACCTACATCGAAAGATTGAAATACATACTATAGAAGTCCAAGAATTTTGATCACGACTAATTAGTAAATAAATTGAGATTTTGCTTTTGAAAGTTGCAGAGAGCCTTGTGAACAACCTTGAGGGCCAATTTTATACTAAAACCAAATTTTCACTCTCACTTTTCAGTTTATAACCAAATTTATTTTCGTTTCTGTATGTTTGTCTGTGAGTATAACGCTACTCGACGGACAATTCAATGGGCTACCTAGTTCATCAATTATTATTACTTTTAAGATTTATACAGATTATGGTTATTAGATTTGGTTCCATATGAATTTTATTGAATAGATTTTAGTGACTGAGAACAGATAGGCACATTTTGTTGAATCTCCAATGTGGGTTCACATTTTTGAAAACCAAAATCATCACGATATGGTAACCCGTAGCCCGAATTCATCAAGCAATACCTATACTAGATAGAATAAAAAGCCATAATTACTTCGGTTCGATTAGGTTCTGAGTCATAACTACGACTGCAATAGTTACACAATAGAAAAGATTAGTCACCATTTCCATATTCAGCATTTCATGATCATAGGGGACTCAATGGAAAGCCTAATTTCCTTGGGACTAAGTAGTGAACTTTCTCCTGCGGGCTATAACCGGTTAAAATGGGAATGAGTAGGTACCTACCTAGTTTGATTTCACTCACCTTTGCAATCATGTGATATCCAGGCTCCAATCAACTCAATAGTTCATAGAGATACTGCGTTAGTTATGTGCAAAGATCTAATACTTCCTTCTTACAACTTGGAGTTTGATTCAAATTAGTCTGCATATTAATAAGTTGACTCCTTCCTCTGTACGGTGAACCGCGCTCCACCCTCCACACAGAGGAAGTAAATTTCCAGAATAATTTAAATCAATGTATTCTTATTCCCATTATTATTCGTAATTATTTCAAACGTTTTGTTATTAAATTGAAGAACTTAAACCAATTTTAAAAAAATAATCCGTAAAATAGTCCATGGGTACCAGTACGAATGATATTCGTTATATACCTTCTTCTGTAATGCGTAACAAAAGCATATTATATACAGGGTGATTCCCTCGCAGATGCAAAAAAAAATTTGGGTGAAACTACTTCAAAAATGGAGTAAAATGCCGCCAACTGCATGTTTTTATCTCAATCCGTTCTCGAGATATGATTTTTTAAAGGTTTTTTCAGGAAAACCGTGTTTTTTTCCTTTTAAACTCAAATTTATCCACTTTACTTCATTCAATTTTAACTTTTGACCACATTTTCGGAATCAGCATTGAATTTACTATAAGAATAGTGTACTTGGGTTCTTAAAAAGTACCATCCAAAGGCCCTCACATCAGCTCAAACATTGACGATTTTGAAAAAATAATATTTCTGAAAATCTTTAAAACTTTACTACTCTTCCAAAACGAATCCTGGAAACTGGCAAATCTCATGTGAAAACTGCTTCGTCTAATACTCTTTCCAACGGTATAATCAAGTTTAATTTTATTTTGTTATTTAGTGGAGAAAATTATGTATAATGTTAAAAAATGTGGGGTTTTCAATGAAATTGTTGGTTTTCTCGAAAGATGACCCTCCATGAACCTACGAGTATGGGGTCGGTTTCTGAGTATTTTTTCACGCTGTATCGAATGGTAACATTTGTAGATCTCTCCAACTCCGTTATAACCGAGTTTTACACTTAAAATCGCAAATGTTTAGTTTGTTCGTTACGATTAAATGTATGTGTGTTATGGGGTAAAACTAGTTAATTAAAGTGTAAAACTCGATTATAACGTAGTTGAGAGATCTGCAAGAGTTTCCATTTGATCCAGCGAGAAAAAATACATAGAAACCGACCCCATATTCATTGGTTCATGGAGGGTCATCTTTCGAGAAAACCAACAATTTCATTGAAAAACCCACATTTTTTAACATTAAAACATTATTTTCTCCCCTAAATAACAAAATAAAAGTAAAATTGATAATACCGTTGGAAAACATATTAGATGAAGCAGTTTTCATGAGATTTGCCAGTTTCCAGAATTCTTTTTAAAAGAGTAGTAAAGTTTTGAAGATTTTCAGAAATATTATTTTTTCAAAATCGTCAATGTTTGAGCTGATGTGAGGGTCTTCTGATGGTACTTTTTAAGAACCCAAGTACACTATTCTTATAGGAAATTTAATGCTGATACCGAAAATGAGGTTGAAAGTTGAAATTAAATGAGGCAAAGTGGAGAAATCCGAGTTTAAAATGAAAAAAACACGGTATTCCTGAAAAAAACCTTTAAAAAATCATATCTCGAGTACGGATTGAGATAAAAATATGCGGTTGGCGGCATTTTACTCCATTTTTGATGTAGTTTCACCCAAATTTTTTTTTTTTTTGCATCTGCGAGGGAATCACCCTGTATATATACCGACTAGGTTTCAATATTCATCCTTTTTTTTTACCCAACTTTTCGTAGAAAAGAGGGGTATTACAGCCGATGGCACTTGAGGGTGGGTATGCATTTTCTTAGCGTTTCAGAGGGTGTAGAACACGTTTATAATAGTCATTCATTTTCAGATATATATATATAACCAAATTTTGATATTATATAATACCATGTCGGAACTTGTGCCTCGCTGACATTGGTGAGGATCAGCTGACCACGAACCGTAATATCAATCAGAATTAAGTTAAAATCTTGCTAAAATCTCTCCTATTCACCGTAGGACGACGAAATTTGATAGGGAGCCTCTCTGGGACATCAAGAGACAAGCAAAGTTAGGAGCGCCATCCCGACGAGCTGAGTGAGCTTAAATCTTTCCTGTTCACCGTAGGACGTTGAAAATTGTTAGTGTGCATCTCTGGGATAACAAGAGACGAATGACCTTACAGTCGCCATCTTGATCAGCTGAGTGAGCTTAAATCCCTCCTGCTCACCGTAGGACGTTGAAAATTGATAGAGAACCTCTCTAGGACATCAAGGGACGAATGAAATGACGGGCTCCACCCTGAGCTCCAGCTAACCGATTCATGAGAAGTTTTTGGCAACATGCTCCGCTAACCAGCGGCACGTAAATAGGAAAGGATTTTGTTAACAAATTTTCCAGTGATTAAGTCAAAATTACTATTAACCATGGCTCACCTAGCGACAAATAATCAACGAAATTTGTTCAGTGAAACTTGATATTCGCGTTTGAAGCTTGACTTTTCACCTACTAATATTTGACCTATCTCTATTCGAAAAGTTGGTTCTGCTTAAGCAAACCGCGAAAGTGTTTTAAAAAAATATTATTATCTCTTTGCGTGGATAACATTATTCGAGAATTCCCACATTTCAGGGACTTCCAATTTATTTCATGTTGACCAAGAACTGATTCGTGGTAATACAGACGGGAAAACAAGGTGCGCTCGTCGCTACACGAAACCGAATGACCTCCGAGAGCATGTGGTGAGGTGAGGTGAGGCAGGACAGGCAGGTAGTGGCCCATCACCTACCGAATTGTAGCGGAGTGTATCGTGTTCCGGACAAGAGTCCTAAGCTAGCGTGTCGATCTAATCCGAAGAAAATAGCCCGCGCTTCGAGGCCTTGGCAGGTAGTTGGGTGGCCGATGCTCAGGAAACTGACCATTATACCGAGTCGAAGGAGCACCAGATACTGAGTTAGGCTAGGCGAACACTGGGGACCAGACCACTAGGTGGATAACATCATTTTATGAGCTATTCTTACAGGAAAGTCTGCGCTGATGCCGAATATAACCTTTGTTCCTACAACACCTACCTAACACGCTGTGGGTGCTACGACAACGCGAAAACGCCTCCCATGGAAACGTCGCATATTGCACAGTGGGGGCCAAATGCGATTCTAGGTGGACAACATTATTTTATGAGCTATTCTTATAGGAAATTCTGAGCTGATGACGAATATACCCCTAGTTCCTATACCTAACTAAAATGTTTTCCGTGAATAAACCACGTTTTTCAACAAACAAAAATTCCGCTTTTCTCTAATGAATAAACAATGAAGACGATTGATTTAAACCAATTTTCGTAACATTCAAAAGTTATAGAGGATACAATTCTACGTCGATTGACGCCAGAAATTCATAAATTGATTGATTTACAAGGGAGTAATTGAAGTCCAATGTTTCAAAATCGTGGAAAATACCAGTTATTCGCAAAATAAGGGTAAAAGTTAATATTTTAATCGAGTTTTTCTTTTAAGGAAAGTTGTTGATAATTCAATTCCGCTTGGACTGACCACCCCATTTCATTTTCCCCCTAAATTGAGTGAGTTATGACTTTCACAATTTCAGTCAACTCCTATTTCCCACTTATTTTCTATACTGTCTTTCGCACAAATGGACACAACATAATTCATTCATTTTTGCGTTCAGCAAATAGGTACTATAGTTCGCAGCTATTACACCAAGATATAAACAAGTGTCTATGTAAAAGAAGTCACACTACAATTTCCTAAGATTCACCAAGGTTGAGAGGATTAAGCCGTCTCGGTACCGTCTCGGTATGTGCGTTGTCCTGAATCATTGCAAATAATGATGATTTTGATCGCTTCAATTTGTTGGCGTAAAGCCATCATGTCACAAATCGCGAGTAATTTGAACTTCCAAAACATCCTAGACAATAAGTGAGCAATCTTCGCTTTGCTGTTGTTCGAGCAAGCCGTTGAAATGATGTAAGTAGTCGTTGAAATGTGGTTTTTCTCACCTTCTCGCCTACTATAAAGAAATGGGCAATTACGGCACTTGTGGTCCTTAGAAACATTTACATGATATAATGTGTTATAATATCTGTTATATGTATGTACAGTGTGTCCCAAAAGTAACCCCCTAACTCAAAAATAATAAACCGGGTCTTTTCAAATATGTGCCCGCATTATTTAATTTTTTTCCCTCCCCATAGCCCTTAAGCGTTAGTATAATTACAAAGGCATTCTCTAGAGGTAATATAACTTAGGTTAAGCTAATTAGTTTATAGCTAGTTAGGTTTTCGTTAATTACACCATAAAAAAAGTTCCAGTCATGCAGCATGATCGTATTAGCGAAAACTATCGTACTATATTATGTTACATTGTTTTGAAAAAACTTTGAGGGAAAAGAAATAGTTAACTACCTACCAATTTTATGGCAAAAAGCCTTCTAAATAATATTCGGCGATTCGAAAAGAGATTTTTGATTTTTAACTTTTTTTGCAGTTTTAATCGATTTGTTAGCAAATTTTTATGAGATTCTAGTACATTTTTCAGCATGTTTTGCACATCAATTTCTTAATGTTCTATTTTATAGTTAATAAACTTTATATTCGGCTAAAAATATAAATTTAACGATTTTTGGTAGTTTTTTTCTATTTTTAGTGATTTTATTCAGCACTTTTTTGAAATGTTACCAATTTAATGAGCTCAAAAAATGCTGGGCAACGAACTCGTCCTTTCGTTTAAAAAGCTTGATTTTTTGGCGCAAGAACAGAATTTTTATCTCAATCCTAGGGAGAGTTATTGTCTAGAAGGACACACACACACACACACACACATACACACACACACACACACACACATATATATATATATATATATATATATATATATATAGGCACGTATTTGTGTGTCTTCACAACTAATTTCGCCTATAAGAGGCCACTTCAGGTGCTACAAGGTTAAACAATATGTTTTTTTAAATGGTAAATACAGAGGGTTGTTCAAATTGTACTAATTTATTAACTAGATGGTCAGTTACTAACCATCTAGTTAGTAAATTAGTATAATATGAACAACCCTCAGTATATCTACCATAAAAAACCATATTGTTTAACCTTGTAGCACCTGAAGAGGCCTCTTAAAGGAGAAACTAGCTGTGAAGAAAGAATAAAAAATAAATAAAAGGAAGAAGCCGCCTAACTACCACCCTCATACCAGTAATCCTGTGAGAAATGATGGCTACCAACACAAATACCTATAAATTAGAACATGTTCTAATTTTTCCAAGTGAGTCTAAAAATGCTCCGCCAGGTTGCGCAATATTCGAAAAAGCTGACCTTGGAAAAAAGCACTTTGTCTTCTTCACGTTCGAGCATAACAAATGCGAGAAAAATCTGAAAATTTTCAAATATGATACGGGCTTAATAGAGCGATTATTTGTTCTATTACGCAAGATATCGTGCGGATCGTATAAGTACCTTCAGCTAAACAGACAATCTTATTTCCTTGGCGGTTATTTCTTTAGAAACACGAATCTCTATCATTTTAGTCCTTCAGAGATTTCCCACACAATTAACGTTATATGATTGTTTTAGCATTTTTCCTTCTTATTCTTTTCTATTTTTCGTGCGAATTTACTCGTCATTATGCGAATGCAATTAATTTAGTGGTTGTGAGACCTTATTCTATTCAAATTCACGCATGGTTTAAAATGTAAATTCGGGTACATTCCAGGAATAAAAATTGGTAGGCTCATTTGTAAACAAAAACAATCAAAGTCGCCACCGGGGATATACAAAATTACAGGCGAATGTTCAAAAGAATACGTAGGGGAATCCGGGAGACCGTATAAAGATAGAGTAGCTGAACATTTCAGAAGGAGCTCAAATTCGGAAGTAGCTGATCACAGGAAGCAATTTCTAACCTATAATATCTCTCCAGAATCTGCAACTTTAGTGGAAGAGGAGCCACGCTATTACCAGCGGTTACTAAAGGACTCCATAATCAAATGATTGACCCGGGCAAAAAACTCAACAGAAGAAACAGAAAAACACGTTTTTGATAGCTAAACTCCAACATACACGACAATTATCACCAAGCTAACACAGATCACTTTAAAAACCAATGTCCAAGATTTTAAATTTATTTCATTATCTCCTCATGAAGGAAACAAACAATTTCTGAAAGCTTAAGAATTAAAAGTGTTAACCATCATTCGTTGAACCCTTAAGAAATAATCCTGAATGGTTTATTATTCCCAGAAAAAAATAATTGAAAATTCCTAGAAAAAGGCCAAGACAGCTTCTTGGGGTTTGTGGTTTAGAAGGACATTAACTTCAGATTAGATCTGAAGATCTGATGTTTCTTTTCTCGTAGTTTGAAAAAGGCATAAGCCGAAATATAAAAATTAATTTCATGTTGTCAATTATTGTTTTTCCTTAAAAATTGTTTGAATATATATATATATATATAAATATATATATATATATATATATATATATATATATATATGTGTGTGTGTGTGTGTGTGTGTGTGTGTGTGTGTGTGTGTGTGTGTGTGTGTGTGTGTGTGTGTATACACACAACTCAAGGGAAACTGACAGGATTGAAATTAATCTATCACCAAGAACTTTCACGCTACTGCCGCCGTCGGATTCTGATGCGCAAGCAAATGGACTTGTTTCATCGCCGGCCTTGCTATTGTTGTTTCTCTAATTAGTCACTTGCATTCTGAAGACGCCTCCACTCCGTCAGCAGCGAACCAGGAACTGGAAGGTCTAACAACTTCTTCCTAGTTCCAGCAGTCTTGTCAGATGCCGATGACTCGTTCGGCAACATTTCGGAAGAAAAATAAGGTATTTTCAGTGGACATACTTTTGGTTCACCAGTGAAACTTAACCTTTGAAATCGACCAAGAACAAAGTTTGCCACGAATCAATATTTTGAAGAGAGAAACGTCAAAACAATCATTGATTATCCATATATTTCTATTTTTATTGCATCTAGCTTTTGAAATTTTGGAGTGAATCCTTTTCATCATCAGAATACCAACCCACTCTCACAAAAATTCTAAAGCTACAGACAATTATTAATAGATAATGCAGTTAATTAGGGTAACTACTTCTAGCAAAAATTCAACCAGTAGTTAAAGAGAAAGAGAGGGCGTCAATTTTTTAAAGGGGGGAAGCCCACTGAATAATTATAACTCTTATATTAACAATATAATCAACTTTGGTTGGGAGTAGGTGAAGGTATGTATTGGCGAAAGGTACCTTGATACCTTGATACACAGATATAACTTGGTCGAACTTAGAAAATCAATTTACATATAAACTTTAATTCATTGTTTATTCACAGATAGTAAGATTTTGCTCAGGTCCCATCGGAGGATCCTGTTCTAATGGATGGAGTTAACAAGCTCTTGTAGAAGGAAATTACCTAGATTAATGATTTAGTAATTGTGTACATCAGCGGTTGGAGGTGCACCGAACGTTTAGTGTAATGATAAGGCTGGTGAAGTAGGTAATCGTAGGCGATTTTGCGGAGATGCAGTGCCGTCTCACCGTTGATTTAACGCCTTGATGACTCCTCGAAAAAAAGCGAAATTTTCACCAGAATCTGCATTGCAATTCGTTTTCATTTTCAGAACCAAAAGACTGCAAATTATAAAGGTTAATTCATTGTGAATAAATCCTTCCAAGATGATCTCTAGTATTGATGACTCTTGAAGTATCCTTTCGTTCGACCACCACAAAATAGTGTGACGCGAATCGGTCACGAAATCTTGTTACAAATTGGCTTTATACGTTATCATCTAAAACTAACACCTTTTCCTAGTTGGCTTGAGGTATTGAAATTTGAAATAGAGCGCCTTTGGGATGCCTAGAAAACAATTACGAAGTGCGGAGGACCCTTGCAAAATCATTAAGCTTGAAAAAAAAATTAGTCCTAAGCACTAAATCTTGACATAATATGAAACATGTTTTCGCATCCATTCCTGCGTTGAATAGAAGATAAAATGGCTTTGGAGCTCACTCAGCTGATCAGTGATCACTCAGGCGTCTTCAGCATTCTCCCTTGACCCTCCGTCTCAAATTTCAGCTTCCTGCATCTAGTTTCGACTCGCAACGGTGATTTTGCCTTATTTTTGACTGGGTTGTAATGGCAAAAACATATTCCATGTTGAAAAAAAATATTTTGTAAACCCATTATATTAACGATTTAAGCAGGGGGGGGGGTGTGCATTTGTGCACCCTGTATATTTTCTTTATACCGCTTTTCTGTGATGATTTTTCAGTTTATGTGCTAAAAGCTAAAGTAATGGCATGAAAATGTCTAAATAGCTCCATTCAAATCCTTAGAACAGTCACTGGGAATCCCCTTGTTAGAGGACATCTACCTCCATGTTATGAAACATCATGTTGGTAGGTTCATCGTATATTTGCTCATCTATTTGCGCTAGATAGCGTTACGACCTGTAGCGAGAATGATCATTTAGGCTTGACTGTAACGTTGTTCGTTTAAGGTTTATCTGTAAGCCCTGACAATCTTCACAGGATTTTACGACTTGCCGACGAACTTCATGTGGAGCCACCGCCGCCGTCGTCCATTCCCATTATCATCCATATGCCATCAACAGGTCACATCCCATCTCGTATTCCAGTCAAATCAGTAGCGCTTACATGTTGAGTGGGAATAACAACCTATCCCGTGTGTAGCGAAGGTCGTACATTCAGCGGTTCCGGGAAAATATGAGGTCTTTAGAAGGTCGTACCATGTCTAGCCTGTGAGCTAGATCACTCGGAAATCGAAAAATGGCATACGTTGAAGTCTGTGAGAGAAATTCTCAAAAACACTTGAGGCCGGTTTCACCAAAGTTTTTAATCAACGTTTATGCATCAAACCGAAGATCTCAGCTGTTAAACAACGATATTCGGTTTCACCAACTCCGGTTCAGATAAATCAACAATCAAAACTAACCAGCCGAATTTGGGTGGGTAGCGTTCAAATCAAAGATTTACTAGGTAGGTACCTAGGTAGTTTTTTTCGCCATCTTTGTCTACATGACTGAAATCCTTTTTTGCTAAGTTTTCCCATATAATTTGCTATATTTTCCTAGTAATTTCCTACGTTTTCCTACATGCACGAAAATGAGCCACAGAGGATTTATTAGAGCATTAGTTTTCGAGGACGAATTTGTCGACGTGGACATGAAGACTTTACAATTCACCGTCTAGAGAGAGTACGGCGGTTTTCAATCTCAATGAAATCGATTTTCTGAGGAGGTACCGACTTTCAAAAACTACTGTTTTGTAGCCCTTGAACAAATTAATGATAGCATCGAATAAACAAGTCACGGGTTGGGATATAGGTACATACATGGAATGTAAAAATACAGTTGTAAAATAGTGTTATAAAATAGCCAACGGCTCTTCACTATTTGAAATGATACAATCTGCCTAGATGGTGTCGCAGGCTGTTGTCATTGAAGTGATGGGAGACACAAACATATAAATACCTAGTTATGCAACTAGTCAGTAATAGATTACTAGACAATTATAACCTGTTTTCTGCGCTTTTTGGGTCGAAATAACTTTGGAATCTCGGCTTCTGCAGTGGCTACAGTTATAAAATCCATCGGATACCAACCACTGCTGTTTAGGAGACCGTCTCCCAAAATTTCCAAAGGAGGCGAATCAAAACCGGATAGAGTATTCTAGTGGTTCGAAATTTGTTTCAGAATGCCTCAAAACGGATTTCAATGAAGAAATTTTTCAGAAATTTCGATTTAAAAATTTTCAAAGCCACTGCATTAGCTTCATTATCAACGACCTAACACTAACACTACGAAAACACTTTAAGAAACTCTGAATCTTTTTTGACTCGGAGAACATTATTTAGAACTAGTTTTTTTGCCATAAAAGGGATAAAAGGGTCTTTTCTGATATATCCACGCATTTATAAACTATTTTCTATTGAATGGGGATTGATCGGATTGATGATCCCTAATCATTTTTACGTCCACTGGGGTAAAATAGTTTGGCAGTCTGGATGCCCGCAAGCTCGCATCTAAAAATACGTTACATCAAGTAATAAATTCCTTAGTAAAAATTCAGATTAGTTGGACATGTAGGTCAGAATGATGTGTATAGTTGGGTGGTCTGGATGCTCATAAGCTCGCATCTCAAAAATACATAACATCAAGTAGTCAATCCCTTAGTAAAAATACAGATTAATTGGACATACAGGTCAGAATGAATGAATAGTAGAGAATTAACGGAAATATGCGGAGGTATAACAAGAAAAGGCCCCCATAAAATTGGTAGTTAACAATTTCTTTGCAAAGTGCTTCAATTTTAAAAAAGTGTAACGTGATACAAAAATTAACGAAAATTCGCTCATTCGATCTTGCTGCATTACTGGAACTTTCCGGTTCCAAATTTCTGGAATGTGGAACACCTTGACATCATTGCATATAATAGCTGCTGTTGGCAAAAGAAAATAAAAGAAAAGTGAAAAATAGGAAAAGCGAAACTAAAAGTAATTTGATGTTGCTTCCAACCATTAACGCCCGTTCCTAACTGATATCCATAAAGAGTCGGAGAACTGACACCAGGCAATGGATGAAGGCCAAATGATTGATTGAGGTGTCTTGGTTATAGTTATTAAAGCTCCTTTTCTTTATGCTTCCCCGATGTTTTCAGGGCTATTTAAGCTTTAAACATCGTATAATGTATTTCCTACGGCGGCTGTTTTGACCCTCGTCGAGAATAGCTAAATTAATATCTGCCTTACCATCTTGGCCGATCTAAGGCTGATGCCAAGTCAAACTAGCTAGGTAGAACGAAATTGGTTAATTACTGGCTTACCTAACTTGCGTCCTGTTTCTACTAAACCGCTTCTTGAGTATAAACTTCCAAAATTACTTTCATTTTCACCAACTCCTTCCGCATCATTCAGAATTGGGATTGCCTTGAAAATGGACATCTGGGGCCTATTTCATAAAACAACAAGTTACAAGTGTACAAGGTAACAAGTACAGGTACTTGTAATGCATGGTAAACTAGAACAAATGTTTCACCAAAACAAAGAGTACAAGTGTAGGAAAGTTGCACTTGTAGAAGCTAAGTTTACAAGTGTAGCAGAAAAGAAAAATGGCGTGTGGGTGCTAACGAAATGAACAACGTCAAGCGGGATGCCGAAATTGAAGTTTTGTCAGCGAATCATAATTTTAAAAAACCGTGTTAAGTATACGATAGGATGTTTATCGTGCATGACAAGGAGTAATGATTGGAAGACAGACCAATTATAAACTGAAAAGTGGAGATAGTGTGTATTTGATTTCAACTTATTCTGATGGCTGGCATAAACAGATTTTTCTCCTTCATTCAGCGGAAATGATCAATCAGTTCATCAAGTCTTAATGCTGCTGGGTTAGGAATGTCATCTGTAACTTCGAGATGATCTTCACACTTCACTTTGATCTTCAATGATGGGGAAATCCTCAATACCCGATCAGGAAAAATTGCACAGGGTCACGCACCATTTGAATCTTTCAAGGGCAAAGAAAGATAAATGTCTTCCTAAAAGAGATTTAGGAAGACATCCTAAATCTCTCGTTAAGCTCAAAAATACCCACGAAATGAGCATTTATTCACGGCCGAAAAAATCTTTGGCGTATTCTACGCTGAATCTTCTTTCTTGTCTGTATTCTTCAGCAGAAGATGATTTCCACATATTAAACACCGAAAAGTATACAGGTATTGGACGTAGGTTAAAAGTCGGCCATTTTTTACAACTGTAAAACAGTGACTTGTTCAAAATGATGGGGAAAAACTTGTAACTTGTCCAAATTCGCCTGTACACTTGTTAATTTCCACTGCGCATTACAAGTCTACACTTGTACCTTTATGAAACGCTTGCACACTCATTTTTTACAACTTGTACAAAAAATCGGCTTGTAACCTGTCACTTGTTGCTGTATGAAATAGGCCCCTAGTTAACAATACGGCCTGTGTACGACAACGAAACTATTGGAATGGGTCAAAAAAATTCAGTAGCTGCACTTATTTCAGAATGTATTGTGTTCTACTCATGTAGAATGTGTTATTTCAGCACCTTTTAGGGAATTTTCGTAAAAAATGAAGTTAGCAATGGCTCCAAAAATGTTAAAATAGAAATTTTTGAAAAATGTTCATTGAAATCCGTTTTGAGGCATTCTGAAACGAATCCTAGAGTTTATCGCTTTTTCATACGGATATGTATCTATGTAATTCCAGACGATAACTCTCCTTAGTATTGAGATAAAAATCCCGTTCTTGCGTCAAAAAATCAAGTTTTTCAAATGAAAGAATGAGTTTGTTGGCCAGCACTTTTTGAGCACATTATAGTCAAAGTAAAAATGTGCGAGAAAACACTAAAAATGGCAAAAAACTGCTAATAACCGTTAAATTATTTTTTTTCAACATTATGTTACTCCAATAAAGTATATTAACTATGAAGTAGAACATTCAAAAATAAATGTACAAAATCAGTCTGAAAAATGTACTTAAATTTAATTAAAATGTGCTAAAAAATCGATAAATACTGCAAAAAAACTAAAAATCCAAAATCCCCCCATGAATAGCAGATTGTTATTTAGAATAAGTTTTTTGCCGCCAAATTCATAGTTAAAAATCTATTTGCACTCACAAAGCTCACATTTCCTAAAAATTTAATTAAGTATACAATACGATAATATACGAAATTCGCTCATAAGATCATATTGCATGACTGGAACTTTTTCCGGAGGAAACCCTTTCCAATCTTTAACTTTGCTAAAATTTTTATTTTAATTTACTCATTCATTTAATCACGTATCGCTTCACTCGATAATAAATTTATGGAATGGCTTTTGAAACGTTGAAAAAAATTTTCTAACAAATTTCTTCATTGAAATCCGTTTTGTAGCATTCTGAAACGATTTCTGAAGATCGCGCTTTTTCATAAGAATATATATATATATATATATATATATATATATATATATATATATATATATATATATATATTTATTTATTTATATATGCGTGTGTCATTCCAGACGATAACTCTCCTTAAGATTGAGATAAAAATCCCGTTCTTGCGCCAAAAAATCAAGCTTTCTAAATGAAAGGATGAGTTTGTTGGCCAGCACTTTTTGAGCACATTAAATTGGTCAAATTCCAAAAATTGTGCTAAAAAAATCACTAAAAATGGCTAAAAACGGTCAAAAATCGTTACATTTATAATTTTGAGCAGAGTTTTAGTCAAAACATAATTATCAATGATTAACAAGGACGTTAAAAAAATTTTGCATTAAATTATGGTGAAAAATGTACTTAAATATCATTAATATTTGCTGGAAAATCTATAAAAAACTGCACACAAAAAATCCAAAATCTTTTTTGATTCGCCAAATTTGATTTAGTTGGAGTTTTTTGCCATAAAATATTTAGTTAAAGTGCTGAATTTGCTAAACCCTGAACATAATATAGTACTATAATTTACGATAATTCGTTCATACAATCCTACTGCATGACTGCAACTTTCTATTTTAGCTCTCTATCTTATACAGGGTGTCCCACAAGTAACTCCCTTCCCTCCTAACTTTTTTCCACAATTTTTTGGATGTTGAAATGAAACTTGAAGCCTTGTATTCGTTCAGATGGACCACGAAGAAGCACCTCCTGGCATGGAGGACACCCAAGTTACACTATACGCTAGTAACGCATTGGTTGTACGTGAAAATCAATATAAATTTTTAAAAATCCAAGTATGAGGGGAAAAAACCCGTTTTGACATATTTTTGGCTCGGTAGCATTGATGCTTGTGAAGCGATCGGGCTGGCTAGCCTCTAGGACCAACTAGACCCCAAGTGGAGTTCATGTGGGAAAGGGCGTATTTTTCTCATCAATTTAAAGGCCTCTTATGACCGAACGGCGGACGGTCATTGCAGTTTTGGAATCTACGCACCTTGAAACGTAAAGCGACAAAGTTTGAGAGAAAATAATTTGTTTCCCCATTACGATTACAAAGGCTTATTATTGGAAATAAAATAAACCAAAAATGGGAACGTTATAAGTATAACAATGAACTGTCACGAGGATGGTTCCATTATTCACCTAACAAAGCAGCTAAAACGGTGTCTGGACCTAAGGTACTCGGCCAAAATAACCAGCGATTATCAGATAACTGAGCAGTGAAACTGAATTGATAAATGGGCATGTCGAAGATAGTCAGAGATTCGACTGAGTCAGACTTTAATCGGGATAAACTGGCCTTTACTTTACCTAGGCCCACCCTAGGTCTACCCTACCCGGTACCCCGGTCCCGGTCGGGGTTTACCTCATAAATAACTACAGGTCGACCAGAGATTGGTAAGGTTAGTGCCAAAACGTCAAGCATTCATCTCTATCTCTATCTCTATCTCTATTATTAATAAGAATGAAACTCCGTTTGTCTGTCTGTTTGTTTGTTTGTCGTGTCTATGCACGGCCAAACGGCTGAGTGGGGGGAGTGTACGAGTGGGGGGATCTTCTTGAGATTTTCCAAAAGTGGGAGCGAGCGAATTTAAAATTGTTTAATCCCACCCGAACCATGGGCCGTAGGGCGGGAGGGGGGTCGAAGTAATAATTAATGTGCGCTTTTTGGACTTCCCCGCTTCCCCTACCCCTCTAAACGGCCGTTGACAATTCCGGAAAAATACGGGTTTCGTAGGTTTTCCTACGAGGAAGACGACGGCGCGATCGGATCGCGAAAAAAGTATCGGGAAATGCGTTAAAAAAATGCGAGAGTACGGACCCGTTTTCTCGAAAAGTCCGCCGAAAAACTTGGTTTTTTCCGATTAAAATATACCCCATAAAGGTACGTTTTTCGGAACGGTTTTCGCGGGCGAAATACAGCTTTGATCCCGCCGAATCTGAATCCGAAGTCGGATATCGAAAAAAGTGACGGAAAGTAGGTCAAATTGGGAGAGGAATTGCGAGGGAAGCGTTTAACATCAGAAATTAATCGACCACGGGCCGCCGTTACACAACGTTGCTTACCTGAAGGGACCCTCACAGGGGGGTTCCCATTTGCACTTCTACGCAATACCTTGCGAGCGAAGCGAGAGCCATTTCAAATAATAAATACGGACTTTGTCCTACACATATACAGGTATACCTTGCGAGCGAAGCGAGCAACATCCCCGAATAAACTTTTCGTGGTTCCACGTAGTTTCTAAGATTTAATTTGTTTGTAAGAATTCCCAACTGAAAAAAACGTCTGCCAAGTTGGGTGGGCAGTACAACATTCCCTAATAAACTTTTCGTGGTTCCACGTAGTTTTATAAGAATTAATTTGTTTGTAAGAATTTCCAACAGAAAAAAACGTCTGCCAAGTTGGGTGGGCAGTATAACTTCTTCAAGCGAGCTAAGCGAGCAGCATCCCCTACAGAATAAATACGGACTTGCGAGCGAAGCGAGCAACATCCCCTAATAAACTTTTCGTGGTTCCACGTAGTTTTATAAGATTTAATTTGTAAGTAAGAATTCCCCAACAGAAAAAAACGTCTGCCAAGTTGGGTGGGCAGTATAACTTCCTCAAGCGAGCGTAGCGAGCAGCATCCCCTACAGAAGTTAAACCTACCCTTAGGGATCTACCGTTTGCGAGCAAAGCGAGTAAAATTCCCTAAATGCCATACTTTGCGAGCGAAGCGAGCAACATTTTCTACATGCCAGACTTTGCGAGCGAAGCTAGCAACATATCCTACATGCCAGACTTTGCGAGCGAAGCGATGAATACTCCCCACACGCCACACGTTGCGAGCGAAGCGAGCAACTTAATGGGGGGTCCGGGGGGCTTGCCCCCCGGCTGGACGTGGAGGCGAGCGTAGCGAGCCGGAGCGGCTAGTTATTTATAAGAATGAAACTCCGTCTGTCTGTCTGTCTGTCTGTCGTGTCTATGCACGGCCAAACGGCTGAGTGGGCCGGATCTACGAGTGGGGGGATCTTTTTGGGATTTTCCGATAGGGTGTATAAGCGAATTTAAAATTTTCTAATCCCACCCGAACCATGGGCCGTAGGGCGGGAGGGGGGTCGAAGTAAGAATTAATGTACGCTTTTTGGACTTCCCCGCTTCCCCTACCCCTCTAAACGGCCGTTGACAATTCCGGAAAAATACGGGTTTCGTAGGTTTTCCTACGAGGAAGACGACGGCGCGATCGGATCGGGAAAAAAGTATCGGGAAATGCGTCAAAAAAATGCGAGAGTACGGACCCGTTTTCTCAAAAAGTCCGCCGAAAAACTTGGTTTTTTCCGATTAAAATATACCCCATAAAGGTACGTTTTTCGGAACGGTTTTCGCGGGCGAAATACAGCTTTGGGTCCGCCGAATCTGAATCCGAAATCGGATATCGAAAAAAGTGACGTTAAGTTGGTCAAATCGCGAGCGGAAGCGAGGAGAAGCGTTTAACATCAGAAATTAATTTTGCCGTGTTCGCGAGAAGGCTCTGGGAAGACGTGTTTGGGGTACACCTAGGTACACCTAGGTGCCCTACTCATATACAGGTATACCTTGCGAGGGAAGGGACTTAGCCTACGCAGTTAAATCATTTCAACGTAATAAATACCGGTTTTTTCCTACACAGGTATATCTTGCGAGCGAAGCGAGCAACATCCCCGAATAAACTTTTTTGTAGTTCCACGTAGTTTTATAAGATTTAATTTGTTTGTAAGAATTTCCAACAGAAAAACCGTCTGTCAGGTTGGGTGGGCAGTATAACTTCCTCAAGCGAGCGAAGCGAGCAGCATCCCCTACAGAAGTTAAACCTACCCTTAGAGATCTACTGTTTGCGAGCGAAGCGAACAACATCCCCTACAGAATTACACCTACCCTTAGGGACCTACCGTTTGCGAGCGAAGCGAGCAACATCCTCTACATGTTTCAATTGTAATACATCGCATGTGTACAGACACACCTTGCGAGCGAAACGATCAACATGATGGGGGGTGCCAGGGCTTTTGTTTGCGAGCGAAGCGAGCAACATGCCCTACACACCCTTAGGGATGTGCCGTTTGCGAGTGAAGCGAGCAACATCCCTTACATGCCACACTTTGCGAGCGAAGCGAGCTACATTCCCTACATGCCACTCTTTGCGAGCGAAGCGAGCAATTTAACGGGGGGTCCGGGGGCTTGCCCCCCGGCTGGACGTGGAGGCGAGCGTAGCGAGCCGGAGCGGCTAGTAATTTATAAGAATGAAACTCCGTCCGTTTGTCTGTTTGTCTGTCTGCGGTATGCACGGCCAAACGGCTGAGTGGGATGGATCTACGAGTGGGGGGATCTTCTTGGGATTTTCCAAAAGTGGGAGCGAGCGAATTTAAAATTGTCTAATCCCACCCGAACCATGGGCCGTAGGGCGGGAGGGGGGTCGAAGTAAGAATTAATGTGCGCTTTTTGGACTTCCCCGCTTCCCCTACCCCTCTAAACGGCCGTCGAAAATTCCGGAAAAATACCGGTTTCGTAGGTTTTCCTACGAGGAAGACGACGGCGCGATCGGATCGCGAAAAAAGTATCGGGAAATGCGTCAAAAAAATGCGAGAGTACGGACCCGTTTTCTCGAAAATTCCGACGAAAAACTTGGTTTTTTTTTTAAATTAAAATATACCCCATAAAGGTACGTTTTTCGGAACGGTTTTCGCGGGCGAAATAAAGGTTTGATCCCGCCGAATCTGAATCCGAAATCGGATATCGAAAAAAGTGACGAGAACTCGGTCAAATTGCGAGCGGAAGCGAGCAAAGCGATTAAAATGATTGTGCCGTGGACGAGAGAAGGCTCAAGAATTGACGTGAAGGGTTCGATGTCACAATGTTGCAAGGCGAGCAGAGATTTAATTTGTTTGTAAGAATTCCCAACTGAAAAAAACGTCTGCCAAGTTGGGTGGGCAGTACAACATTCCCTAATAAACTTTTCGTGGTTCCACGTAGTTTTATAAGAATTAATTTGTTTGTAAGAATTTCCAACAGAAAAAAACGTCTGCCAAGTTGGGTGGGCAGTATAACTTCTTCAAGCGAGCGAAGCGAGCAGCATCCCCTACAGAAGTAAAACCTACCCTTAGGGATATACCATTTGCGAGCGAAGCGAGCAACATCCCCTACATGTTTCAATTGTAATACATCGCATGTATACAGCCACACTTTGCGAGCGAAGCGAGCAACATTCCCTACATACCACACTAAACTTTTCGTGGTTCCACGTAGTTTTATAAGATTTAATTTGTTTGTAAGAATTCCCAACTGAAAAAAACGTCTGCCAAGTTGGGTGAACAGTATAACTTCCTCAAGCGAGCGAAGCGAGCAGCATCCCCTACAGAAGTTAAACCTACCCTTAGAGATCTACCGTTTGCGAGCGAAGCGAGCAACATCCCCTACACACGTTAAACCTACCCTTAGGGATCTACCATTTGCGAGCAAAGCGAGCAACATTCCCTACATGCCACACTTTGCGAGCGAAGCGAGCAAAATTCCCTACATGCCACATTTTGCGAGCGAAGCGAGCAATTTAAGGGGGGGTCCGGGGGGCTTGCCCCCCGGCTGGACGTGGAGGCGAGCGTAGCGAGCCGGAGCGGCTAGTTGTCTATAAAACCGAGTGAAGTGTTTTTTTCCGTGGATGGGAAAGTAGTTATTCCTCATATCCTGATGATTGCTGATAGTATTCTTCTATATTAGGCTTGTTCATTTGACGGTCGTGATCATCAGTGACATTATCAGTGAGTAATGAGCGTAAATTCCAGCAGAGAAATGGAATAGACTGACGCGCAAAGGTGCGTCATGATCCACGAAGCTGGAACGGATCCATGATCGTAATTTGGCCGTTCTCGTTTTCGCTGATACGCTAATGGGAAAAACGAACTGGGATTGCCGGTTCGGTGATCGGGCTTGAGTGATTACATTGGTTCACGTCGACATATTGTCATGACAACCTCATTATGACGATGTCGATAAGTCGGGTGAAACCCGCGAGACGGGACTTTAACGAACGAGATTATGATTAATTTCCTAGCAAATCCAAAGGAAATCAAATGCCAGGTAGGTCACGGGCAGGGTATGGGGCAAAAAACTGGACACTATGATAAACTGACTAAAAATACTCATCAAAGCATCAAATGGTCATTAGTTCCATGCATGCCCAATTATTGATATGCATTTTGTTCTTGCTTAGATGAAAAGGTGTTCCTTAGAAATAGCACCGTTTCTTTCTATTACACATGAAAGTTTACATTTGCTTAGTCCGTGAGAAAATAATTTACACTTTATACAATTTACACTCTTGTAATGCAGTATGTTGGTTATAATAATATAGTTCGTAGTACACGGCGAGGTTATTAGCTATTATAGCTCGGAAGGGTAAAAGATAACTGACATAGAAAACACTTCACATGTTGCACCACTTCCAAAATTGTCCGAGAGAAAACTAGGGGATCCAATAGGAACTTGCAATGCACATCAATAGAACATCGGATTTGATCATTGAAGAAGGAAAAACCCCGAAGAGGTCGTTGGACACTCATACTAGAAATTTTCTACAAAAGCAAGATTATGATGAATAAAGTGAGGAGATTAACAGTAAAAACCTACGCCTAAGTTAAATAGGTAGGTACCTAACGATTAACGCATTGGGGTTTTCACCTATATGGGAGGAAATCAGCTTACCGTCTTTCAATAACTTTGGAAAAGTTCTCACGCTATGAATGGTACACATAAAAATAGAAACGTAAATATGAGAAACGGGAATTTCGGCTGGGTTCAAAGCTCTAGTTTGAACAAATTTCCTTATCATATTATGCCAAATGGCCCTTGCCAAAAGGGACATAATGTTTATATCATCTAAAAATTCCAATAAATATCACTTAACATAATGGGTGAATTCAGATAAGTTTTAAAAAACTTTTGAGTTGAACTAGTTCGAAAATAGAATGGAACACCGTCATTTTCCATCTCATTCCTCAATCATGTACGATTTTTAAAAGAGTTTTTCAGTTCTCAACTTCAACTCAGACAAATTTGATTTTCGAGCATTCATTCGAAATTGAGTTGAATTTTCTAATAGAATTGTGTCTTTTGATCCTCGAGAAATATCATCTAAATAGCATACAACCTGCTGTAACGAAATGTTTTGAAAAGTAAATATTCTTCTATTCTTTAAAATCCATGAAACTTCAAGTTTAACTTGCCTAAAAGATAGACCTGAAGATAGTAGAGTCTCTACTGCCTCAAGTTATAAGCTTTTGACATTCCTATTTCGATTCAAATCGGAAGATAAATTTTAGCTGGAATTTTAAAAAACGCAGTCTCAGTTGTGGCAAGGAAGTGTTATTATCACCGCAATCATTTTCAGCGTGACGAATTCTGCAGTCACAACGTTCCTCTAGAGGAGGTTTAAAAAAATTCATTTTTAGCTATTGCGAAAAACCGGACATTAAGTGTCCAGAGCGATTTTCGCCCGGACACCTCAATAGAAAACCCGACTGTCCGAAAACTGGACACCTGGCAACCCTGGTCACGGACAGTGTTGGGCATAATCTTATCGTCGAATACGAATACGATTGTAATCGCAATAATTATTCGTTGATTCTGAGGCAACTGCGATTATATTCGTATTTTTATAATCATATTCGTCTGTCGGCGATTACACAAATACAACCCATAAAACCAGGTGTGCTAAAGACCACACGGGAGAAGTGTAAACTTTTATGACGATTTGGACATTACTTTCCACTCTGTTGGGATGTTGGGAAAGTAAAAGTGGATAGGCTCCGCCCCTGAACCCTTGGTAACTTTCCGCCTAGAGCCTTCGGCTAAAATGCTAAAACATGGAACATGCTTTCTTCCCGCTAATTCGTAAATGTAAATAAATTTAAAACTACGACATAAATGTTTTAAAAATCGAAATTAGAACAGAGTACCTAAATAGGTAATTTTCTGTTATGGTGCGCGTCTACAATTACTATAAGCAAGATTAACTTCTCAACCAAGTGACAACAAAACAAGCGGCATTGTTTACTATATCCATTTATAACATAAATAAATATAAAACTACGACATGAATAGAAGAACAAGTACGAAAGAAATGCGTGATAAATCGAGAGCTTTCCAACGAGTGGAGAACGATTTTTGTCCGGTGAAAAATAAAGAAGTTTCATTTCCCCAGCAACGGCTTGGTTGTCAAAACAGCGTGACGGTAAAATCGTATTCACACCCCGCTAAATTTTTCGACGCGGTGCGCCTATAGAAGTTTACACTTCAAAAATGCATCACGGTCATCAATTTCAATAGGGCGTACCTCTTATAATATGCGAAGCCTTGCTAATATTACCTAGCTTCAGAGGGACGTCATATTGAAATAGATTTGAGACAATTAGGCTGGGCTCCAATCGTTGAATTCGCTTTAATGACGTCCCTCTGAGGCTAGGTAATATTAGCAAGGCTTTGGATATTGTAGGAGGGACGCCCTATTGAAATTGATGCCCGAGACGCATTTTTAAGGGTTGTATTCGTGTAATCGCCGACAGACGAATACGATTACACGAATACGAATATAATCGCAGTTGACTCAGAATCAACGAATAATTATCGCGATTACAATCGTATTCGTATTCGACGAGAAGATTATGCCCAACACTGGTCAAGGGTAATTCCAAACTGGTTGGCTATAGCTAGGTTTCCAAAATACCTTCATATTACCGGAACATTTGAAGTCTTCGAACTTTAAAACTAAACTGATTATTATGTTTGAACGCATTATTCCTCCTGCCCAAGAGTTCTACAGAGAAGAGTTATCTACCTAAGGACAACATCGTTATTGACCTTACTTAATACTTCAAACGGTAGAAAGGTAACAATATTATTCGGTACCTATTATCAAAATGTGTACTTGATTCATTAAAAGCCAAGTAGTAAGCTTTCAACTTACTTATTATCGGAATGATCAATTACGTTCAGAAGAACCGAAAAAAATCGGACAAAATAATTAAAGAATGAATGCGTGGAAATCCGTTTGAAGCATTCCGAAACGATTTCTGGATTTGATTGCAGAATTGTGTTAGTGAAATTTGCTCAATTTCAGCCTATCACATAGCATTATTTTAACCCTACAATACAGTATGGCGAAACTCTCCACGATTTTCATCCACCTTCCCGACTGCTACGGTTCACGAAAGGTCGGCACAAACCCTTTAATTATGTATGGTAACGTAGGAAACTAATCACTCTATCATTGTTCACTAAGGTGTGGGATATTTTGAAAAAGGAACAACGCATCAATGCCTTTACACCGAAGGAACAATTGCTAAGCTCGCCAAAAACAGGTCGGAATCCATTATCAGTCTGATCCACCTCCATCTGTTTGGGATGCTAATTGGTAGATTAATTAGGTGAGATTCATGGGATACTGTTCGTAGATAGCTCATTAAATAGCGCACTAAAAAAACCGTCCCAAGATCCAGTTACTCAAGAACAGGCTGAGAGGAAAAAATGTGTGGCCATAGGGTGAACTCGAAACGTTAGGAGTAGGTACCTAATGTTTCCTTCATTATCACTAAAACACTTGGGGATGCCATATATTTGCAGTATAGTTGTTAATAAGTGTGCAGCAATAATAATTTTTAATAAGATAACACACAAAACAAGAGTTGTTTACAACAGAGGTTTACAAGAGAAAAGTCATGTTCCGTGACGGAGATCTCATTATCAAATCTAGGGGTTCCGAGAGTCCTGAACACGAATCCGGAGCTCGTTTTTTTCCATCTTTAACAGTTTTTACGTTGTGCTATGGTTATTATATACCTATTCGTTATAAAATCTAGCTATAAATACATGGAACCGAACATAGTAAAAATAAGTCACCAAAGGTGGTACAGTGTTAGGAGATGGTCAACTCTATGATTATGTAGTGTTGTAATACGTCGTTTGTGCATATTATGTCTATAAGTATCGATTTATGGCACCCTGTAATGAAATATATAATATGAATATAATATGAGTAGGAATGCAATCAGCTTTACGTCATTCATTATAGTTGTTAATGTTTCTACTCACCGTTGCTTGGGGAATTTGTGTGATTTCGGCCCAATATCTCCAAGTTTTCCAGTTTTTGTATTTGAGAAGTGTGAGGCATTGTTTCCTATAGTTTTTGCGGGGACCGGCGATTCCTTCCCGATCTCCAAAAAGCATGGCGATTCCTTCCCCTTAAAGTGTTGGCGATTCCTACCGGTTACTCAATTTCTTCCGCCGTGCAATTGGCGATTCCTTCCCGTTACTCTATTGCTTCCCGCCCAGGTTTTGGTTAGTTTTGAAGGACAAATTTACTCTTTATTGGACTATACCCTTGATTGCACAATTAAGCACTTAAAACCCAAATCAAAGTATTAAAATCACCAAGTATTAAAATCACAATAATCACAAAATAAAAAGTCTGTCGTGAAGTTCACGTCTCAATATCATTGCCCAAAAATCCCCCCCCCCCCCAAATTTAACACTGACCCTTTTAGCAAATTGGTCAGGGTCATCGTTGGGAGTTTGCAGACCGATGAGTTGCCGGATTCTTTTTTATTTCTTTTGTTTTTGTGTCTGACTCTAGGGAGTATGTTGGTCGCTGTCATATAGACAGCTGTCATGTAGATTTCGGTTTGAAAAGCCATTAAACCATCTACGAATCTAAATATGTGGGGATGAGGTGAATGAAAGTTTCGTTTAAAATTGGAATGAAATGATTCGCAAGCATTTGTCGTCCTATTGGAGGGGAAGGAATTGCCGAACCTCAGCTCACTGGCCGGCCTCACACCGGTAGGAATCGCCATCTCTCTCGGGTCGCACGGTCCAACTTTCACTTTGACGGGAAGGAATCGCCGGTTCCCCAGTTTTTGATCTCCTGAATCGAATGAGACCAAACGCAGGTCGCTACAATTACTAGTTACGGGGCTACACTTTAAAGACACTAAAAAACACGTGTTTTCTTTTTTCCCCGTGTTTTCTCCTTGGTTCTTGAAAGTTTCTTTTTTTCATGTTTCGGAAAAGGTTGTGGTAACAAAAAAAACTGATACAAGGATCGTTTAGAAGAGATATTTCTGCGTCGATTGCGACCAACTGCAGCTATGTAGCCCCCGCAGTAACGAGCTACTTTTTTTCTTTATATATATATATATATATATATATATATATATATATATATATATACAGCACAACAGCGGGGGGAAAAAGTACAGTAGCGAGGGGGAAAAACTGATTTTTTTTAAATTGTATAGCTCCGTTACTACTGGGACCACAGAGCTGCGGTTGGCGCATTCGACGCAGAAACGTCTCTTCTAAGCGATCCTTGTATAAGAGTTTTCTGCTACTACAACCTTCTCCAAAATCTTAAAAAAAATGCCCAAAAACCAGGGAGATAACACGAGAAAACCTCGTTTTTCGGGGGGAGGGGGGGGGGGGGGGCTTTAAAGTGCTCCAGCTCCGTAACCATTAGTCGTAGCGACCAGCGGTTGGTCTCATTCGGTTCAGGAGGTCGAAAACTATACGAAACAACGCCTGAGACTCTTCAAATACAACAACTGGAAAAATAGGACGAATTGGGCCAAAATTAGACAAAAGTTGACAATATATCAAAATCTCGATGAGATGAAAAAAAAGAGCTTCGGATTCGTGTTCAGCATAGAACCCATGGATTTGATCATGAGATCTCCGTCACGGAATATGACTTTTCTCTTGTAAACCTGTGTATTGCAATAAGATCATAAAAATAATCCTACTGTACCTATCTAAAATAATTAAAAGCGACCATATCGCACCCGTCCTAGAATAAGGGTACAACTCAAAAATCGCGATTTTTGAGTTAGTTGTGGTTCTGAGAAGTAGGAACGGTCTAGTTTGTCTGCAGAAGGTCTAGATATATGTAGGGCACTCTAATTCCGCTAGAGAGTGCGGGTGTCTTTCTTCTATGGACGGAGTAACCAATTCACGTCCTAGGAAGAAAGACACAACTCAGATGAGTTCAAACAGTCTGTGTTTCGTTTTGAGTTGTTTCCTTTTTGTGTGGACAATTTTAACTTGTGTCTTTCTTTTCTGAACATTTTGGATCCTGACTGGTGAGATTTCAGTGTTTGAGTTGGAACAACTCAAAAATTCTTAAAAAATCAACAAAACCGTTCCCCCCACTCCCTTCCCACTGTCAAAAAAACAATTTATTCACCATGGGGCGTTAGAGTAATAATGTAGGAAACAAGTTTTGCAAAGATAAATAATGTTCATCGTGTTCCAAAGAACGGGTAGCCAATGGTGTGGAAGAAAACTTTGAATGCGATTTGCCGAAAATGACAATTTTTGAGTTGTACCCTTATTCTAGGATGGGTGCGATATTTATGTTATAATCAAATGAAATGGACTATTCATATAAAAGAACTTGGAATTAACGGTAATGGAAAGGCAGATTATCTCTCTAAAAGTGGTCCTAAATTTGGTTGCGAATGGACAGACAAGTTCCACCCACATAAACTTCCACATCCACCATTGCAACAAACAAAGCTGGCCAGGATTGCCAAGTGTACGGTAATTACCGTGAACATAAGGTAATTTTGGTGCATATACGGTGTACGGTAGTAATCTCATTATCGTACGCGAAAATACGGTAAAATGGAAAAACTAGGTAAATACATTATTATAAATCTATTTACCTATCATTTTAAGCATTAGTTCGTGAGATTAGAACAGATTTAGGAGAAGGACAACCCTATCTAGGTTAAAAAAGAAATTCTACTCCAGCCAAAATTTATATTTATTGAACGTATTTGCCCTCCCGCACTCAAATGCACAATGCGAGAGGATTTTTAGCAAAGCCAATCCTATAAAAACAAAACAAGAAATGAAGTGAGCCACGCGCCACTCATCGCTGGAGTCATTTGAACATTATTTCGACCAGTGACATGCAAAAATTGACGATGATTGTAGTAGTTCCCACTACAGTCAATTAATGAACATTACGTTTGGTTTCATGATTATATAAATTGTTTACATTTTCCAATAGAATTATTCCTTTGTATCGTGACACGTGACGTTCGCAAACAATCGAGACACGAGACTTTAGACCCTGACTTGCTCTTCAGTTCGACTACCCATTCATTCCCAGCGCTCCAGTCACCATGAGATTTTACACAGATCAGTTTTCTGCTTAGATTAGTGGTCTGGATGCTCGCTACGCTCGCATCTCAAAAATACATAACATCAAGTAGTCAATCCCTTAGTAAGAATTTAGATTAGTTGGTCAGGGTCTAGATCTAGAGTCTCGAGTGTCAAATTGATTGTTCGCGAACGTCTCGTTATCGTGACCCGTGAATGTGTGTTTTCATTTCAACGTAGTGATAAGTTTTTCATATACCTACAGTCGGTACACGTCATTGATATCTGTGTCTAATTCCAATTTCACCGATTTACAATCAAAGCCTGGACAGCCAGTAACACCCTAGCTTGAGAAATCAAACGAAGACGAATTAGCATGGAACATGCTTTAGCCTTGTCCGAAAACGTTACGCGGAAGTGTCACGAAATTTTCTTGTGATTTTCACGTACAACCAAGCTGTTGCTGGGGAAATGAAACTTCTGTAGTTCTCACCGGACAAAAATCTTTCTCCATTCGTTGGAAAGCTCTCGATTTATCACGCATTTCTTTCGGACTTGCTCTTCTATTTATGTCGCAGTTTCATACTTATTTATGTTATAAATGGATATAGTAAACAATGCCGTCTGTTTTATTGTCACTTGGTTGAGAAGTTAATCTAGGTTATAGTAATTGTAGACGCGCACCATAACAGAAAATTACCTACCTAGGTACTCTGTTCTAATTTCGATTAGTAAAACATTTATGTCGTAGTTTTAAATTTATTATATTTACGAATTAGCGGGAAGAAAGCATGTTCCATGTTTTAGCATTTTAGCCAAAGGCTCTAAGCGGAAAGCAACCGAAGGGCCGAGTTTTACTAAATTCATTTGATGAACATCAAAATTTTGTAGAAATTTGCGTACGGTGAGGGTACGGTAAGTTTAAGGATTGATGTAAGAGAATGTACGGTAATTTGGAAGGGACTGGTACGGTAAAGGATGGCCGTGAGATGGCAACGCTGGATCTGGCGTAGCTACTAAGTGGGAGGTAACTCAGGAGCAAAAAAAGGGCAGCATTTTTGTAGTTGTTTGGAGTTAACTCACGCAAGTTAGTTCATACTTGTAATTCATAGCTGTTCACATTCTGTTACATGCCTATAAAATTCAAATCTCTCACGGGAGAAATAAATTCTACCTGAGTTGCCGAGGAGGTACCCATCTACCTAACTGCCGACAAGGATTCCGTAAACCAACAGCGTACGAACATGTTGGCACCGGCCGTGATTTTTTTGTCAAGTTCAACAGACTTGCTTTTTTTCCCTAGGAGCGGAATATAAAATTTCTTGGAGACGATTGGGCAATTTCCTTCTAACACGATGGACAAAACAAATCAAATCTGTTGTTTTTCCATTTCCACTTGTACTAGGGTCAGGCGGGGCATTTATTTCGCTATCAGGCCTCTATTTTAATTAGTCTCTAATCAAATGATAGAACTGGTGTTTATGATCACCTGATAACAATTTTATCCTCCTTAGTAACATAAGTGTAATTCGAACCATTTTCCGCGAAGCCTTCGTCGTCCAATATCAGAATGTGAATGTGAGGGAGGTATAGTTTTCAATGGTTTTCTAGTCTAAAACCCTTTCTTTCCTGTTCATTCCACTGTTTATCTTTCAACCATTGTTTCTGTATGAACTGCGCACTTGATAACTTCAAGGCTACAAAAATTGCTGCAGTAAATTAATAAAAAGTTCTTGTTCCTCTTTTTTTACGGTGGGGCAAGTGCGTTTTCAAATGAGGGGCAAGTGCGTTTCAATAAAAATTACATGAAACTACCCGGAAAAATAAGAAAATCAAGGTCTTGAAGCCTAGTTTCCATCCAGGACCTCATCCTCAACCCCCATGCACAACCCTGCACGCTTTTCCCAAACCTCAGTCCTTTCTTATTCTGTAAAACTCTGGAGTCTTCAAATTCTCTCTCACGCAAACCTCATTCCCCAACCGACAGCAAATCAGAGGACAGCCAACAAGTGGATGAGTTTGTTTACCATTTTATCATCTCAGGAATTCATGTTAAGTTGCTAAAAATTATCTAATTTACGGCATTTTATTTTTCATTAACTATTCATTTTAAATTGCACCTAAAATCTACCTAAGTACATTGGTTCAATTTATTTTTATTATTTTTCAAGTGGAAAATTGAAAGCACATTTGCCCCCTACAGGGGGCATGTGCGTTGTTTGAATGTTTCTAGGTTTTCCCCAATTCTTAATGAATTACCTAGGTACTAATTTTAATTCCTTATATTCACAAATTTCTCGACGTAGAAATGTCTGGGGAATGTAGTAAAACGGTATTCATTATTTAACTTGTAGTTTGAGGGAAATGGTAGCATCAAAAAGTCAGATTTATGAAAAACAGGTACGCACACCCCCCCCCCCCCCCGACTCTATTTTGAAAGTTCCACAGAGTTCTTATCCACCTTTATCGAGATATGGGTTTAGAAAATTTACAGATACCTACAAATGTTTATCTTCTCAGCGATTCCGAAGGAGATTTATGGTAGTCTACCTGAAAAATTACGACCTAAAATTCACCGCAAAGGTCACGAATCATAATGAAAAAAAGTTCCAGTCATGCAGCATGATCGTATGAGCGAATTTTCGTAAGTTATCCTATTGTATAATGTTAAATTGTTTTAAAATTTGAGCTTTTTGAGTGCAAGGAAATTGTTAACTATTAATTTTATGGCAAACACGTATTCTACATTATAATCTACTATTCAAATAGAGGTAGTGGATTTTAAGTTTTTTTTTTTTTTGTAGTTTTTATAGATTTTTTAGCAAATTTTACTGAATTTTAAGTACATTTTTCAGCATAATTTTGTAAAAAAATGAATTTTTGAATGTTCTATTTTATAGTTGATACAATTTATTTAAGCAATATTCTACCAAAAAATATAAATTCAACGATTTTTAGCAGTTATTAGCCATTTTTGGTGATTTTTTTAGTACATTTTTTGAATTTTGACCCATTTAATGAGCTCAAAAAGTGCTGGCCAACAAACTCATCTTTTCGTTTGGAAAGCTTGATTTATATTTGCCGTCATTAATTGTTATCTTGTAGTTTTAATTGTATGTGATATGATTGTTGCCATCGTGCCTTTATTCTGTTAATTTATTTATATATATTATCTTGTTATTGGGCAGTTTCTTGAAATAATTTGAACTTGTTGCATATGGATGTATCTTTGTGATTTCTTGTAAATTGGGCATCGCCCGTGGAAATGAATCAAATAAATAAATTAATCAAATAAATATATATATAAGCGTTAAACTCTAGGATTCGTTCCAGAACGCGTCCATCATCAGTAACAAACAATAACTTGTTGTGAATTTACAATTCCGACCCATAGGGGTGTTTTTGGGGGAGGGGTAAAGGGGGAATCTTGGACATCACTGAACAAACTGAGAATCTGATCGGGCGAATATGTTTAGATTACATCAACCTCAATCACAGGCTATTAAAATTGATTCTAGCCTCAACCATAGGGAGGTGTTTGTGGTAAAGAAAAACAAGGGAAGGGGGAGGGGTGGTTAAATGGAATAATTTGGTCATCACCGAACGAACTGGTGATCAAATGTTCGGACGAATGAAATTGGATTAGTCTGAACGTTCTTTTGGGGGGACCTATGAAGAATATTTTTAATCTGAAATATGGGGGGAGTTTGTGGAGAGGGAGTGGGGGTTGATCTCAGTAGTTTGGTCTTAATAAGTAATTTATAAGTAAGTACTTTTAGTGAGTACTTATGAGTAAGGACTTTTTTGAATTAGATCCATAGGGGAGTCCCAAAATGTGATAGGTGATGGGTGGGGGGGGGGGGGGGGGGGTGCGTATATTCAAGTCAACCTGCGGTTGAACCAGCTGGTTCATCATAAACTACAATACGGACAAAACTAAAAATCGCTCCTAAGGTCATGCTTTTTTGCATGACCAGGAGCCTCACGCACGTTGAAATGGTTGGTCGTCCGATTGATTCTCTAGGTGTTTTGTCCCGAAAAACAACATCGAAAAACTCAGTTCAGAAAAGACATGAAACTGACATTTGACGATTAATTTTTAAACTTTGGTACTTTGGATGGCTGGCCTCGGAACCTATTAGTCTAACAAACAAACCCATGATGACTAAAACAGGAAATTTGATTCCTACAAGTTGGAGGGCTGGATGTTCGCAAGTTCGCATTTCAAACATTAAAAATATTCTAAGCCGATCCTTTTGGTAAAATGTAGATTAATTGAAAAAATAGATCTGAAGGATGCAAGCTTGCATTTGAAAAATAAAAAAACATCCTAAATCAATTCTTTTGGTAAAATGTAGATTAATTGGAAAAAACGATCAAAATCCGTGTAGAATCGGGGGACAAAAATTTGAACCCCCCCTATTAATGTGCGATTACTCTTCGAAAAAAGTACCCTTTTGAACATTTAATGAGTGATTTTAATAAGCTGAACAACACTTATTTGTGTTACAATTATATAGCTTAAGTTGTATTAGATATTTCAGTTTTAAAAAACTGAGGTGCACCACTAACTTTTTCCTCTGTAAAAACACCAGTTCTGCCCCATTCATGTCTTTCTTGTAAATATTTAAAAAAAGCTATATAATCCTAATTCAAGTGAATAGGTTTAATGGAAATCAAACTATATATTATATTTGCGTCAAATAAAATTCGTTTTTGACAATCAAGGGTGGATTATTTGTTCATATTCCTGGAAAATCCCGTGGGGGGGCTAATCCGGGTGCTGCCCCCCAACTTCTTAAAACCGGATTGAGTAATGTAAATCGATTTTAGGATGGTTCAAATGTCAACGATGTGAAAGAAGGGCGATTCAGAGGCATGTCAGCGATTCAAAATCATTCGATCATTCCAAATCAAAAGTTTGAAGTGGAAAAATCTCGTTGTGAAAATGGGGGGAGGACTAAAGAACACCCAAAATTCGCTCTATTAGTCAAACTTCATGACTGAGTACATACATTTTTCATAATGCATGGTTGAATTATTTTTTCCGCATTTACCTGTAAGTATGTTGTTGTGGCTCGCAACTGTCACAAAACGCGCGATGCCCGGCGTGAACTGCAGACGCGGGGTGTACGAGGGACCGACGAAAATCGAAGTGATAGGTGAAGGGCGCGAGCGAGGACTGAAGCTCTGGCCAGGAGGGACTTCGTCTATTCGTCAAGACGTTCACTCAGCCCGAGCTTGAGAAGCCGTTCCGTCGACATTCGCAACTGTTCCCCGCGAACTGTTCCCGAACTGCTCCTCAAGAACTGCTGTTTCTTGGTTCGCCAGGTCTTCACCTGAAAAGTAAGTATAATACCAACATAGAGTGACCTCTCCAGTGCGTGAATGATTAAGGGTTGAGGATTAGACGTTTCATCTTTATATAAATGTATTCCAAATCCTATATTCAATCTTTCCCCGTTTTTCCGACCCCGAGCGCTTCAAAATCCATTCAAGAATCGAAATTATTTAAGAAAATTTCAAGTTCATTGCGTACAGCAGTTTTCCAGTTTATTAACACTAACCACTATTTAATCAAATAATTTTGTTTAAGTATCATGTTTGATCCACTTTTCCTGGTTTTTAAGGCCAATTTGAATCAAGCAGGCTGAAAAACCGTTCGATTCGAGGTAAACTTCTACGTCCTAAAATTTTAGGATCTTAGACGCGGATCTAGGTTGCGATTTGGGGAAGGGTCACGGGTAGGAGGGAGGGGGGTATGGAATACCCCCATGGCAGAGTAGGACCCTCCCCCCCGGAAAAATTTCGAAATTTAAAATCCACGGAGGTGGGTTTTGAAGTATTTAAATAGGTTCACAACTAAAAATAGGCGTATACAAGAAGTTAAAAAATTAACCCCAAATTTGTTTACATTCAATGGGTAAAGCAGTAGTTATACAACATTTGTCTGGGGAAAATGTTTGTAAATTGTAAGACGCATTTCTAGGCTATCTGGCAACTTAATATGATAGATTATGTTAGGCAGGGCAAGCACTTCCACAAAAACACAAAACTTCCACTTGGAGACCCTTTTTATGGCGCTACTTTAGTTTCTTGCTACTAGTATAGGGAAAAGTTACATATCTTGTTTTATTTAGGTAGGTACCAACATATGAATTACGAAACAAAACGAAATCGTTCTCTTCTGCCATTTTCCCTCTTCTATACTCATTATAGAATTGAAATAACGGCATTAGTGAAAATAATGAATTTTTAATTTAGTAAGCACTACTAAAGAGGAGTAAAGCCTTGTCCTTATTGTAGGTTGGGTTGGCTGAGAGTGAGAGATTTCAGACTTCTCTGATTATGCCGTTTATTGAGGTTGTGCTAAGCGCTTTCGCCATTTATGGCCTCATCAGAGCTGCAAATATTTGTTTACATTTAGTCCAGGCTAGTCTTATATGTAGGTACTTATTATTAAGTTGAATTTGTTATAAATATTTACCGTAGTTTGTGAGAGGTGAGTTGTTAAGTATTTATACATGGGGGGGGGGGGGGTATGAACTCATGCTAAAATGATATTATAATAGATCAATTATATTATATTTACCTAGGTCTTTCATTTTGCCGTATTTTCGCGTACGGTAATGAGATTACTAGCGTACACCGTACTTGCATCAAAACTGCCGTACGTTTACGATAATTACCGTACTGATGGCAACCCAGGCGGAACTACTAGTGAAACACTGGGACATTTTATGTTGTCTTTAGTTGCAGATTCGTATGCAAAGCTCTAAGAGCCACTCAGCTGATCCGGACCCGGGCATCGTCAAGTAAACGTCCTAAAGAGGCTACATACGAAATTACAGCTTCCTAGAGTGTAAAGCATAGAAATAAGCTTTAAGGGCCACTTATCTGATCCGGACCCTGGACATCATCAATTAAATGTCCTAAAGAGGCTACATACGAAATTACAGCTTCCTAGAGTGTAAAGTATAGAAATTACCTATTAAAATTATTTAACCACCGCTTCACAAATCAAACCGTTCTTGCAATATTCGGACCACCTGCTACGAATCAAATCATCGAAACACCAGCTCAATGAAATCATCAGAAATTAACAAGCGGTCGCAATCATGTTCACAATATCAATAATTGAGAATGATCACCTGTGTGTAAACAATTATTCATATAACCATGCTCATAACTCAGCTTGTTGGCCACGCACATCGCAGTAGTTAACATAATATGGCTTTCGAACGACTGGTCAACGAATTATGTGGGATGAAAAACGACGAAGTTCCATTTCCCAGTACTTTTCCGTTATCCCCCCCCCAGTCAATTTGTCTTCCTTCAACACGCCCGCCCGATGTTTCTAGGCAACATTCTTGCTTCGATTATGTTATGTTACCTATGTTGTGCATTTTTGAGATGCGAGCTTGCGAGCATCCAGACCGCCAAAGTAAACACATCATTCTGACCTACTAATCAGTATTTTTACTAAGGGATTGACTACTTGATGTTATGTAATTTTGAGATGCGAGCTTGCGAGCATCCAGACCACCAACCTATACACAGCATTCTGATCTATTTGTGCCAATTCATGTGCATTCTACTTGTGCGAATTCATGTGGAGGCAATCAAACCACAACCACGCCAATTTGTTTCAACAAACCCTCACAGACATCGGCAACTTCTGTAATTCTTTTTTTTTAAATAATTTAATTTCCTCCCACAGCTTGAAATTGTCACCAATTCTACGTAAATATGATCTAAGTAAGAAGGAATGCCTAGAAACATCGGGCGGTCGTGTTGAAGACAAATTGACTGGGGGGAGGGGGGGGGGGGGGGTATAACGTAAAAGTACCCATTTCCCTAGCAACGACTCGGTTGTAAGCGGAAATCATCAGAAAACCCACCGTAAAGCTTTTTTTGCTCTTTTTTCGTTTATGTGCCAAAGTAAAGACATAAAATGTCAAAACGTCACTCGCTTTTCCGGTGGTGGCTCAGGATACATCGGGGGGGGGGGGGGGGGGGGTGCCGTTCTCGGAAAATTCCGAGGGGGGCTTCCGCACTCACCGGATTCTGTGTCTTCGGAACTCCCTTCGGCATTACCGTTCTCCGATGCGGATAGGTTTGCTCACTCAAGTTGAAAAAATTGAAAAAAAGCCACAGTTCCTTTGAGCCTGACGGCTAAAATTAAAAAACATGAATATGCTTTAGCCGTACATGACTCACTCCTCGTCGATTCTCTGAACCCGACCCCCCATCGGCCTCTGAACTCTGTTTATCATTCTGCCATCAATCCTAAAACATGGAATCATGTTTTAGCTCCTCGCTCTCACTTTATTATAGAAATGATCACGACCATTGAGCTCTTGTGAGATGATGATCTCCTAATAGAAACTCGCGAGTAAACATTCACTTTATCATAGAAATGATCACGACGATTGAGCTCTTGTGAGATGATGATCTCCTAATAGAAACTCGCGAGTAAACATTCACTTTATTATAGAAAGAGGCTAAAGAGGCTACATACGAAATTACAGCTTCCTATAGTGTAAAGTATAGAAATTACCTATTAAAATTATTTAACCACCGCTTCACAAATCTAACCGTTCTCGCAATATTCGGATCACCTGCTATGAATCACATAATCGAAACACCAGCTCAATGAAATCATCAGAAATTAACAAGCGGTTGCAATCATGTTCATAATATCAATAATTGAGAATGATCACCTGTGTGTAAACAATTATTCATATAACCATGCTCATAACTCAGCTTGTTGGCCACGCACTTCGCAGTAGTTAATATAGTATGGTTGGATAAATCGAGAGCTTTCGAACGAATGGTCAACGAATTTTGTGGGATGAAAAACGACGAGTATCATATCCCTAGCAACGACTCGGTTGTAAGCGGAAATCATCACAATTATTGGCGCTACTTTCGTTGCACTCTCGTGGGACATTTTTCGGTAGTTAGGTCACGGCTAAAGCATATTCATGCTAAAACTCTTTGCTCTCCAGCCTCAGAGTGCGTTCTCCATATATACACGATCCGTCATTCTCAGCTTAAACCGAAGGTTTCCCGTCAGTATACGGTATTCTGAGGTAATAGTTGTGTTCCAAGCACCGCGAGTTCATGAACTTTTCGGAACTGGTTCGGCGCTGAACCTTTTGCGCACGTGAATCGTGTTCCAAGCGTTTTGAGTTCAGGAACTCAACACTCGCTAAGGTGTTCCCACCGCGTCGGGTTCATGAACTGAGTTCAGTGAGTTCATGAACTTTTCAGACCTGCTCGGGGATAAGGAATGAATGAAGGAAGGAAACCTTTCGAAAATTCATTTCATCGCAAACCTTCACGCTAAATGCCTTGACATGATGCTTGTTGTGTTATCGTTTTTCACATATCTTTTTCACTTTGCTTCATCTAATAATTATTACGACTGTCAGTTTTCTTTTATCAGCTGTCTACACATAAGATAGAAAACATTAGTTTAAGGGTAGTTGGTAACTGGCAGGGGCCAAGTCAAACTAATGTTTTTCTCGTAGGTACGCACTTGGCCCACCCTACCTTACTTGAAAAAATGTGTTAAGCACTTTTTTTAGTTGCCTTTTCTCAATAATGGATCGAAGGATTTTGATGAAATTTTCCTCAGTATTCTTATTTCTTCAAACCTGGAAAACTAGTCTGAGGGTGGCAATTAGCAAATAACCTTCAAAAAAGTTGAAAATGCCGTTTTTTTGTACCTTTTTGGCCTTTCCTTTAAAATGGCTCAAAGGATTTAGATAAGGTTTTCACGTTACTAAAGCGCTGGTTAGTTCATTGAGTGTCGGGTGAACTATAGTGTTCCCACCGACGGGTTCTTGAACCTAAAAGTTTCGTGAACTCGCGGAACCCACCTGAGTTCATGAACTCAGACGGGTGCTTGGAACACACCTAATCTATTTTCCTGTGTTAGCGGTTAACTAGAACATGGAAGGTCTTCCGGCAGCTCCACACAAATGCTCGGACCTAGCAGGTTGATGTGTGGGGGACCCCGGACCGCAGGATGGTCCGATGGGAAACCCATCCGACGTGAGCTCTGCAAGACACCTGCAGCAGGAAGGCCTCCACACACGTCCTGCACACCTCCCGTGCAAGAAGAGAGGGAAATTTTTGGTTCCCCTCACTTCCTGCAACAGGATCGTGAATGGGCAGCTTAGTAGCGCGGCGTAGCAAAGCCATTTATCATTAAGGGGCAACAACAACAGTCAAAAACTATACAAACATGTAACTATCGTATGAATATCGACTACTAGTCACAAAGAGATTGTAGCACCTATCCACTAAAAGGTTACAAGGTTAGATGATTACAAAGATTCATTATCGAACAATGAAAAAGAGAAAACAATCACTCTAGAATTAATTTGAGTCTTACGTACCAACCTACCGAGAGAAAATGGACGTAATCATTTAGGGAAATAAATAGGGAAGAGCAGGCACATAGTATTCTTTTTACAGCATAACCTTACGATCTATAAATTAAAGTAATTAACCATTCTTTCGGTGGACACAAAAAGATCATTCTTACCTACCAAACTAAATCTGTCTTTCTACATGAAAATGCTCATGAACTGGAGAGCACTAGGATTATCATCGACTTACCGCTTCCAATCCAATCGTTGTGTATATGTGGATGTATCTCTCCAAGGGGTTCATTACTCGTAACTTTAGCACTCACTTTTACACTAATTACGATTTCTTTTGTGTTACACATTGTATGCCAATTACCACGAAATAAAATACAGGATACAGGACAGTAAACATCGACGAGAGACATCGCAAAAGGTAAACAAACCGAAGCCGGCTGGAGGTTATGCATTTATCGGATGGTTCGCATATCGATTGTTTCAATCGTATCCATTCGACTATGGATATTTAAATCACCGCTGGCATTTAGTCTGCGTAACATTCTATTAATTTTATTATTTCTACTCTTCATTATTTCTACTGGGACTCATACAAAAAATCAGGGACAATTGAAGACTTTCATGAGTTAGAAAACATATTGATGTTAAGAAGGACACAATCGATGCTACTGCAATGAATCGATCAATCGAACGTGAATCGGTAAAGGTGGAGAAAGTAGGGGAAGTGAGAGAGGGGAAAAATGGCTTTTATGGGTTCCACAGCGAAATGAGGAAGGGCAAGCACAAGGGAGGGGGGGGGGGGGACGCCGTAGTTTCCCATAGTTGCTCTTTACTACTAAAGTAATCCAGATTACTTACTTTTTTTTAAATACCAGGGTGGCCCCCAAATGGAAATTTTTAATTTCCCTGGCATTTCCCTGACCGAACTTCAAATTTCCCTGACAAGAAATATCAAATTCAATGTTTTAGCGAATTTTTGAAGAAAATTAAGCTATTGCTCTCGCCTCAAAATTTGTAGAATGTGAATTTTTGAAAAAATTTTATGCAGAAATCCGTTTCAGGCTATTCTGAATCATATTCTGAAGTTTAACGCATTTTTGTATGTATGTATGTGTCATTCCAGACGATAACTGTCCGTAGAATTGTGCTAGAAACTTCAAACAAATTTTAAAATGTTAAGGACACAAAACGAAAGTTCAAGTTCGTTGGCCAGCATGATCGGATTACATCTTCGGGTTGAAATTTTCAAAAATGTAGTCAAAAATTTCAAAATAGCCTGTTTTTTGCGATTTGTTGTGCGAAATAATTTTTTCAGCATACTAACATGTGGTATATTCGGAATCAGCGTAAAATTTCCTATAAGAATATGTATGAAGTTTTCAAAAATTTCAAAGTTGAAAAATCAGTCAAAAATCGAAATAATGCCGTTCGCTAGTTGTAAAAATCGGTAATATTTGCATGAAACATTGTCCAAATTCAGATTGAACTACTCTTATGGAAGTATCCCTATATAACCAATCCTAGAACCATGCTGTTTAAAACGTAGGTAGTAGGTGCTTAAAAAAAAAAAAAAAAAAAAGTAATCACAACTGATGAGTTTACTCTGTGCATGTGTTAATAATTTGATTCCATGTTTGTCTATCAAAATCATAAACTAAAATTTCTCAACACGATCAATAGCGACTGAAATGTCGAAGATTTCTTCAAAAATTCGCTCATGGGGTCATGCTGCATGACTGGACTTTTTTTTCTCGTCATTTTAATGTACCTTTAATGCTTCTAAAACAAAAATCTTATAATAAAAAAAAAAATAAATAAAAAAAAAACTAAGTATTACCTAATTATGTAGTCTACTTATATTTAACAATTTCATTGCCCTCGAAGTGCTCAAATATCGTAACAATTTCACCTAAATTTAATACGATAATTTACAAAAATTCACCCACACGATCATGATGCATGACTTTTTATTTAATATTTAATAAATTTGTGATCTGAAGCTATTTGTTGAAGTACATTTTTCCATACATGGATTTCTTAGCTCTGGGGATAATTCAAAATTTTCGTCCGACAGCAAAAAATGTCACTTTTGTTCACCTACTACCAATTGTTGCCAGAAAGAGTATAACTTCCTGATTTCCCATCCCACTAAAATCGTTCGTTGGAAAGTTGCTCTGTGAATTTATAAACACATGTCTCCACATTCCAATGGGCCAATTTCCCCCTCCTTCACCCGCCTGAGAAGTCCTAGCTTATGTATACAAACTAGTTTTGGGACCCTTACTGGATCAATCCACTACTCTGCTGGGTTTTTTCTCCGTAGTTCAATACTCTGTTGATTTTTCTCACAAATGATTTAGTCTAGGTGATGTAATCACCAGGGAAGACAATGGCATATCCATTCACTTTTTATGTGCGTGTAGCGTTGTTTGAACTGTTTAACCACAACTCTTGATAATCATTTTTGTCATTCGTATAACTCACCTATGAAATAATATTCACCTAGTATGATAAAGTACGCTATTAAGTTTGATTGTTTAGGAGTTAAATATACTTGAAAATGCTCTAAATTATTGCACCAAGTTTTCATTTAAAAAATTCCCTGACATTTGGTGGTTTTGGCAAAATTCCTCCTTTTCCCGACGCAAAGAATTCCCTGGCACTTCCAGGTTTTCCTTGACTTTTCCAGTTGGGGGCCACCCTGAATACTGTAGTTATTTCGCCTCTCTAGGAAGGGAAATTATATTATCCACGGCATTTGGCCCTCCCTAGAACCAGCCTTGGAGGAGCGTTCTAAGTTGCTAGGTAACCAGAACCGCATAACAGACGTGCTTTGCGGGTTGCATCCTCGAACTTAATGTAATTGGTACTGACGTAAGTAATGTGAAATTAATTATTGTCCACGAAGCATCATTTGCAAAATGAACATCTACACCCTCTGGGATCATCAGCCTGCCCCTCTCAATTATGCCACTGGTCCTTCACCTTTAAACGCCAGCTTCGTCCTGCTCTCAGCTCTGAAGTAACGAACTGTTACTCCAGTCTGTTCTTACCGTTCCAGCCCCCCCCCCCCCCCCCCCCCCGACCGACGACCCTCGGTATTTCATGCTTCGGCTTTCATCTAAGCCGAACAGATGTCAGGACCTGAGCCTCCTTCGGTAGGCGGTGTCTCGCAATCGCAATAAGAAGGAAAGAGTGTGCTAACGATGACATCAATCTGTCATACTCATCACACTTGTCATAACTGTTGAACTTCGTACTGTTTACCGTCAATTCATTTCGTCACTGCACGTCTTCTTCTTCGTCTGTATATAACCTCTCGAGGCGCATTAATAAATCTCGAATCTCTCTATTAGTCTATTTATCAAATAAAATATCTTTAATTGATAAATTTCTGTTAAGTTGGATGGGCAGTATAGCTTCCTCACTTATTCTAACATGGACGTATAGAATTAGTTGAAGAACAAAGTACGTGTCAAAATGATTGAATGCAAAATGGAACAATAATATTTTTATGTATTGACATGCTAATTTACGGAATAGCGCTGCATTGTACTTCCACGAGTCCCCATACCTCGGGAAATCACTGATCTGATTCGGGTTACCGTTTATTAAAATGTGGAAATAATTTTTGATTTTTGAACCAAAACAATAGGTATATAAAATTAGATAACACTGTAGAAAAAAAAAATCACGTAGACATCTTATTTTTGAGGTACGGCACCTGCATTTTTGAAAAAAAATCTCTTAAATTCCAGTATTATTTATATTAAATTAAAAGGTTGTTGGAAATTTAACGCTGAGCACGCCTATACCACATATGGTGGGTCTGAAATGCCTCCTTAACGTGTCTTTTGCCTAAAAACTGCCAAACAACGTGGTTTTTCACACGTTTTTAGCGATTTTTTCTAGTTATATATATATATATATATATATATATATATATATATATATATATATATATATATATATATATATATATATATATATATATATATATATAAAGTTTTTGTACAAATTACACAATTGGGCGACCTAGGAAAAATTTTGATATTACTTGGACTATTTCTGCGTTGAATGAGACTACCAGCAACTCTGGAGGTGTAATAATTGATGTTTTTGCGGTTTTTCACCTACCGAAAAACGTGTTTTTGACAGTTTTTTGACAACTAATTTTTTCCCGGTTGGTATATTCCCAAAAAACTCGTTTTTCAGTAGTTGAAAAATCGCAAAAAATCAATTATCACACCTCCAGAGCTAATGATGGTCTCAATCGACGCAGAAATAGTCCAAGTAATAGCACAATTTTTTTCAGGTCGCCAAGTGATGTAATTTGTACTAAAGCTATCAAAAACTGTTAAAAAATCGTCAAAAATCGGTGAAAAACCACGTTATTTGGCAGTTTTTAGGCAAAAGACACGTGAAGGAGGCATTTCAGACACATCATATAATCATATAAGCGTGTTCAGCGTTATTAAATGTCCAACAAGAATATCACCTTTTAAATGAACATAAATTATTCTGGAATATTAGGGATTTATTTAAAAAATGACTCAAAAATTAGACGTCTACGTGAAAAACGGGCTTAGGATTCGGATTCAGCACCCTCTAAAACCCCCAGGACCTGTACCAGGTTCGCGATTTTTAATTGGTTGGGGGGGGGGGGGGAGTGTAAGATATTAGATAGTTCTTAATTTATGTATAATATGGAAAACTAGCTACCGACTCAAATATGCAAGTTATTTCAATTGACATAGGCTTTTACACATGTGCCTATGTATTAGGGTGCCCGCTATTTTGAGAAAGGTGGAAAATTTTGATGATCTCCACCCGAAATTTGGTTTAAAATGTCAGAAAAATGACCCCTGAATTTTTTCAGATTTTTTGCATTACAAAAACCTACGTCGGTAAGCTCGATTTTGGTTTTTGAAATACGCTTCTATTATGCCAATATCAGACTTTTGAATATAACTTTTACCAACATCTTTGTAAAACTGTGAAACTTCGTATACCTACTTGCGTTTTTGGGGTGCTGACTCGAATATGCAGTCAAAGCAAGTCGACAGTAACAACTTTTGATAGTTTGGAATCTCAAAATCATGTCAAAAAATGGCAATTTTTCAAAATTCATTGTAAAATTATGAAAATTTGTATTTTTACGCATCTCTGTTAGAATGTTAATTTTTGACAGCGAATTCGTTTTCAGCGACTCAAAAAACATAAGAATACGAATTTTCTATATTTTACAATGAATTTTGGAAAATTGTCATTTTTTGACATGATTTTTACGATTTTGAGATTCCACACTGTCAAAAGTTGTTGCTGTCGACTTGCTTTGACTCCATATTCTAGTTCAGCGAGCCCAAAAACGTATGTACCTATACGAAGTTTCACAATTTTACAAAGAAGTTTGTAAAAGTTATATTCAAAAGTCTGATATTGGCATAAGAAGCGTTTTTCAAAAACCAAAATCGAGCTACCGGCGTAGGTTTTTGTTATGCGAAAAATCTGAAAAAAGGAGCATTTTAACACAGAATGTGTTTTAGCCATGGACTAACTAGCCGAAAATGGAACGCGGGATGGGAACGAAATGTGTGACGGATGATTTTCGCTTACAACCTAGTCGTTGCTAGGGAAATGGTACTTCGCCGTTTTTCATCCCACAAAATTCGTTGACCATTCGTTTGAAAGCTCTCGATTTATCCAACCATATTATGTTAACTACTGCGAAGTGCGTGGCCAACAAGCTGAGTTATGAGCATGGTTATTTGAATAATTGTTTACACACAGGTGATCATTCTCAATTATTGATATTGTGAACATGATTGCAACCGCTTGTTTGGTTGTCACTTGGTTGCCCGACAACGCAAACACATTCTGTGTTTCAATAATTTCGTCCGAAGTATGTAAATAGAGGTAACAGGGGGCTTGCCCCCTGGCGAGGCGCGGAGCGCCGAGTTTTTGACATTTTAAACCAAATTTCGGGCGGAAGTCATCAAAATTTCATCTTTTTCAAAATAGCGGGCACCCTTCTATGTAGGTATTTATGCAAGCTTCTGTGGAATCCCCCATGGAAGTTAAGTTTACCTTCTTATACGTTCCTAACTTCTTATACGGTCCTCGTAAACAAGGACCTTACCAATGTGTGAACACAAGTTGTTTTTGTTTTTTTGCCAGTTTTTGTTTGAGTGTCTCTTTATAACAATAATTTATTTATTAATAATATCATTCTCACTTTTGATCTATACTGATGACGTTGAAGGTGAGGGGAGCGATTGTAGAATATTTGTATTGTAAAGTATTAACAAGGGGAAAGTCATGTCAACCACCATGTTCCTTAGGTCCTTCGCTCGCTAGCGCTCCTAGCGGCGGACCTTGTTGGTTCGGAGCCCCATTCACCGCACTGCCCCGATGGGATCGACCCTGAACTGTCAGGAACGACTCCGTGGTATCACGAACTATCGTGTTTGCGAGTCAACAATGAGGAGTTTTGCCGATGTGAACCCCTCAATTTGGACGAGATCAGGAGGTGAGATGAAGCGAACACCAACCTTGCGTCGCCATCTATTAGATTAATTTGCATAAATCAAATCGATCGTGATTAAATATAACCACGTTGTGTGACCTGTGGGACTTTCCTTATTCCGTAAAATTCAGTTTTTAGCTTAACCAAGCTTTGTTTCTCTAACCCATGGTGATTACGAAGTTTTCTAGTTATGTTTCAGAGTCTACCTATAAGCAGGAGAAGCGTTATTTTCACTTACGAGAGATGAAAAACTGATTATCTCCAAAATTAAAATTTCTATGTTTTAGACCATTTTGCACAACTTTGGTTCCGAGCCTGTCTGTCTGTCCGCAAATCTCTGCAACGCAAATAACTTCTACAGCTTTCATCCGATTTTGATGAACTTTTCAGGGAATGTACGGGTTAGGCTGTAGAGGTTCCCTATCAATTTCATTGCCTACAATTTGATAGTTCACTCTGCGCAACGTAAATACTATCAGCTAATATAAATAATGCTAATATAAAAACCAAGTAATAGCCCTCCATATCATTTTACTCAAAGGTTTCAGCATGGAATAGTTACAGTAATGTATAGAAAAACGCTCTCTTCTTCCATGACAACTATTTCAACGTGTAAGTATTTTACTTTCCGCTTCTCATGCACCTTGACACCCCTTTGCGTTGCATTTAACTCGTCTTTTCGCCAATTCATATTTCGAATTTGGAATAGCTGCGGTAGTAAATAGCTCCGATCTCTACATATCTAATGAACAAGCTTGACTGGTCAACCGCGATTGATTAATGATTTCCCTGTGAATACACCTTAACTAAGTGGGGGTTCGGGGTTTCACTCCCAGTGCCGAAAAAACCGGGGTTTCACTCGTGAATTGGCGTTTCGCTCCTTGTGAGTTTGTTGGTTTTCACTCCCAGCTCCAGAAAAACCGTTAGCGGCACACCAGCAGAGGGCACACAAGGAAGAGGTTTTGTAATAATTTGTAGGTATAATTGTGTGATTATACGAATGCAGTATCAGCAGCAATTTAACCTTAATTGTTGACGCCCTTAAATTGCTGCATTTATACGTATAATCCAAGGATAACGCTGTTGATACAGGCGAGTAGAATATATCAAGAGAACTCGGCGCTGTTAAGAATACACAATAAAATACTTGATCCATACTGACTAGCCAATATCATGTTAGTAGAAGAAGAAGAAGGTGGTGTTCCCTCCTTCAGTTTAGGACAGCATGCAATTCAATCAAAGTACATTGGTAAGCTTAAGTTCGAGATTATGTGTCCTGTATTTCTAATAAAAGTTGCTCTCTATTTGAACAGTGCTTTTGTATAATTAAACACTTTCCTTAAAAGGTTAATGTGCCCAGTATTGTCTTTGTATAAAGTCGGTCAAGTCGGGAAGTGTTTGTAGTGTCCGGTAAGCTTATGAAAAACATCGCGGCAGTGCGTTGGTGTTGATTATCTCGGTTGTTTTTATTTCTCAATAAGTTACGAGAGTTCAACGAATAATACTTTATTACGGACCTAAAATTATATTTCGCCATGGACGCAAATCAAACCACAGTTACAAAGCTGAAGGGAGAAGAAAACTGGTATCTGTGGAAGTTCCAGGTAAGAATAGCAGCTACTGCTAAACAGTACCACAATGTTTTATTTGGGATTGAACCCAAACCTGAAGACCCAGGTAAGCCTCAAGATATTTGGTCTAACATAGATAGTAAAGCACAAGAACTGTTAGTTTTCCGAATGGAGGAAGGTCCTATACTACATATTATGACTTGTTCCTCATCGCACGAAATGTGGGCAAAGCTGTTGTCGGTTTATGAGCAACAATCGGACACATCTATACACTTGCTGCATGAAAAATTCTTTTGCTAGAAATACGAAAATAAGGGCGTTGCTGCCCATATCTCCGCAATTTTTGATATTGTTACTAAACTCAAGCAGTTGGGTGAAACCATTTCGGATAAACAAATTATGACAAAGGTTTTGATGTCTTTGCCAGATAACCTATCTTATTTTGTATCCTCTTGGGAGTCTGTGGAGTCAAGCAAGCAGACTATCAACGAACTGACATCTAGATTGATTATTGAGGAAAGTAGGCAAAAAGCTAAGGTACCCGCCAAAAATGAAGATAATAGAGCATTAGTTTCCACAGCTATTCGGAAATGCTCGATTTGTCACAAAAATAATCACATCACTGAAAAATGTTTCAGAAATCCTAACAACAGGAGTAAATTAGTTTGTCACTTTTGTTCTAAAGTAGGTCATCTCATGAGGGACTGCCGATTCAAAAAACAGAAAGAAGCTTCAAATTCAAAAGGGGATAGATCTAATCCATATTCTAAGGAGGGTTCAAGTTCGAACAACTCTCAATCTTCGAAGACAGACGGAAAACCCAGTTGGAAAAATGCTTTTATAAGTCTTGCCTTTATTAATAATGAAGTTCCGGATGGTGGGAAGAATGAATTCTATTTAGACAGTGGCGCAAGTGAACACATGAGCCCATTCAAGTATCTTTTCAAGAATTTCAAATCATGTGAGAGTTATGTCATATTAGGCGATGGGAGACATATCAAAGCCGAAGGAATTGGTGACATCGAAGTGACAGCTTCTTGGGAATAATTCAATTGAAAGTATTTTAAAGGATGTTTTATATGTCCCTGAATTGAAGCTGAATCTATTTTCCGTTTCAAAGGCTCTTTCTATGGGATACATGATAGTGGGCAAAAACGATTTTGTCCAGCTAATTAAGGATAATTCAGTTTGTCTGGAAGCCAAGTTGGAAGGTAAAATTTTTGTTTTGAACATTATAGTACATTCTAACGTAGCAGCTGCTTCAATTTCAAACAATAGCAGCTTAGATACTTGGCATCAGCGATTGGCTCACCAAAATATTAAGCATGTGAAGTCAATTTTGGCTAAACTGAATATACTTGTTGATAATAAAATTGAATTTTCTTGTGATGGTTGTTTTAAAGGTAAACAACATAGATTACCATTTAAAATTAGTTCAGCTAAGACTGAAGAGCCATGCACTCTTGTGCATATTGATTTGTGTGGGCCGATGGAGGTTCAGAGCTTTGGAAATTCAAAGTATTTCATTCTGTTGAAAGATGACTACTCTCATTTTCGTTTTTGTTATCCTATCAAAGAAAAGACTGAAGTTCCTGGTTTAATAAGGAAATTTCTTGCTTTAGCTTATAATGATACTGGCAAAGTAAAATCAGTTCGAAGTGATAATGGGACTGAAATAGTGAATCATGAAATTGAACAACTTTTTGATGCTGAAGGAATTAGGCATCAAAAATCAGCTCCTTACTGCCCCGAGCAGAACGGTAAAATAGAGCGAGAAATGCGCACAATTGTAGAAGCAGCTCGTTCTATGCTTTTCAGTGCAGGCCTAGATAAGAGATATTGGGCTGAAGCTGTAAATGCAGCTACTTATACGTTGAATTTGACAGGAACTAGTTCCATCAAAGGAAAGACACCCTTTGAGCTATGGTTTAATAAAATTCCAAACATTGACCATCTAAGAGTGTTCGGAAGCAGGGTCTATGTTCATCAACCAGATGAAAGAAGAAAGAAATGGGATGCAAAGAGTAAGCAAGGAGTGTTTGTAGGATATGAGGAAAATAGCAAAGCCTACAGAATTTGTTACCCTGATGAAAGAAGAGTGATAGTTTCTCGTAATGTGGTTTTTGTACCTAACAACCAACATGAAAACAAAGAAACTATACTCAAAAGTGATTATGTTTCTCTTTTCCCCATTGAATGCAACTCTGATTCTGAAAACCTGTCGGAAGAGGATGAAGTTTCGTCCACTAATAACGATTTGGATTTTGAGCCGAACCAAGAGAATGATATTGTATCCATAAATTATGAAGATCAGGACCAAACTGCAAGAGATAAGGAAAATCATTCTAGGAGAGTACTTCGTGATCGGTCAAGACCAAAACCTCCTGCGAAATTTGATATATATGAAACTTGTTTTAAAGCAGTTAATGATGAACCGTTGACGTTTACAGAAGCAACTGAAGGGCCTGAGAAAGACCATTGGCTTGCAGCTATTCACTATGAATTAGCAGCTTTGGAAGATAATGGTACTTGGATTGAAACTGATTTACCCCAACATAAAAAGGTTATTGACTGCAAATGGGTTTTCACCCGAAAACTAACTGGTGAAAATGGCATCCAATACAAAGCCCGCTTAGTGGCTCGCGGTTTTCAACAGGATGATCAATTTGATTTATCAGAACTCTTTGCACCAGTTGCTAAGCTCCCCACTTTGAAAATTTTGCTTGCTGTAGCTAATCACACAGGCATGTACATTGAACAAATGGATGTTCGTAATGCATTCCTCAATGGAGACATCAAGGAGGAAGTTTATGTGGCAAAACCAGAAGGAATGAAACAAAATGGAAAAGTCTTGAAACTTGTTAAATCCCTCTACGGGCTGAAGAAATCTCCTAAAGATTGGAATATAAAGTTCAATGAATTTATGGTATCCAAAGGGTTTGAAAGGTCAAAAAATGACTATTGCCTTTATGTGAAGAATCAGGGAGGGCAATTGCTGTACCTTCTTTTGTATGTGGACGATATTTTAATATTTTCTACTGAAGAAATCTTGCTACAAGAGCTCAAAATTATGTTGAAGGAAACTTTTAAAATGAAGGATTTTGGTGGCAAACTCAACTATCTAGGGCTGAAGATACAGTATGACAGAATAAAAGGCATACTTGAAATTGACCAAAATGCTTACTTAAAATCTTTGTTAAAGAGATTCAATATGGAGGATTGCCGACCTACAAAACTTCCAATGGATCCAGGATTCAAGAAACTGGAAATCGCTCACGTTGATCAAAATCTTGCCACCTGCTGCAGAAGGATCATTGGCTCCTTAATGTATGCTGTACTAGGAAGTCGACCTGATTTAGCTCTATCAGTGAATATTGCCAGCAGATACCAAAACCAACCTTGTTCTGAACTTCTCACTCTGCTTAAAAGAATCTTACGTTATGTAAAAGGTACAGAAGACTGGAAGTTAAGGTACCAAAGAAATGAAGATGCTCCAGCAATTCAAGGATTCGTCGATTCGGATTGGGCAGGTGATGTCATAGACAGAAAATCTACCACTGGATTTGTATTCAAGGTTTTGGGATGCACAGTATGTTGGTCATCTAGGAAGCAAGATAATGTGAGTATGGCATCAACCGAAGCTGAATACGTTGCATTGAGCTGTGCTGCTAGTGAAGGATGTTGGATAAGTTATATACTTGAAGATCTCCAATTCAAGAACACTACACCTATACAGATTTTTGAAGACAACCAATCAGCTATTGCTATTGCAAAGAATCCTGAATCACATAAGAGGATGAAGCATATTGAAACAAGATACCATTTCGTTCGAGAGAAAGTTGCAGAAAATATTGTGAAAGTGGACTATATTAGTACAAAGGACCAGGTCGCAGACATGTTAACTAAACCAGTATCTAGAGAGTTACTTGAAAGGTTTTGTAAACAAATAGGTCTTGAGTGATATGTTTAAATTCATGAAGTCTGTAATGTTATGTTTAATAATTCATATAGTTCTGGATGTTCTATTAATATTACTTTAGTTGTGTTAACTTGTTCTTTCAAGCATTTTATTGAGGGAGGGTGTTAAGAATACACAATAAAATACTTGATCCATACTGACTAGCCAATATCATGTTAGTAGAAGAAGAAGAAGGTGGTGTTCCCTCCTTCAGTTTAGGACAGCATGCAATTCAATCAAAGTACATTGGTAAGCTTTAGTTCGAGATTATGTGTCCTGTATTTCTAATAAAAGTTGCTCTCTATTTGAACAGTGCTTTTGTATAATTAAACACTTTCCTTAAAAGGCGCAAAGGACGATGAGGTGAAAAGGTCATCTATCGTATTATTTACAACTTTTATATTCAATAAAATAAATAAGATATTTGACATGGTGCTATGTCTAATTGACGACTCCCTGTGATTGTGTGACTGGATTAAACGAATTTTCAAAGAAAAAAAAAGCCATTTAGATGGCTTCAAAATTGTACATTTGTTGGGGGAGGTGGTGGGGACCCCCCCCATCATATATATATATATATATATATATATATATATATATATATGTGATGTCCCCCTCATCCTCACACCACTGTCCTTCTTCAATGTCCGATGCCATAGGGTAAACCAATCACAATACCGAATGTAAAACGTTAATAATAACACAGTTTATTATAGAAACTTTACAAACACTCGAAATTAGCGTACTCCCCCTCGACGGATCACATCATAGTAAGTTAAACAGAATCAGATTCACAAATAGGTAACGTAAAATGAAACATAAATTGGAAGACGATCCTTCCTGTAACAACAACGATAACGAACTGACTGACAAAGGTAGGTAGCAGGTGTTATATCCATCTTAGTTCGCATTTGTGCTGCGAGGGGAGTTATGAGCAGCTAGTGACGACACATTGTGTTATTCGAGTGACAAATCGATTATATAATCGAAAGTGAATAAATCGATGGATAATAATTGCTGGTAAAAAAATACATTGATTGGCGTTCGTCCTAAATTGGTAGGTGGATAGTTCAGGGTTCCTCAATCCATCACACGGCGATCCTGACATTGCTGCCGTCCTCGGGAGCGCTGATCACCTAGAAGGACCTAATTCAGCCCATTAGATCGAACCAAATGGGCCTAATCTCTGCCCTAACAAGGCAAGGGAGAGCAGTGAAAGCAAAAATGGAAACTATTTCAGAGGATACCCTGATGAGCAAAGCACAGCAGAGGAGGGAGAGAACAAATACAGTGTCAGTACAATATCAAGTAGTGTCGTCCAACCAACAAACGAAGTGCGCATGCTAGGGTTACAGCAGGCAGAGGAGAGTCCAGTGCCTCAAATGAATCCAATGGCAGAGGTGAATCCAGTGCCATAAAATAAAATAAAAATCAGCCAGAGGAGCTACCAGTGGCTGAGAGAAAAATCAAGAATGCGGGAGACCGGGCTCGAACTCACTTGGGCTAGACAATCACCCTATCAGAAAAGAAGTGACTGTGAGGACGGAAGGCATCGTAAAGGGAGGGACAAAGGAAGAGGGTCCGACCATGACGAGCCGCCGTGGGTGCCAAGCAAGGTAGAGAACCGAAAACAACTATAATTAACACAGGCGTGACATGACTTAAACAAAACTCAGATGATCTACCAACCAGCCTCACAGGCTGAAGTCGTAGATTGACTGGGAGGATCCACAGTCACATGTGGGATAGTCCACACAAAACAATAAAGCATCGTGTCAGCCAAATTTTATTGAGAAAGCTCTCCACTATCAGGGAGAGGATTCAATTCATCAAGGGTAGGTGCCTTGCGCAAACGTTCGTGGGGATATTTCAAAAACTTCTTAGTTCCGCCAGAGACGGACTGCAACAAGTAGCGATCATCAGGCATAACTTTTACAATTTTATAGGGGCCTCTATAGGCATCATCCAACTTGACTCTATTTCTCACCTCCGTTTGTGCAAAAACTAAATCATTCACTTGAAAACGCTTTACTGGCAGTTTGCCTCTATCAAATCGAGTTTTACTAGTTTCAGCTTGTTTTTCCATCAATTGTGCGGCTGAGTCACGCAACGTTTGTAGGCTAGTGGATGGTTGATCAGTGAGGTGGTCAGTGATAGAAATTAGATGCAAAGGCCTGGAAACTCGTCCAAACATCAGCTGCATGGGGGATACCTTAGTAACACTATGAGGTGTGGTATTTAAAGCTAATTGAATTTCTCCAACACAAGATTGCCATGTTTTATGCTGATCTGATTCAGCAGCAGTGAGCATATTACGTAAGGTACTCATAAGGCGCTCGACCTGACCATTTGCTCGTGATGCTCCTGTGGCTATAAAATGGAGGTCAATTTGATGTGATACACAAAAATCTTGAAAATCTTTGGCAGTGAAATTTGTACCTTGGTCACAGATTATACGCTGAGGAGGACCAAAGAAATTTATGAGAGATGTTAACGCTTTGATAGCACTTGCAGCACCTAAGGAACGTGTGTGCTGCAATACACAGTACTTAGTGAATGCATCTATGAAAACGTAAAGATATTCTTGAGAGTCTTTTTTCCGCTTAGTTTACCAGAAGCATCTAAATGAATAGTGTGCCATGGTTCAGCAACTTTGGGTATAGGGTGGAGTTGAATTTGGCGAGGTCCTGAATCTGTTTTTAATGTTTTGCACACAAGGCAGTTGTCAACAAATTTTCGAACGTATTTCGCCATATGTTCGAACCAATAATGTTGGTACAACGCCTCTAAGGTTTTTTCATTACCCAAGTGGAATAGAGATTCATGGACATTAGAAACAACAGCGTACCGAAGAGAATGGGGAACAATTGGGAGGTACCTAGTGCGAGTGTGTCGCTGTACTTTCCGACACAGTACACCAGAGTGCATCTCGTAAGTGTTTTGAATATCTGAATCTATTTCGTTAGCATTCAATTTCGAAATTATTTCAGTAACAAACGGGTCATTTTGCTGAGCTGTTAGAAGCCAATCAGTTGAAATAGATGTTAATTGCACGAGTTTTTCGGAAGAAGTTTTATATTGAGGTTTAAAATTCCGATGTTTTCCATGTGGTCGCATTTTTGGGGTTGATAAACCTAATGTTGAGGTATTCACAGACAATGCCTGATTAATTTTGGGTTTGGCAATAGGTTGTTCAGATATTGGAAAGTTGTTGACTTCATCAGCTTCTTCAATAGGGTTCCTACTAAAAAAATCAACATGTTGCATACGCGAGGATTGACGATATTGCATTTCAAAATCAAAACGTTGCAAGAAAGACCACCACCGTTGAACACGAGGTATCAAGTCTTGCTTATTTTGAGTTGCGCGCAATGATGCACAATCTGTCACAACGGTAAACAAGTGACATTGTAAATAATTGTGAAAATGCTTTATGGCATAAACCACTGCCAAAGTCTCTAGCTCATATGAATGAAAGTTAGATTCTGCAGTCGTGGTTCTCTTACTGTAATAGGCTACTGGTCTCGGCTTTTTGTCAACTATATTAATCAAATTTGCGCCAAAACCTAAAGAGCTTGCATCACAGTGCAACTCAATGAGGTAGGATGGGTTGAAAATGGTTAAAATGGGTTCTGAGGTAAGCATGCCAATAAGTTGTTGGCGAACCTTTTCATGACTGTCATTCCAAGGAATTGGTCGATTCTTACTGTCATTAGCTGAATCATCAGTTTTACGGGTTAATTTAAACAAGGGAGCAGCTATTTGAGCGAAATTTTGGATAAAATGCCGAAAATAAGAAGCTAAACCTAAAAATTGGCGAAGAGTACGAAGAGTAGAGGGAGGTGGCAATTTTGTCAGAGCTTCAACTTTGGATTTGTTCGGTTTTATTTCTCCATTTTCTATCTCGTAGCCTAAGTATTTAATTTTCGAGACAATGAACAAACACTTCGAAAGGTTTAGAGAAAATCCAGCAGAAGTAAGAACTCCTAGAACATGATTTAATCGGATAAGTGCCTCAGCTTGAGTGCTTGCTGATATAAGCAGATCATCCATATAGCACGTGACGTAATCAAATGCTAAGTCTCCTAAGGCTTTCATAATTGCTCGTTGGTAAACACTTGGTCCATTGCGCACCCCAAAGGGCAAGGCCAAATATTCCCATTGACCGTCTGGTGTGACAAAAGCTAACTTTTCTATGGACTCTTCTTCAACTGGGATTTGATGAAATCCACTAGCAGCATCAAGAATAGAAAACCATCGGGCACCGTGTAAACGCGCTATTTGATCAGTTATCAATGGCAAAGGGTATCTATCTGGGACTGTATTTGCATTGAGAGCCCTAAAATCAACGGCCATTCGATAACCACCTGTCTTTTTAGGAACAAGAAGTATTGGGCTTGCATATGGAGAAGAACTGGGGCGAATTACTTTGGCATCTTCAAGTTCTTTGATGCGCTCTCGCACCAGTTCACAATGTACAGGACTAAGTTTGTATGGTCGACGGTGGACAATTTTGGAAGGGTCAAGAAGGCGAATTTTGAATGTTCCTGTCGTCACACGAGTGGTAGGTATTCCATCAATAAAATATTGGGAATAATTAGTCAAAATTTTGATGAGATCCCCCCTTTGACTAACAGGAAGGTCAGTGTGAACTGATTCGAAATGTTGAGTGCTAACTGGCAAGACTTGGCAAGATCCTAAAGCTGGGACAACACAAGATGGGTGAAAATCAAGTGAAGGGATGTTGTCACTATGACCACCTAACACCTCACTGAACAACACGACTTCATCCTCAGTGCACTGCTCCAAAGAGCAGAGATCACCCAAGGATACAGAAAATATTTCATTTTTTGTGGTGTTTATGGTATCAGAATGCCCACGCCCCTTTGTAGAAGTGTCCCATTTTTCAATGCCAGAAGAACCCACAGGTTCAGCGCCTTTCCCATGAGTGCTGGATGTATCCAGAAAATTACGGTTTAGCATGAATGGAGGATGGTCCTTCCAAAGCGTGCAAGAAGATATAGTTATTACCATACAAAAATCTGGAGCCAGAATTTCACGTCCCAAAATGATGGGTTTAGGTAAAGCACCGTCAGCTACAATATGGAACAGGACTTGAATGTCATGTCCATTAATCTTTACTCTGGCTTGTTTTTGGCTCTGAGAAATGGTAATTGATGATCCTAAACCATGCAAGTGAACCACATTATTGAACAAAGGCCCATCAAAGCGGGTACTAAAGGACAAACAAAGGAGTGAGCACTCTGATCCAGAATCAAAACAATACTTGAATACATCACCTTGGTGGGTTAATGTGCCTTCTGGGTTAGCAATGCATAGGCCAACCTGCTTCTCGACTGGCTGAGACCTCTGGCTGCTGGTGTCTCCTGGTCCACGCTTGTCTGACATCTTCTTCTTTGGGCAGTTTGGAGCAATATGCCCCTTTTGGTTGCAGGAAAAGCACGTTGTATTGCTGAAGTTTGATTGCTTCCTTGGCTGATTTGATGAGGTCAAGGATGATGATGATCGGCACTCTGAGGTTTTGTGTCCAGATCTTCGACATTTCCCACAGCGGGAAGTATAATCCTGAGAGGATGAATGCTGAGGGCTTTCATAGTTTGGTCGACTCTTCTTGGCATTTCCAGGACCGCTGTCATAACCTCCTGGTCTCTTAAATGACAGAGCCCGTAATTCCTGAAGCAACTTTTCACGGCTATTTATCTTTTCTGTGTAGCAAAGATGACGTGCTCTTGTGTCTGCTTGAGCTATCTGAGAGAGAGCCACTGATACAGCAATTTCTTCCACTGATGACTGGCGGTAGTGAGCAACAAATTGATTGATAGTTCGTGAGGCGAATGTGGCATAATTTTCGAAATCTCGTGGTCTAGCTTGGAAACATTAAAGCATGAATCCGGCTGGTGTGAGTGCTAAGTCATATTGGTGAAGAAAGAGCGATCTGAATTCGTCCCATGTGAGTTGAGGGTGGACAATAGTAGTAAACCAATCAGCAGCCTCTCCTTTTAAGGCTCCACTCAAGGCAACAATTAAACGTCTTCCTTGTTGATCCTGTGAAGTCAAACAACACTCAACTGTATTGCACCATGATTTGGGCTGAACTTGTTTATTTTTGGGGTCATACTCAGGAAGCGAGAGTTTCAAATGCTCTGAGGGGGTTTGACCTTGATTTTGTGTAAAACACTCTGCCAAAGTTTTCATTGCAAGGGTTTGTTGTGTCAACAAATCCCGTAGGGAGTCGCCACTGTGCACTAAAGAATCGTGGTGGAAGAGGGGTGCGGAGGGAGATGGTGAGCGTCCAGAGGCCCCCCTCCTGCTCCTATGCGCCTGGGAAAAATCGGGAGGGCGATCGGGTGATGACCCTTGTTCCGAGTAAGGTAAGGCGTCACCCGAACTGCGTTGCAAACGTTAATAATAACACAGTTTATTATAGAAACTTTACAAACACTCGAAATTAGCGTACTCCCCCTCGACGGATCACATCATAGTAAGTTAAACAGAATCAGATTCACAAATAGGTAACGTAAAGTAAAACATAAATTGGAAGACGATCCTTCCTGTAACAACAACGATAACGAACTGACTGACAAAGGTAGGTAGCAGGTGTTATATCCATCTTAGTTCGCATTTGTGCCGCGAGGGGAGTTATGAGCAGCTAGTGACGACACATTGTGTTATTCGAGTGACAAATCGATTATATAATCGAAAGTGAATAAATCGATGGATAATAATTGCTGGTAAAAAAATACATTGATTGGCGTTCGTCCTAAATTGGTAGGTGGATAGTTCAGGGTTCCTCAATCCATCACATATACATACATACATATATACATACCCACTAACTAGGCAGAAGCCGAAATATTAAAAAAAGTTTTGTGTTATTTTCTGTTCTCTCTTCTTACTAAGTGATTACATTCAAGCTCTTCTAGAGACATTCTTCAAGTGATATATTTTATATATATACATAATAAATTTCTGTATTATGTATGTAATGTATGTATACGTTTCTATATTTTTCTAAGGTGTTTGAAGATGATAATTCCCTTAGAATAAGGCGTGAAAATTTTGTTCCAACGCAGAAAAATCTGTCTTGCCAGAAAACAGGAGGAGTTCGTTTCAGAATTTCAGGTTCAAATTTCAATAAAAACGTTTTGGGTTGTTTTAGTGGCCCAAAATGCTAAAACATCGGTTTTGTGACAATAGGGCATGAGGGGTGTCACAGTCCAAAGTATTTTTCAGCGCTGAGTCGATTTTGCGACCACTTCCAGATCTGTAAGATTCATAAATAAGTGAGAAAAATACCCAGAAGATAAAGATGTATAATTTTAGGTGAAAAATTCCCACAATTGAGTAAAATTTTGTAGTTTTTGAGTTGTGCTGCGTCTTCTAAAATTTTCTTTGCGATCTCGTCACATGGGATCTCAATGATCAGAATTTAAGTGCCTAATTTAATTTTATCCATAACTTTTCTTTGAAAATTCGCTCTATTAGCTATGCTGCATGGCTGAGTTCTTTTATTATGAATGTATAGATATTGATTAAATTAAGCTGATTGCCAACTTCATTAGTAGTTCAAACTTGCTTCATATTTCAAACTATACGCACTTTTTTCATACTTTGTGAATAATATCGGCGCATAACCGGAAGTGAAACACCAGGTTTTCTGGGTTTGCAGCGCCAAACGCTATTGGGGGACAGCCAGGGGTGGAACTCCGGGTTTTCCTCAGACCTGAGAGTGAAACCCCCGAAAGTCCCAGTCGGTAGCGAAAACCCACTCTTTTCAGTCGACGTGAAATGCAAAGGAGTGAAACCCAGGTCGCCCAACTAAGAGTATCCGACCCAACGCCAACGGCCTCTTTCATTTCCCGCCATTTCAAATTCTTAACCTAAGGGTGTCAGTCGTAATGCTTCCATTTACTTACTCGTGAAAAGCGGTAGAAATCCAAGAATCGTTTCAGAATGCCTCAAAACAGTTTTCCATGAAGAGAATTTTGGAGCCATTAGAGCTTTATTTTTGGTTTATTATTTCCAATAATAAGCCTATGTGATCGTATAACAAAAAAATTTTATAACACCCCCACAAACTTTGTCACTTTACGTTTCAAGGTGCGTAGAATCCAAATTTGAAATGTCCGTCCACCGTTCGGGCCATAAAACGCCTAAAAATTGACTTAAAAACCCGTTCTTTCGCGCATAGACTCCATTTGGGGTCTATTTGGTCCTAACGTTTAACCATCCCTGTCTGGAGTGACCAGGGGCGTAGCAGAATGGATATTTATTACTTTTACGTGTTATACCCACATAATACACCGCGGCACCATGAGGTGGGAGGTGGGTACGGCGTTCCTTCGAGGCATGAATATATGTTTTTTTCTAGGTCATATTTGCGTGTTAATACCAATGCTTTTCCTACGCATATTCAATAATATATCTTCTCGACTTTTCGTACGTACTTAGATAATGATATTATTAAGGCAATAACTATTTGAATAGATAGGAGCTCAAATAGAGAAATATAAACATGCGTATATAATTATAGAAGTATAGGTTGTGGCAACTCGAAATAGGACACGCCGAGGAGTCTCGACGGGCTTTATGACGTACGCAAGCTAACTAAAACTACGATCATACTCAATTGAAAAAATAATAAACCTTTGTGAAATAATTTGCAGCGTTTTATGAAAATTTGCTAAAATCCAATTGGAATTTTTCATTTTAGCTCTAGGTAATGAATGACAAATCAATGACTAGGTACTTATCATGATAAGGTACGTGTCATGACTCATAATTATTTTTTACACCCTAAAATCCGAGTTGCTTTAGCTTCATACCTGTTGGATGATTTTTTTTTTTTTTCAATTTAATTTTTTTAATCCCAGAATTTCTTGAAATTTCAATCCCAAGTTCTATTTTTTCAATTTCATAAAAAATAATACCCAGTCAATTTCCGAATATTTTTTACTTGGGTTGGTTTTGATAACTTGATTGATGCTCACAAGAGTTTCGATGACAAATTAAGTTGGTGGGATATTAGACAGTTGATAAATCAAAAAGTATCTTTATTTGCAAAACAAGTATATTAAACATTTTATTACAATTTAAACAAGACTTATATATAATACATCCAGTTAAAACTACATCAGTAAATGAGTCTTTCAATATACATGTACATCTGGTTCGTTTAAAGAGCAATTTTTTCTATTAATATTATTTTTTTTAATGGGATTCTTTTAAAGTCGAATTCCCTCGAATTTTCACGAGACCTTTGATTTATTAGCACGTGAGAGTCGCAACGAGTCCGCCGTGCCGGGTATGGGCCACCTGCGGGATGATGACGTCATCGTCGGGAAACCGACGAGGCGACGACGATCGGAAAAGCGAAAGGGTGGATCGGCAGGGCGACGTGGACCGCGGGAGGTGGGCCACAGAGGCCCGCGCCGCCATTATCAAAGGTTTTTCATCTCCACTTGGCTGTCGTTAGGGCTCCGTTTCTGAAACATTCGACACAGCTTTTGGAAAATCTTTATATCTAAAGTAATCTTCAAAGTTAAGCTATTTGAATAACAAAGCAGAAAGTCGAATGGGGAAGATCTCTGAGCCTGTCCAAAAGCAGACTGACTGGCGCCTTTCCAACCAAAAGAGCAAGAAAGGTGAGTGACTCGAATGTAATGATGCCTAGCGATCCACTATTGACCGAGAAAAGTTGAAAAAAATGAACCCATAAAAACAAGTTTTTAATGTAACTCTTTCTTTTTCTCATGTTCTCAGTTGATTTTATTGTTGTTTCAATATTTGGTAGTTTCTTGGCAACAGTAAATTGAAACAAAATCATATTGTTTCAAAATCACATTGATAATAACTTAAATTAAATTGACAAGGAAAATCATTTAATATTTTATTGACCCTGGATTCGTTGTCATTTTATGCAGACGTTCAATAGTATCCTTCTCCTCCCTCCTCCTCCTCCTCCTCCTCCGTCACTCCAAACCGCATATATACCATTTTAATGCAGCAGTTAGTTAAATCTTAATGTTCACCGTAAATGGGTGTGGCTGTCGAGCATATCCCAAGAATCCCTAATTTAAATTTGAGAATCGCAGATGTCGTGCTGGACCTTTTCAACTTTTAGTTTCTCTAATAAACAAAATCAGAGCCTGACTGGTGAGCAGAGCACAGAAAGGGGAGTTCATTGCAATCCATTAAGGGGCATTCTTAAACGAACCCACGAGTTTAAAGCGTTTTTCATGCATATAATCAAGCTTTCCAAACTAAAGGACGAGTTCGTTGGCCTGCACTTTTTGAGCACATTAAATTGGTCAAATTTCGAAAATCGTACTCAAAATACACTAAAAATGGCAAAAAATTGTTAAATTTATATTTTTTGGTAGAATATTGCTCAAAAAAAGTTTATTAATAAAATAGAACATTCAAAAATTTATGTACAAAATTATGCTGAAAAATGTACTTAAAATTCATTAAAATTTGCTTAAAAAAAAAAGGTAAAATTGAAAACCTCAGTTTGAATAGATTATTATTATTTAGAATGGCCATGAAATTAATAGTTAACAATTTCCGTGCACGCAAAAAGGTCAAATTTCAAAACAATTTAACATTATATAATTCTATAATTTACTAAATTCGCTCATACGATCATGCTGCATGGCTGGAACTTTTTTCTTCCACAGGGGGGCTGGAGGGTCACTGAAGTGTATATCTAAATACTGAAAGGTTTAGCTTTTCGTAACTAACAACGCATTTCCCCACATCGAGAACGCCAAGATGATGTGATTAAACGCACGAATTCAAATCAGATTGGCTGGAAGTTTTCCGATCGGTGATTCGTACTGAATGTGTTAATGTCCAGCTAATAAGTATTTAGAGCTACGGTCTAATGATCGGCTATTAGGAAAAAAGCTTCGGTCAGACTTAATTTCGGCTGAGTGAGGACCTCGTCCTATCAGGACTCTACTAGTTCAGATGATCCACTCACTCACATTCAAACTCGCAATTTGGAGTCAATAATTCCATTCATTCAATTCGCTCAAATTCATCGCGCACAGCCACAACGGTAGGTTAAATAGATATGAAACTACCATCAACAGTATCACGTAGGCCCTTCATATATTCCCATTGCTAAAATCAATGTACTAAAATGTACTAATGGACTATTTAATTAAATTACAACTCAATATGATTGTATTAAAAGATTGAATAATAACAGATTGAATTAAAAGGACTCACTTTAGTTTGATTCATTTCGTTGACATTGAGCTTGGTTTGTAGGTTGGAAGGAACTTGCGAGGCGAAGTAGCGTACATCCTTGTCTTTATCTGTCTGCAGTCTTTTAAGGACGGCCATAAGTACCTCGTGGTGAGGACTGTTGACGTCTTGGAAGTAGGCTGAAATGAACAATTTAAAAATCAAAATCGCCTCCAAATTAAGTTCAATAATGTCCACCAAAGTTATCGATCAGTAATTGAATTTTCAAGATAATTACCTAGATTAAAATAAAAGGATGTTTTGAAGTTACATGGGGAAATCGTTATTCAAGGTCCAATGCAAATATGTAATGGGGCCAAAGTGAAGGAACTAGTTATGTGATCGACTTCCAATTCACAATAACAACTATCTATGTGCTGAGAGAGCAGATTTGAAATCATAAACGTTCATTTCACATAAACATAATGTTCCACGAACATTGATAGAGGAACTATAACGAAGTAACCACATTTGAAGGCCTACATCATCAAACTCGACATTTAAACGGTAGAGGAGAGTGAAAGCTCCATTTATAAATAATATTGCATTATGTGCAGCTTTCAGGGATTGACTAACTTCCTCAACTCTTCGAGGTGGGGATATCCCCAATTTCTGCTTGAAAGTGGCGAGAAGGACGAGTTCGAAACCACGATGGTCGTGGGTAGGCGCACTACCCAAGTTGGCACAGGAACCATCACGGAACTCGGTGCTTCGCATCCAGCACAAATTAAACTCTTGCATATTTTTCACAATTAATAATACTATTGACGAAGCAAAGCACCAAATGTTCTACAATAATGAGCACTACTTAGCAAGAAAGGCATTTTCAACTGTTTTTAAACTGAAGAAGATTCCATTCTAAGAAGTTTCAGACCAACCACTCTCTCCGAAGGCTATGTAAGGCTATGTTGGTAGGAAACAATAAATTGTTGGCGAAAATTGCCCATACAGACATTGTACCATGCCCATTAGTAATTCTACATTGGAATTCGTTCATGAATTTAAGAATTTGGGCGTTTTAATGACGGACACTATAAATTGGAGCACCCAATGTAACTGAAATACACAAGGTCTACAAAAGCAGCCAGCCAGGAGAATAGCAGTGGATTTCCCTAAGCACATCAGAATACAACTCGACCAGGCTCTACTCACTCCCTACTTTGATTATGCGTCGCTAACATATAGTGATTTGACTGTTCAGCATCCTAATGTCCTCCAGAGAGCACTAAATTCCATAGTTCGATTTGTTTTCCGCCTTCGATTAGATTCACATGTAACGCCTTATTATTATAAACTAGAACGGCTATCAATACCAGAGAGAAATAAACTGGCTATTGCAGCTATGCTTATCAAAATTTTAAAATTTAAAAAACCAGCATATCTTTACGATAAATATATATATTTTGATAATGTTCACTCTGAATCAACAAGACATGCTTCTTCAACTATCTAGATTCCTAGCCATAATACAACCCTACATAGCGAATCCTACCACATTCAATCAGTAAAATTATATAAAGAAAATCCTCAACTATTCGATTTATCGAAATCAGTTGATAGTTTTCGAAATAATTACAAAAAGATCCTATTGGAGAGTTAAAAGACATATCCGCAAGATAATTCTTAATTCAAGTTGAATCTATTCATACATTTGTTTAAATACTTGGAAATATAAGTTTACAATGTTAATTTGCAAACCGGAAGTGAATCAAGCTTAATCAAGAATTTTACTGTTTATAAAGTTTATAGTTAACAGTTCTTCATTGTCAAGCATTATTTGATACCTATAATTTCTTGAGACCAGAAGTTGAGTGATTTATGTTTTTGTATTACTTAGTAATAATATACATATAGATTGCGAGGGGAATTTGTACCTAATTTTAACAGGGTGGAAGTAAGGGAGGACCATTATGGTCCTATTCCTATCCCCGTTTATTTAAATAAACGCCTTCAATCAATCAATCCTAATATGAGTAGTTTTCTTTCTATGATTTTTTCAAAGTTTCGCACAAACAAAAACATCAAAGCACCCCCCCCCCCCCCCCCCTTTACAGTGTGAAGTCAACAGTACAGGATGGTGTCATTTCTTAGAATGGAGTCTATTTTCGTTTGAAATTATAAAATGAATAAGAGGATGACACTCATTGAAATTCGGGATAAAAATAGCTCTACTAACTCTGAGCCATGAGATCGGTGGCAAGTGCCCTGGCAACGGTGAGCCTGACGTTGGGGACGCGGTCCCAGGACAGGTCGAGGAGATGGGGGAGGACGTCTCTGGCGAACATCTCGCCGAAGAGAACGCCCTCGTTGACGAGGCGAGAGCAGAAGAGAGCAAACGTCTGACGGCGGTTCCATCGGGAGCTGTGGGCAAACTGCTCGGCAAGCTCGGCGAGGAGGCTTCTCAGGAGGGAGACATCAATGGAGACGTGGGAGACGAGCTCTGTTGCCAGCTGAAGAGCGACCTTCCTCACGTCGCTCACCCGGTCCAGTAACAGAGACATGACCACTGCAACAGGTATCAATGAAATCGTTACACTCAATATGAGGCATTCAGGATAAAAAGTATATAACCCTACAAAACCTAATTTTACAGGAGAGGCAAAAGTAGGTACCTTTTGAGCTCTCACTATGCACCTTATATTAAATTTCCTGTAAGTATATCTGTCACAGAACTAAACCAACCATAGTCGCATTCGATTACTCCTAATCAATGCTCCTAATCAATCAATTCTGCGATTAGAATTATAGTGCCATAACATTCGCTATCAACCATAAAGCGTGAGGGATCTGAAAAATGACTGGCAAGATACTTCCTATTGTTGAAACATAACACCAAACAGTGACTAACATAAGAGCATTTCATTTCATTTAGTTGTGATAAAAATAAAGTAACGATTAATTAGTGACAGCGTTCAGCTTTTAATTTCATTCAGCGATTAATTATGTACTGTTGGAAATAGTATGTTTCAGTGCAAGCGTTTCAAATCTTCTTGAAAATATTTGTATTATTCGCTTTGTTTTATATTTTTAAATTAAAATCAATTCTATCCCAGGGACTTACATACTAACCTCATTCTGTCACCTTACTTAGATTTATCACTACGCGTTTTAAATGTTTCGACAAGTAGTTCCCAGGCGAGAGGGTTGCGATGATGTCACTACGAGTCAAAACTTTTTCAAAATATTAAATCATCGACTCATCAGCTGGGCCATGGGTATTCCTCATTCCTAATCACACTCAAAACTTCACAACTGTTACGCGAAAACTTCTGCAGTTGGTTGAATCGGCCTCATAGCTCATCTAGTTGGAGCGTCGTAACTAAAGAGACTTCTTAGTAGGGATACGAGTTCGAATTCTGCCGAGATATGAAACATTTTTGGGTCGTAATAACAACTCAAGATGGAATAGTTATTACAGTTTGAGGGATTGTATTGATTATTTGGAGGATTGCTCACTATCGTTAATCAATGGTAGCATGTGCACCCACGCAAACGGTGTATTGCCTAAAACCGATGTCTTACGATTGAGTCCTTAAACTTCTGGCGAGCTGCGTGCTAAACAGCACAAGTTTGCATTTTAGAGGGTGAGCGTAGAGAAAAAATCTCGGAAGAGTAAGGTATTCCTAGTTCACAAAGCCGCGACAGTAATTCTAATTTTTGATGGATAATAATTATTGTAAAGATTAAAAGATTATAAAAACAGAATCGAAGTAACTCTGAAAACTATCTACAGGGAAAAAACTAACCTTACTTCAGAGTTTACTAATTGAGTTTCCATTTTGTAGGGATCGATTTTTTTTTTTTTTTTTAAACCGCCAAAAGAATAAAAGCAGCTGATCTACACAAGAAGTTATTAATGAACTATAAACAATCCTCATATAATAACGTGATTTGGTAGTGACCACGCTTAGCTTACTATGAAGGCGAATATGATAACCACATGCAAATGTCTCCCATAGTTGCGGATTCTAATGCAGGCCCTGCCAAAAAGAACGCGAGCTGCCCGCATAGCTTGGTCTGCCTGAGACCTGCGAACTCGGTAACAGGGGATTTTGCATTACAAGCGTCAAACAGAAGGCGACTGCCAGCAGGTTGTTAATTTTTTACGGAGTCTATGGTGGGCAGAGCCAAAATTAGGGAACAAATGAATGGGAAGACAACTACAACACAGATTGTGAGGTACATATCATAACATACCCATTTCCTTTTGAAAAAGGAAAGGACGAAATCATCTCGTTACTGAGCTGCCAGATAGCAATACTTCTTCATCAGACGAGCTGCTGGTGCTGGTTGATGGAGAAAGTCGGCTAGTTCGCCAACAGTTTCGCGTTCTGTTTGACCCACCCAGCACTCGATATGTGTGACAAGGCCTTTACTCCTATCCTATATATTCTATAATTATTTCCATTATTATCTCCATATGATTCGATCCATTTAGTTAAGGTTGGTTGAAAAAAAGGTTAACAGAGTTCAACACTATCAAATGTATGGATATCAATGATTGACAACACACAATGACACTCACCGGGTGATAAATGCTGGCAGGTATCAGCGGGAGAGAAGAGACCCAAGACTTGAAGCAGCTGCTCTGCGAGCTCCTGTCTGAAACGCCATCTCCACTGGTTGTCCATCATCAGGAACTGGATGAGCAAAGGTAGGAACGAATTTCGACCAGCAGGCCGCAGCAACTGTGAAAAAACAAGGGAATTATGAAATCAATGTCAACGCAAACATTCTAAGAAAAATTATACATTTTACCAAGCTGTTTTACTCTTGGTAATAATTAGAGCACTGCGCTTAAATGTCAAAAAATACTCAATGCTGACAAATAATGAAATCTCACCTTCAAAAAATGAGCCAAATGTTTGAGAGCAGCGACTCTGACTTCGTCCAAGTCTTTGATGAAGCCATGGAAGATGGGAACCAGATCCTCTGTTGCTACCTCTTCTCCAACAATCACAGCCAACTCATGGATGCTACTAGCTGCTGTCCGTCGCACTTTCCACTACACAAAACCAAATTGTTTAGTAACACAATTGTTTTATAATAGAAGTACCTGCATGCATACTACTAGCTGCATTAACATCCTACCGCTAGAGCTGGGAGAGGCACGCACGAACCAATATCTTCAGGTTCTCGATTGTTAATGCTGGCCAGCGTGGCACTCCGAATAACACACGAAGGTACTGTGCATACGCACCTGAGAGGTGTTTTGGACTTGTAAATCAAATTTGAAATACTGGTTCAAGTGTATTTACTTGATTTAAAAGAATGACTCAATCATAACAATTCTTTACTTAAGGAAAAAAGTAGCAAGCTTGCCAGCCCAACAAATTCAGCCAGTCAGTCTTCAGTCTAGGTCTTTTAGTCGATTATTGTATATCAGGGCGAGAAGTGGATCAAACTGTGTACACTAGAAAGACACGTACTTAAAGTGAAACTGTCATATCCATGCTATTTTTCCTAGATAGATAGGGATAATAGTAAAGGAGTCAAGATTACCAAGAGGGCAAAGAGTTCTTCACAAAGGAGAGTGATACGTTAAGAGGGAATGTCTTCTTCCTCATAAAGTCACCTCAGTGGCTGGCTCCCGCAATGGATTTTTTTATGCGAATTAGTCTATAAGTTACAAGCCTATATACACCTTGACTTCCATCTTCATAGCGCATTTCAAATAAGCAAAACTTACGTGAAGGGCTTCGGCAAGCGCTTTGTAAGCGGGCTTGAGGATGTCCCAGTGCTGGGGTCCAAGTGTGAGAACAACAGCTGGAAGGTTGTATGCACAATGATGAGCCAGATCGTTCCCGTAGTCCTCGTCCATAGCCAGTTTGGACATGGAGACAAAATGCTTGATCAGCTCATGTGGCACGATGTCCTGGGGCGGTATGCTGCTCATCGCTTCTTTAAATCCTGAGCAAACATTTTATTTAGATCAACTCGACGGAAATAATCCACAAGGTGTATGGGGTTGTGGTAAACAACTACACAATTTCTATCCAACAAATGTATTGGGTAAACCATCATTGAACAAAATACCTAATAATCGTTTAATCTAATTGCAGCTCACGCATATAACCTAATAAAGGAAGCAAGCTGAATAAAGGATTATTATAAGAAGAGTGGGCATAGAGGCAATCAGAAGGTTGAAAGGATGAAGTGTCACTTGTTAGAGCAAATGCACCATGTGTATATGGTAGAATGAAATCAATAAATAGGTATTGATAATACTCTACGAGTAGATGAATTCAATTCAGCGCCCATAGCTTCTTTTAGTAGAATAAACTATTGGACAATTTTATTTTCCATTTCTTCCATTTTCGGTCTATCAATGACTAGTTTGAGAACATTTAGCGAATCACAGATATGAAGAATATGATATCTTCGTCGAATAAAAATAGAGGGAGATGATTATTACTGTCTTGAGTGGAAACTATCTTGCAGCCAGTGTTCAGCGATATTAATCAAGTTTGTATGACACAGATGTCTTCAAGTCCAAGCAGGTCAGTACTGGTCAGTTTTTGTTGAAAGCCATTTGTCACAGGAGAGTCTCAATACCGCTCCCCAGTTGTCAGGGAGCCTCCTTAACACAGAGAAATGGAATAAGCTCCCTACTGAGTAGCGAAGTTCTGTGATTGTTCAATGGTTGCTAAGGCCCACCATGGTCTAGTGATTAGCATTGGAGGCAAATGAGTCGAGGGTCCCAAGTTCGATCCCCATTCGGGAGTTTATTATCATTGTTTGTTTTTATTTTTTATTTTTTTTTGCTTCCATTTGTATTAAACCTTCGAAACATATTTTTAAAGTTTTCATCTATTCGTTTAACTAATCTTTATTTTACTAAATGGATTGATTTAGGATATTTTTGATATGCAAGCTTGCGAGCATCTAGACCACCAAACTATACACAGCATTTTGATCTATTTGTCCAACTAATCTATATTTTAGCAGCGGACATAGATTAATACGAATTAAGGCGCCAATTCATTCAACGGAACTGGGGTTCATTGCACCAGTTTCTATCACGAGCACTAGGTCTGTGACAACTGGGGAGCAGAGAACTGTCCTATGTATCCTTTCACTTTCTTTCTCACTCGAGTCTAACACACACCGTAACAACAACCTCGCTCAACTTCTGGACGTCTTCCAGCGAGGATCTGCAGAGCCAACGGCCTACAGTTTCACTTTGTTGTTTGTCCGACCCCAAACCAGACGAGATGGCTGGTATTTGTCTCCAGGGAAATGTTGATTAAGGAAAATAAACCAGAGTCGAAGAGGTTTGACTAAATTGGTCTTATAGCTCAACCCGTGGGAGTGTTTCAACTAAAGGGAAATTCCTCCTTAGTAGTAATGACACGAGTTTTAACTCCGACAGAGGTATCAAATATTTTTGGGCCGTAACAGGTTTACCCTCCTGCTAAATGAACACAAAGCAGTATGAAATGATGACACTGAAGCTGGCTGCACTCCCAAATAAACAGTTCATCCCAGCTTTACTACACGCAGCACTTCGTTTGTTGCCGGTTTTGATTATTTGAGATCATCTAGGCAATTACTGGCAACAACCACAAAGGAAGCTGGGGCACATCAGTACTGGAGTCCATGAACTGAACTATGAACTGAGATACAATGTGTGTGCTTCTGACTTAAGAAAGTTCCTTTACTATATGGGAACCTCCTAAGATCTTGGCCTGAAGAATTTCAGGCCCAAAACCTTTCTCTTTCTGACGTACCGTCAGATCCCATTACAAGCCAAAACTGAGGTTATGACAAACAATTTCATCTATCTATTCCAAACAGTTTTACAGCAAAATGAGACAAATAAAACTGATGAGAAGGGTGGGGTGGGAGAGAAGCAAAAAAGCATGTTCGGTCGACCCTACGTTTAGATGGATGCAGATAATATCCAAAATCACGAAAAAACTAAAAATGCCGACTACAAGTGTATAACCTGGGTATTGCTGAAAACTCGTACTGGAACCAACCAAAAGATTCATGATTGTAGTTTCTAGTAGTAGTTGATAGGAACTCCAATGCAGAGTGAATAAGAGAGTGGAAAATCCTTGTAACATCACTTAAACGCGTATTCATCCGTTAAAAAAACATTTTCTCCCAAAGAAAGTGCAAATGGTTGGTCATAGGACGATTTCATATGATTGATTGAGAGGTTATCGATCCCAATTCAACCATTAACTGGTTTCGTGCTGAATTTAAAAAAATGATACCTAGTTTTGCTCTTATCGTTCGAGGAACATGGCAGCCGAAAAATTCGCTCCCATCTGTGATTTTTCATAATAATTTCATCCGATTTGATTGTATAGTTGCGGAGAAAACCGATGGACAATGCACAACGTCAATCAACAAAATGTTATGGGAGGGATTATTCAATTGTTGTTCATGGTCATTTGTTATAAAATAATGCACAAAAAGCCAGTATTTTATTTCGTAATTAAACTACTGACTTTGGAAGGAATGAGTTTGATTAGCATAAAATCACACACACAAACAAAATGAAGAGGCTTTACTAAGAATTGCTCACAAACGAGAATTTTAAAAGAGCCCAAATAACATCAAATATGAGAAAACATGAATGATTTTTCAACAGGATTTGTTCCTGCAACTCGGTAAAATTGTGGATTGGATTCATCACGATAATTTCGTTCAATTTGATCAACATCGTTAAGTTGAGAACATAAACACTAGGGACGTCCACGTTTTCTATCCACGATAGCTACAGAAATGGCAAGGTTGAGCTTCGACGATCTCATTGAGGCTCGTCTTCCTTTTTCCATGCATCAACAATAGCACACGTTCCAGTCTTCATTATTACGTTGCAGGAACAAACCCAAGCCACAGAGTATCACACCACCTCCATACCTTCGTCATCATCGATGTGAAAACTTCTATTCATAATTGACGGATTCCTCCTGTCGAGTTCAAATTCTGGGTCATCGTCGTCGGTAGTGTCGAAGATTTTTGAAACCCTCCGCATAATTCTGTTTCCTGCAGATAGATTTGGCTTCAACTTAGGGAGAACATTGGATATGAATTTAATTTGCTCAACCAGTCAATACCTATAAGGTGGAGTGGGGTAATTGTGCAAACGGGGCAAATGTGGAAGCGATACAACAACGGTATCAAACGATGATTGGATTTTCGAATGATGTATGATGGAACCCTTTGACTTCTGATAAGTCTTATCATAAAAGTTATGTAACCCTCCATGTATCCCTATCACTACCAAAGCTGTGAGGAATTTTCAGAGCACTCTAGGGGCCTCCCAGGAACTAGACATAAGAGCACGATCGAAGTAGCGAAGTATCGTAGTTTGTTCGTTCCTCTCTCAACGTTATTGGTGGCCGCGTAGTTAGCGAGTTAGACTCCAGTGACAAAGGACTCGGGTTCGAATCGAGCACAGTGCTCAATTTTTACTTCATATTTACACCTCCAAAACATATTATTAAACGTAATTCTGATCTAATTGTCCAACTAATCTGCATTTTACTAGGAGGATTGATTTAGGATTGTTTTTTATTTTTGAGATGTTAGCTTGCGAGCATCTATACCACTAAACGATACACATAATTCTGATACATTTATCCAACTAATATACTTATTGTACTTATTGGTTTGATTTAGGATATTTTTCATTTTTGAGATGCCAGTTTGCGAGCATCCAGATCACCAAACTACACACATCATTCTGATCTATTTGTCCAACCAATCTACATTTTGCTTTAAGAATTTTCCTGTACATAGTGTACAGCTTTCTGACGGTTATGTCAACTTTTCGATGGAGTCCGTAGAGCGCTCTGAAAATCCCTTGTGGCTTTGATATGATAGGGGGCAAGTGTGCCTCCAAGTGCTGCTGAAGCGATTTTGAGATCAGTTGCATTCCATTCAACAGTGAAGTTGACATTGGGTTCAAACTTCTCATAAAATAATGTCATAAGTTTTGGGTGGTCCCATTTTTTGTCTCTAAAAAATAATGGGATATATTTCTAATTCCACGAAATTTTCTCTATTAACATAAACTTCCACAATGTTTTGAGAAGAAATAAATCCACTGATCTTTATTGGCTCCAAGCCTGATTTAATTCGTATATATTAAGTTTTATTTTATGCGATATAATTATATAGTATTGTCAATTATCATCCTCATCGCATTTCAAGACGGAATGATATTTATTAAAATACTTAATTCCCATTGACAAACCTTTCAACTCTACTACGATGGTGAATGAAGAATTCGGTAGACTATCAGTATTTCTCCGACAAAATTGTATCAAAATGATAAATAAAATATACGTAAAAACATCTGCCCAATAGAACTGAACTGAACAGAGAAATCACAATAAACAATGATAGGAAATAAGTGTTCTGAGCCAAATGGATGGTAAAATACAACATCCTGTTGCTGATTTTGGATCGCGATCAATATATAAGTCCCACCAACCTTTCTCATTGGGTATATCGACTCAAGTGTAAAACAGAACAAGTCCTATAAAAGAAGACTACTTCTTCTAATTTTTTTATTACATATTTTCATTTTGAAAAAGGATTTACCCATCTTGTCAAGATGTTCTTCAACATAAGTATGATCAAACGTATACGTATGCGCAATGGCTACCACAGTTTTGGGGGAGACCATTTATAATTTTTTTTATAGTGGAATGAAGACAGCAATTTAGAGGAAGAAAATCGTTACACAAAGATTTCACTTTGCGGATGCTCAATGGCCACCGTACTTAGGAATGTGCATATAATTATTGTGAACTATCAAGTCTTACCCCGCAATATCTTTGAAAATTCGTTTGAATCAGATGAAAAAAAGAACGAATTACGACTTACTACGCGAATATACTCAATTTCAATTACTCAGGGGCTACCCACCATAACAGACAGGGTTATCTACAGCAAAACTGAAATGAGACCTTGAATTCTTCATTGCAAGGAGATGTTAGGAATTAATTATGGGCTTTATGAAAAATTGCATGTGTTCCAAGATAAGATATAAGCAAACAAACTGTACATCGGGTGGATATGTTTTCGTAAAGGAGCTTTGAAAGCTTCGAACTATAGAAATAGTGGTGATAAGCACGTGTGTGGTGAACAAACGCTTCAATATTTTCAATTCGATTTTAAAGTTACGAAGCTGATCATCAAGTTTTCTAGATTCTGCGATCGCGACCAAATAATGTCGATATGAAATGGCTCCTCTAGAGAAAACCACAGGTACACGAGATGATCTCGTTGATTGTGGAGAATAAAACAACCCTAATTGCTTCTTGCTCGAGCAGTGAGGAATCGCCAATTAAATTTTATAGGCACCTAAATTAATTAGGTAATGGATATTCGTACGTGTCAACTTACGATTACATTATTAGATAATAAAAACAAACTAACTTGTCTTGGTATGCTGAGCTTCAGAGTCTTCACTTTCATTCTTCTGAAAGAAGCAAAAATTATCATAAATTGAAATAATTATTTAGAAATTGTGAGTATACATGAACAGAATTATCACATTTTAAATTATTTTTCCCCTGTACCCATGTCATTTGAAGGAATGTTGATTTGAACAAAACTAATTAGAATAACAGAATATGTTGAATCAGAGTGTAAGCCAGAAGAGAAACATGACTCTGCGTATTTCCATGTACCACAATGGTTATTGTTTATTTGCACTATAGTAATATATGCGAGATATATTTCCAAAAAGGTGTTATATGATAGGTATATGACCAATAAACCGGCTCTTGAAATTCATTTGCACGATGACGTCACAGCCTGTGCCCGCCTGGGAGGAAACCCTCAGTTCACTTGCCCTTCAACGTCACGCTTGATCTTCCTACTCGTTTATTGGCCAAACTAGACTGTCTTCTAGGTGAAAATTACAACATGGTAGTTTATGAGTGGGCTGAACCCGAATCTGAGATCAAAAGCGCGAAATCCCAACAGATGAAAGTTCCCCCATTCCTAAAGTGACCCGAAACGGGTCATCTTTAGGAGGATCAGCTCTAAAAGTTAAGTTCGGCCAATAAACATGTAGGAAGATCGTGCGTGACGTAGTAGGGCAAGAGACTGGGGGTCCGGTATCGTGCAAATGAATATCAAGAACCGTTTTACTGGGCAGATGGGCACCCATTACCCATCCATATGGCACCTTTTCGGGAAGCTCTTACTCAGATCCTAGACTAGCTTGCGGCTGAGGAAATTTTTGCCATTAAACTACAAGCCTCGTCTTTCCAATGAGACGTGAAAGAAGTTTATGCTTGTACTGTAGATAGGTCGAGCCCTCGAGACATCGTCCCCCGCCACCACCTTCCTCACTATTTCTGCACCTTGTGAACTCCGAGCGGAGATAAGATTTTTGAACTCGCGAGGTGAAACATCGTTATAACATCGACGTTCGTCATACCTGAGGAAAATTCTCGACACCACTTTCTCACATTGTTAGCAGACATACAGCCTAGCCTGTTCCATACACCGAACAAATGGTGATGAATTGATAACGCTGTTTCAACACACGATTAAAAAAAAGGATCTTACGTTTGCAACGTGTGAAAATATTAAGGAAGGAGGTGGCGGGGGACGATGTCGAGGGGCTCCATATACTACAAGCACAATACCGAAAATAATCGTCTGATTTACTTCGTTCACGTCTGGTCGGAAAGATGAGGCTTGTAACTAAATGGCAGTCCACCCAACATCAAAAAAAGAAAAATCCCTTGGCCACTGGGAGCTACAAACCTTTTTTTATGGAACACGCTGTACTACTGTACGGTATTAATGAGTGAGAAGATGATTAACTGGCTGAGGGTATAGCCCCAATAGAGGGAGTTGTGATTTTTATTGCACTTTTCGTCATCAGAATGTTGCAGATTCCACAAGGTGCCAGGGAGTGTTTTTTTTTTTTTTTTTTTTTTTTTTTTTGTGAGAATCTCTAGTCCCACCAACCATTGGTTTTTGCCTTTAACCACTTTTTTCGTCACATACTCAAGTGCATATATAAATAAATCTCGTTTTCAGGGGCACCGATAATATTCCCTAGTTCGCCAAATCCATTCTATCGTTTTGGGATTCCCACACAATCTTTCTGACATGATGAAAAATATCAAGTAAAACTTCCAGGATGATTGAGTGAATTTGGGGAACATGAGAAGTTTTGGCCCCCTGTGAAATCTAGATTTCCGTAGGATACATTACGCGAAAAAAATAGCGTTCGCGCAAAAGTATGCGAAAACGGATGTTGGGTTTGAAAACTTCAGATCCACTTCGAGAAATCGAATCTCTTAAAAATCTACTGGAAACTTCTTTGAAAAATCAACTGGGGAAATTTTTTTCCCACCTAGATCGGGAAAATTGGCCACTGCTGCGCGAAAATTGCCCATCATATCATGGAGAGGCCGCCTTGTCTATAGGACCCAGCTCTAAAGGGACATCCTAAAAACCGTTGAATAAATCAGCCTAAAACCATAGGTAATCATGTAATAAATAAATTAATTACACTAAGGTTTTACTCTAGAAACTTACAGATTTGGGTGACTGGGGAGGCCCAAGCATATTTAGAGGCTTTAGCGATATATTATCGAAGGTGTTGTTGTTCAGAACAGTCTCAACCGAATTCGAGTTGATGGTGGTCTGCTGTTCGCCTTGCGATTTACGAAATAAGGTTTTTCTGGTTTTCGGGCTGCCCTTCAGACTGTTGGCATTGCACTCCAGCTCCGTATCGATGTTCGGTAGAGGCTCGCGCCAGAACTGGAACGCGTTGAAATTCTCGTCTTTCCCTTCTTGAACTGAACCATTCCATTCGGTAGTCGAGGATTCCACCTCTTCGATGTGATCGATCACAACGTCTTCGTCTGCATCTTCAGCGCTGTTGTCCACCAGATCGTTGTCACCCTTGTTCAAACCGTTGCCTTTGTTCTTCTCTTCATCTGCTTCTTCTTCGGCTTCGATTTCTTCTTCTACAATTTCTTCGTCATCTTCAGCGTTCCCCAGGACCAAAACGGTTTCTCCGACATCATCCATGATGACCTCTTCCTTCACAATGGTCTTATCTTCATCAGTTGGTATATCGTGATAACCTGAGACTCCGCTTTTCGATCCTAAAATTAAACAGATCAATATTACGAATGGTAAAGGGACACCGTATATACAGACATGGCCAACTAGGTAACCTGTGCACTATTTTACATTGTGTCAAACATAGATACATAATTAATAACAAGCAAATAGTACGATGCCGGTAGAATTCTTTACTGTTGCTCAATATAAGACAAAATTGAACAAACAACCCAAATATGTCCCCTCAACGTTGCGTTAACAATATCACAACACCAATATAAATTTGATATGTTAAGTGAAAGTAGTGTGGTGGTAGGTAGTAAACCACATGAGTTTTTGAAGTTCATCCATATATATATATATATATATATATATATATATATATATATATATGAAACTCAAAGTTTTATTTTATTTATCTATCTATGTATGTTCCCATTAGATGGCTGAACGGCTTGACCGGTTCTGATGGGAGATGTCGTAAAATGACCCGCGAGTTCCGGCAGCATAGGCTAGGTCTGAACCTCCAAAACATCCTTCTACGTCATAAACGGAGCTACCCTTCGCAACCGATTTGTTTAGTCCCCGAACTTTTGTTATTAGAGAGTTTTTGTTTTTCCCGTAATTTTCTTTCACGTGTACGTGAAAAGACTGAAATACCAACTGCGCATGCGCGAATCTTCACGTCAACGTGTAGAACTACGCGTGTACGGGAAAAAGGCCTATCTACACGTGCACGGGAAAATGCATTCGTTGGAATTTCGGCCTACGGGTAGTCATCATAGCCTGACGCAAAGGTAACAACAGTTGCCGGTAATCAGTGTGACCAAGGTAACCGCAGTGTGTGAGTGGTTGCCAACAACACGTTGGTTGGTCAACAAGTCGAGAGGTTATAGTGAAGTGCTCCGCTACAAAATTCAGCCATTTAAGGTACCTAAGCAATAAATGTATTTATAATTATGTATTTATAAATAATTATAAAGCAATTAATTATTTAAATAAGAATAGGTTGTACGAAAAGAATACGAAACAGCTTCTGAAACACTTATAGAGACGATAACGTGACGTTAGCGTTTGGTTTTTCACGTATACGTGTAGAAATACGCCTAAAAATCACGTGAAGAGCTGCTTGCTCTAGACGCTGCTCTACACGTCAACGGGAGAAAATCTTACGGGAAGAACAAAAACTCTCTATTATGGTTGCTAAAAGGCAGTTTGTTAGCGGTCTTGACAAGTGGAGAAGCCTTGACGGGTTGCTATACGGGTGTTCTGAGTGAAGCATGGGTAAAATTCTCTCCTGTTCGCCCTAGGAAGATTCAAATTTCATAGGGTGACTATATGGGACAATAAGAGACGATTGAAATGATGGGCTGTTTCCAGATCAGTTCGAGCCTGATTTTAATACTTTTATGCTGTAATTTGGCATACAGCCTACGTAGTTACGAACACAGTGTGGATATGGTTAATTGAGTATTCTATGCACCGACTAATCCGTATAGGTAGGTCCGTGCAACGCACCGGTAACAGGCTAGTCTTATACATAAAACTCAGTTTGTTTCTATCTATGTATGTTCCCAATAGGCGTATAAACGGCTGGACCGATTCCAACGGGAGCGGTCGTAAAAAAATCAGCGAGTTCTTGCGCATAACATGGACTAGGTCTGAACCTCCAAAACATCCTTCTACGTCATAAACTACCCTTCGCAACCGATACGTTTGGTTCCCGTACTTTTGTTATTATGGTTGTTAACAGGCAGTTTGTTAGCGGCGGAAATTTGTGACAAGTGGAGAAGCCTTGACGGGTTGCTCAGGGTGTTCCGAGTGAAGCATAGGTTGCATTATTGATATGTGATAGACAGGAATTTTTTTTGTGAGTTTGCAATAAAAAACGCGTGTGCGAAAATAAAATATTCGTGCGAGAATGAATGCGGAGTGAATCCATGTTTCAAACCCATGGGGGTTCATAAAAAGTGCCTACTTTCATTTTCCTATTTTACACCATAAAAATATTAATCGCTATTAAACGCCGCCTTTATTCTATCAGTTCAGATGTTGGAAGTTTACCCCTAATCTGAATGGCTCTTTAATGAAATTCTCAATTAAACTGTATTCATGGTATTCGTGATTTCACATGTGCCAAAAAATATTCTTTTCGTACTCAGCAAAGCTAGTTAGAAAATAATTTAGAAGATTTCAGTAGTGATTGTACTGCATCTGGCGTGAAGATTGTAGGATTCGACAGGTTCCAGATAGTTATATGGGTATTTATCTGCGATTGGTGGAAGTTAGTGATAAAACGTTGTCTATTTCCACGAAAAATAAAGAGTTACAATGTTAAATCGATTTTGAGGGTTAGGCCATCATCAGTACCAAATAATAACGGTTATTGTTTGTTACTAATGATGGCCTAACTGTCGAAATCGATTTAACATTGGGTTAGCATTCAACATTGATTTAGCATTGGGTTTCCACAACTTCATCACAAGTGATTTAGTTCGTGCGATTGGTGTGTGTGTGTGTGCGTGTTACTATCCTTGACTTTTGTTTAGGCTTCCTAGTCAACAATGTAGAGGTACGAACTAAAATCTTATAATGTAAGTGCAGGGTCGTAATGGATGCCACTTCCCTAGATTTCAACAAAAAGAAACAAAGCAACTACAGAAAGATATTCATGTGAATTCATGTGTTGTATGTCACAAAACACCATAGATGGATTGACGGGCTCAAGAATTTATTCGTCTCATATCAATGATTTTTTTTTCTCACGGTTTGCTAAAACTCTCTAAATAGGAACATTGGAATCGAATGAGGCTATACATCGAAAGGTTATATTAGGAAGCATTACCTTTTCGGGAAACATCGAGAAAAGAGCCAGAGTTGCCCCTGCCTCTCTTGATAAGACTAGAGTTTCCGATCAAACAACTCTCATCGTCTCGGGCTTCCTGCAAGCTTCTCCAACTATGGAACAGAATAATCAAAGAAAGAAAAACTTAATCTTAAATTCAATACGAATCGGTTATAGTTCCAATTTTTACTTTTTAAAATAGCCATAGTTCATGATTATATCCTCACTAATGTTATGGACAGATGGTAATCTACAACCGTATGAGTACACACTAACAAAGAATTCTATTAAGCAATGCTTTGCAAAATATGAGTAAGGCTTCGGATAAGAGAACCACATTACCCGGCCTTGTTACAATAATACACTTAGTAAGCCTCCTATCATTTTAATGCACTGGAGCTTATCAATGACAAGTACAATCCGACTGGTCTAGACGTCTCGTTTACCGTTCCGTCCCAAATTTACATTTAATTTAATCATGTAGGGGGTGGCTTGAGGGGATGAGAGTTGATTATTGGCTTTTCCTCATCAAGGTTCCACGTACTTTCGCCTCTATGGGAGGCTTCATCATGGATCTAGAAGTTAATTTAGGCTATTCTTAATTCTTGGTCATCACGTAACTATAGCAGTACTTAATATTGCTATGCTAATAGGTACTTTACAGGCGGTGAGTGTAGGTAGGTACTTATGTACATTTTCAACCTTAATATGGTAGGCACAATCTTATGTTTGTTTTCATCATACATTGATTAATAGGGTATTAATGTCGCTCCTGGAATGAATTAGGGTAATATAGTACAAGTACTAATAAGGTAATACAGTATCAGAGTACAGCCATTTCCCTAACCTGGTGAATAGCACAACATAACAAGTATTGCATTTCTACAATGTATTACATATTACCCAGTACTATTTTACCCTAATTTCTTCCAGGAGCGACATACCCTATTAACCTATGTATGATGAGAACAAATGTGCCTACCACATTAAGCTTGAAAATATAAGTACCTACCTACACTACCCACCCGTAAAGTACCTACTAGCCTAGCAATATCAAGTACTACTATAGTTACGTGATGAACTAGAATTGAGAATGGCCTATATTAAATTCTAAACCCCTGATAAGACCTCCTACAGAGGCGAAACTACTTGGAACTGTAAATAAACCTTGATGAGGAAAGGCCAATAATCAACTCTCATCCCATCAAACCACCGCTACCATGGAGAATGGATGGCAGCCAAGCACCTGGACTTTAATGTAATCGAAATATAGAAACTTTTGGCGCAGCAAATATATCAGCGCACCCAAAGAATAAATTTCTTTCGAAATCACTTCTTTTCATCAATAAACAGTTTTCTGTAGAACTTCCTCAGACAAATAAATTCACTTTTTCTCCACAAGAGCTCCAATTTAATGCAAACTGAAAACCTTTGGGGTTTTCCCCTATACCTCTCGCTCATACATACTATAGAGAACTGTGGATTTCACATTGCTAATTCGAGTTCAGATAAAAATGAAACATTACCAGATATTTCGGACTCTCGACTCGTTGTCGTCAAGAATATCATCTGCTTCTTCGGCACCACGGTTATCAGTTTGACTTCTGCAAATCAAGATTGAAAAACATCCTCATGAAGAACATAGGTGGGCATAATTAACTTCTAAGCATTAAAATAAAATGTGGTACATAATACCCTAAAAGTTATTAATGGAGGATAGGTAAAACATATTCCATAGGCATAACATAAAACCTCAAATCATTGGAATATAATAATGAAATAGTTTAGTGCTTGTATAAATATCGGTAGGTACACATATAAAATGTAGGATTCATATTAGACACCAACTGTAATATCTTTAACCCTTTCAATGCAGACGATGTCAGCATCGTGCAAGGATGTTTGACATCCTTAAAATAAAGTTCCCGGTTCTTCCTGACTAGTGTTACGTAACCACTACCATCCGAAACTTGAAAGGTGTCAACAAAATTATTAGTCATAAGAAAGTGCGGTTGGTGTACGCATTCTCGGTGTAGAGTCTATTTTCATTAAAAAATATAAAATAAACATTTACTATCAAGGTTGTTACAAAATTTAAGACAGCAATTCACATGATATCGCCACTTACTTAGACTCGAAACCATCCGGGTGTTTGAGAACGAGCTCGCCTAAATGGTTATATCCGAGTATGGTGATAGATGGGTCGGCAAAGGTCGTGATGAAAGGGCCAAGACTTTGGTACGCCGCGAGGTAAACCCAACGGACGCGATCTTTCAGCAGCCTTTCGAAGGCGGGTGCCAGCTCCAATTTTCGAGTCTCCAAGGAGACAGTGCTTGAGACACTCATAAACACTTCGGCGCAGGTCTTCCTCACGACCCACTCGATATCTTTGCACAGCCTTAGGAACGCAGGAACCTGAGCAGAATAGAATGAAGAAGACGATTTAATGTTCATACTTACCACACACGTAAATTAATGACATACACTAAGTACCATTTTGTATGAAGTACTTATTTTGGCTCCAATTTCAAGCAGTCGTATTTATGTGAGCATAGAGCATCTACGTACTGAATCCATCATACATACACAAGGATAAGTTGCAAACAACTCATTCAAATAAGCCAGAAAATTGAATTGTACGTTAACACGAAATTGTCTATAAGATGAGAATTTGATTGGTCTGACGATGGGAATTGGTCTCTGCTACTGTTTCAAGTTGTATCCGTGAAAGGTCTCTAAAGCAACGGATATTTGTTCAGGTCATAATAAGGCCTCCATTAGACGGCCGGGAAACTATTCCAACGTGATCAATAGCAAGTTATTATATTCAAGACAATGGGGAACTTTCATAAGTTGAGATTTCACACTTTTGGCCTCAGATTCGAATTCAGCGTGATTGAGAACCACCAAGTACCAATTTAGCACAAAAGATCGTTTAGTTTGGCCAATGAAAAGGCAGGCAGATCAGGCGTGACGTCGTAGTAGAGCAAGGGAGCTGAGAGTTCCTCCAAGCGGGCGGGGGCCGTGATCTTATTGTGCGAATGAATTTAAAGCGCCGTATTACTGGTCAGATACCCATCATATAGCACCTTTTTTGGAAAGCTCTCGCTCAGATCTTTCTATTGAGCAAATAAGAAATAACAATGAAAATTCCTCATTGCCAATGCAATGAAGACATGCCAAACATGTAGACAAACAAGCATGGTTAGTTGGGTTGGCATGGTTTTTAAAACTGAAAGCGAAATCATAAGTTGTGGGCGCGGTAATTCTTGAGGCGCTTGTGTCAGCAAAGAAAAGCCATCTGGCCTGCCGCTAGATGCTTTATACTACTACTTTCAAAGAAGGCCCGATGTGTTATTGCCCAAAACAGAAGGAGAGCAAATAAGGCTAGTCGCATGTGTTTTTAATGGAAGGGATTGCCTCAAAGGATGCACTCCTTAATGTTTATCGTGCATGTTTTGCCAACAGGATGTCCTACTGCATACTGTTGTGGGGAAATTGTAGCCATTCGGAGGTTGAATCGAAATCTGTCTCGGAGGTGAGAATCTGAATGGTCTGAAGATGGGAATTTTAAGTTGATTCTGCCATTGTTTCAAGTTGTATCCGGCAAAGATCTCTAAAGCAATGGATGTTGTGGACATGATAAAGCCTCAATCAGACGGCCAAAAAATTAGTTGAACGCAAGTATATAAGCAAAACAATTGCCGATGCCGTACATGGAAGCATACATGCATGGTTAATTGGATTTTGCATAGTTTTTAAAACTGAAAGAGACAGTGATTGTTGGTGCCCTTCTGTCAGCTGGGAAACCAGCTGGCCTGTCGCTAGAAGCTGTAAACTACTGCCTTCCAAGATGGCCCGGTGTGTTATTGCCCTGAACAGAAGGAGAGAAAATAAGATTGCATGTGTTCTCAATGGAAGGGATTGACTCAAAGGATGTCTTCCCTTAGTTTAAAGTGCATTGTTTTGCACACAAGATGTCCTACTGCATACTGTTGTGGGGGAAAATTTCGGTCCGCATGAAGCGTGCAAAGGTTATTTTGCTCGAATATGCATACTGACGCTCCCTAGTTCGCAATACACACCATGTTCTCAATTTCTCGAATTTTATGAAATCGCATTCACCTCACCGCGCCTAAGTCTCATCTAATGTACATGAGAATGAAACAAGATCAAGAAACCATCTCGTCATCCCATACTCGCGACTCAATGCTTCTCTTTGATATAGTCAGTACCAAGTTGGGTCAAGATCGTTCAATACCATGCAAAGCTGAATGGCGATCGATCTGTGATGCTGTGATTCAATGGTGGTATTTGTCATTTAGTGATATTTTGAGGCGTGTTTAGGGGATTATCGTAAGGTGAAATCAACTTGATGTTTGATATTTATGTTTTATTTGACTTGTATCATCATTATTATCTGTTGTCAATTAATCGATATAATATATCGATTTACGACGTTTGTATTGCCTAATTGAAGGCCACTACAAATTAAAACCTATTCTCTTCATAGAATAAATACAATAGTATATTCACACATGGCAGGGGTTCATTCATTCAACACTTCCACACCCACACCCATATCCACCACCTCAATAATTATTGAGTCTGATGTAACTCAGATGCCCACACCATTGAAACCTAGTTTCATTATTTATTAATTAGCAAATAACGACTGATATATTAGTGTGGCGATACCTAGTACCTAGCGCCGAAACAACAGTAACGATGGGGACATGTAGTCAAGGCTGAAAAAAAAAAGAAGATCGCGGGAAAAACTGTTTTCTGGGGGAAAAGTAGAAAAAAAGGGGGCTTTGGAAGATCGGGAGTTTCTTCGGGAGAAGATTAAGAAGAATCGCTGGAGAGAATCTGCACGTATAGCCGTGAAAACCGTTGCCGCATTCATTGAAGTTGAAGATAAGCAGTTGATTAAGCTCGTCATTCGAACTTTGGTAGCTTTCACCCAAATCTACAATTCGAAGGTCGCTCAACATATCCGGGGAAGGTCGTTCAACTAGGCAGGTGACGACGAAGAGGACCTAGAAGGAAGAAAAAATTGGAGGAAGAAGACCTTAGAGTCTTAGTTAGAGTGATTTTTTCTCTCACTGATAACTCTGAATTCGATTTTTTATCTCAAAAAAGAAAACGATAGGAAAAAAATTTCAAAAAAAGATTTAAAATTTGAATTTTATATTTTAAATTTTGTCTCCCTGAAGAAGCACCAGTTCCTGGGGACAAACGGTGAATAATAAAGTTCCAGTCATGCAGCATGATCGTATGAGCGAATTTTCCTAAATCAACTATCGCACACAAGATCACACTTCCAAGATTTTGAGATGACGATGGCATTATCCAGTGGAGGTGCCTTTTTCATTCAATGGGGCTGCGAGATGTGATGATGGCTGGAAAGCTACGATCAAAAATGAGCTAAAATCCCTGAAAATCATAAAACTTGAGAAATTGTGGATCAACCACCTGATGTGACTGTCATTGATTCTAGGTGGGTTTTTACAGAAAACTAAGTGGATGGCAAGGTTGTCAAAAAAGCGCGTTTGGTGGCAAGAGGCTATCAGCAGCCAGGAATGGACATGAAGGATTCTGAGTAGCCCGAATGTTTACTTCGAGAGCTTTACAACCATTGGCTGTAGAACCTGAAACGAAACTTAATCAACTGGATCTTCTCTCGAGCCCCTTAAATTTTTTGAAGTTAAAATGTTTCCGTATAATGATAGATTAGTCTTTCTTGGTATTGAGATTGAAAAATCCAAGAGTTCGGCCAGATAGCTCTTACTGAAAAACTATTGAGGCATTTTCAAATGGATGAACACAAAATTGCAAAAATACCAATGTAACAAAAGTTGAACCTGATTGAAACTGAAAATTCTAACTTGTGTCTGAGTATCAGTATAGATAGTTAGTGGGAAGTTTAATGTATTTGATGTTAGGTCTGATGTACCAACCTGATATTTGTTTTTGTACAATATAATTTGGTAGATTTCAAAGTTGTTAGGTTGAGACTCATTGGAAAGCGTTGAAAGGTGTCTTGAAGTACTTAGCTCGTACTAGGGAGATGAGTTTGTTTTACTAAAGGTAGTCAACCAAATTTTAAAATCACTGCATTTGCAGAGTCTGATTTTGCTTCTGACATTAACAACAAGAAAAGCGTCGGGTTTTCTGATAGAAAATTAACGATAACATCATGGTGTATTGGAACTCTTTAACAACCAGTTGTTGCTATTTCCACTAATGAGGCAGAATGCATAGCACTTGCTATATGCACGTGTGAATATTTATTTCTAGGGATGAAGAAGTTCTAAGTGAACAACGATTATAGAAGACAATCAGTCGTGTATCATTATGGAGAACGCGTTGGATACTAAACGTACAAACAATTTGACGTTAAATTGCATTTTGTGAAAGACATGGTGAGCCAAGGGAAATTTAAATAGATTAATGTATCCACTGAGGAGCAAGCTGCATACCGAAAATTCGAGTGTTGTTAAATTCGAATAATTTAGGGAGGCGCTTACTTACAGAATGTATAAAGTATAAATTGAATCTGTACGATTTTTCCTAAATTTGGTCAAATCGTTCATTTGTTGAAATCTTACTAATTTTACTTACAATGTCAATATTTTGTTAAATGGAATGTAATTTTCAAACTAATGTTTCTTATGAACGATTGTTTGATGAATAAGTTATTGACTAATGTTCAGCTGTTTAAAAAATTGAAAGGTTTGGAATGTTTTGAAATTTTTAATTTTGATGATTATTTCAGAAATTAGCGAAAAATGGTGTTAGGTAGCGTAGAATTGTGAGAGGGTGATAGCAATTGATTAGTATTAATTCTAGTAACAACACTAAGTTGAAAAGGTGATTCGCCTCCCAGCTCAGCACTGAAATACATATAGGCAACCATATGCTCGTCTCAAGAGTCTGACTACCTTTTTGGCATCAGTTGCAGATATCCGTGAGAAATATGGGCTCGGCTGGTCTGCCCAAGAACCCTCTATTGTTCCGAAAGCAACAGATTTAAATCTGCCAATCACTGAAGTTAACTTTTCCATTGAGCTAACTACAAGGAAGGAATAAGCTGGTCAAGAGGAATTGCGATCCAGGACACTTGAAAAAATCTCCATCAAATATCCAGCAGAAAGGCTGGGGCAGGTTTTTATTCCCCAGAATTATTTGAGGGTAGTATTGTTATTGGTTCATCATCTACTAACTTTGATGCAGAGGTGCACGCTGTGCAGGAGGCAGCCACAAGGTTAACTGAGCTAGCCTGCATTTCCTCAAGGGTTGTGTTTCTCGTTGACTCCCAGTCGGCAATCCAAGCATTTGGCTCCCCAGGCACCCCAAATGAGAAGCAAGTTCTGCTTGCAAGACGAGCTCTGTGCACTCTGATACAGAAGGGATGGCAAGCTGTCCTCCAATGGATAATCTCCCACGGTGGGGTCATTGGCTATGAAAAAGCTGATGCCCTCGCTAAAGCGGGAAGTTTGCTGCCACCCCCTAACGAGGCCACTACTCACAACCAGGCTGTCAATGAAGCTCGGCTGAAAGTGCAGGGGGCCATGATTAGAAGGCACCGTGCAAGAGCCACAGGAAAGCTGTGGGAACAACTCCTTAGTTACCCCATTCCTCGGAATTTACCCCGCCAGGATTTTGTTGCCAACTTTAGGATGGCCACAGGCCATGACTTTCTGCAATATCATTTGCACAGAATTGGCGTGGCTTCAACTCCAATTCGCCCTTTGAGCAATACCAACTCAAACATGGACGCTAGGCACTTAGACGTGTGCCCAAGACTCGACCAAAATTTTAATGATGAAGACATTTCCGATAGGAAGAAAAAAAGTAATATTTATTGGGCTACTAGGAAGGAGATGGCTCTTATGCCTCCACCCTGTGTAGGATTTAAAAAAGTAAAACACTGTTTTTAGGTTGGCATTATTGTCGTAATGCCATCATTTGTCTTGTTTGTAGTGTGGGCACGTCTCGTCTGTTGAAAATCTTAATAATTTTCTATCCGCTGTTGTGCCATTTTTTACTTGAATTTAATTTTACCTTAAATAAAGCCTCTGTCTCCCAAGTTAATGGATTTCAATTGCTTCGGAATTATTGATTGGAAATATTGATATTCCGAATGAAGATGGAGAATGATGTAAAAATAGTTCAAACACGACGTAGAAATCTCAATTAATGACATATTTATTGAAGACGAAACCCCCTATCATTATGGCTCATTCTATCGGATCTATGCATTACTTGTAGTCATTCTCTACTAAATTTGGTGCAGAACATGATTGCAATAAGGAAAAATAATTTGGATTTGATCCAGAAAATTTAATATTTTCCTAGAGGAACCTCCTGTTATTATGTTTTCTTAGAGGAAACTTGGTCAGGAAAACACCTTTGCCGCTTTAAAGAGTCATGCTAGCTATGTAAACCACGACTGCTCCTATCACAACACGAGAAAAATAGTTATTACTTGTTACTGATGATGACCTGACTGTCTACATCGATCTAACATTGTAACTCCTTATTTTTAAACCTCCAGCGCCCAATGCACCCTGTAGGGTTCGCTCAGTTTTTTTCATAATAAAATCTTCCCCCAACTTATGTTAGATATGAGCACCATCTTTAGCCACCCCAATTCGTTATTGAAGCATAATGAAGAGGAATAAGTCTAATTTGAAAACTACTGGTTTTGCTATATGTAACTATTCTAACTTAACCATGTTTATGATTTCTGTGACCGCCACGACACGCTGAACAATTTTGCCAACCAAATATTTAAAAAACGATTATGTACCTAGCTATTCTTGACTTTTTTGTGTTCATCGACTGTTGTGAGAAGGAGATAAATTAAAATCAGGTTGTCTGTACTTGTCATAGAAGGTTGGTGGATCGTCGAAACCGGGAATTATCTTTCTGTTGGGTGCATTGGGCATTAGAGCAACTGCAAGAGAATTTTTTCTGTATGTTTTGTCTCAGAGGTATGTACACCTTTCTGAAGTTTTGCCGGTTTGCTTGAGTGTTTGAGTATCACTAAACATTGTTCAAATTCCTAATTCCCTGCACATAGGGTGAAGCAGCGTATAAACCCTAAAATGTATATATCGACACCTTCATCTCTGGGATGATTCCGATTTGTCTCGTGACGGTACGAATTAGGTTGTACTGGAATAACCAAGAATGATCGTAAAGAAATTTCCCCTGTAACCGGATTTCAATCATGAAAAATACTGTATGAGGAACAATTTCATTTTGAAATCTTGACAATTTGTGTTTTTGCAGACAATAGCATAGCCTTAGTGGCATTGATGTGACTAATGGGTGGTAATGGTGAATGGTGGTTTTTGGTGGCTGATCTATGAGGTTGTAATCAATAGGTTTAGTTGACAGAAAGAAAAGCAAAATTACAATTTGATTTTCAAATGTAATTTAGCACGTGTCAATTGTCAATGTCAAAAGGCGTGTGGTTGAGTGGTATTTCTCCACGATTGAAGCATCGTAGAGGAACAAGTTTGTCTTCAATCCCGCAGCAGGAAAAAAGGAGCCAGACAGAGAAGAATAATCACGAAAAATACCTACAAAGATTATGCCAACACTACCAAAAAATCACAAGTTTCAATGCAAAAGCTGTGGTGTTAGGTTTCATATTCACTGCTGGCAGAGTATAAAGTAGGTGTATAGCATGTACTGGTATAACCACTACTCATCAATTTAGAAATTAGATTTCTCTCTTGGTGCTATAATTCTTCTGTGAGTACATAGATTTTTCATAGGCTAGTTCAGGATTTATATTCGAATAGTCTTTCAACTTATTTGTGGGATATACTACATTCCAGTGCTAGATCCTCCGTGGTTGTGGGAATGCCAAAAATACTCTACAGAGTGCGACCATGTAGCTGATAATCAGCTAGTAACTGCTAAGGCTAGTCTGGCTGTACTATTTTTGTTGGGTAAAGAAATGAACAATTACAAGGTTGAGGCTAAAGATCTGGAATGGGAAAACACATATATGCCTCTTCATCGTGTATAACCCATCAAGAAACAATCCAAATTCAACTTGGCTTTGAAGATTCATGGGACTGCCATACTGCTCTCTCCGAGGATTTAGTAAATGCACCTTCCACTATATAGGACTACAACCAAACTGAACCTCTAGACAAAAGCTGGGAAAATTTCATCGATGAAAACCTGGTGTAACACACAAGTTAATCCAAATGCACTGCTAACTTTTCTTTTATACAGCTACCTTTGGTAACTCGTTGGCCCTACCAGTTTCTAAACAAGACATCCTTTCATCTGAGCTAAAGCCACTGCACAGACTGCTCATTCGGTTTCCAGAACCATATTGACTGAGGGTGCGTACTGATGGGTTAGTTGTTGGAGCTTGAAGAAATGGAGCATTTTGCAGCTTCTTAGGGTCAGCTGACAAGTAACTTTGATGGAGGAGTTTCAATATTAACCCTGGAGATGCTTGTCACCGACCTCTGTTCTCATAATGTCATCTTCTGTCATTCAGAACCAGCAATCATCAGTCTCTGCACAAATGGCCTGGAAAGATCTGGAACTCCCACGATGTGGTCCATGGAAGAAGATTCTAAGACACACTTCTGTAAATGTGGGAATCTGGTAAAATGAGAGGGTAGACACCCTAGAACGAAGGCTCCCACAGATGGTCATACCCAATCAGCATCGTTGCCATCAGCAGCCTAATCAAGGGATAACTATATGACAAACTGCAGCACACATTGAGAAACAGGCAATGTAACCAGTGGATCTGAATGCAACCTACTGAATACAACCAAACATATTCCAGCTGATCTTCCCTACAAATGTTTGTAACCACATGTTGAGCAGACAGGCCAACACTGCTGATGATCATACCAGTATGATAACATCAATAGGATTCGTCTGAAAGACGGCCCTCAATGCTCTCTCTACAGCTCAAACATGGCCATGACCTCCGACCATCTTTATTACTGTCCTTAACTTGAGGATATAAGACAGGCATTAGATCCCGGCGACACTAACTTTCGATGCGTTCCAATTATTATGTCAGGCTGCCTATTGAATGAAATCTCAACCATGGAGAAGACTACATACCTACTGTTTGTAGAATTTTTAGGGAATTCAAGTGCAGGAATTGAAACAATGCCAAGGACGGACAAGCTTAAATCTTTTGGCGGTATCATCGTCTTCAATGCATCTCAACTAACCAATGGCAAGATTATTTAGGACCTATAACTGACAACGACTCTAGCTCCATTTGAATCCCTGTAGAGCCTTTAGTATTTTGGTAAGTAGGTATACTCTTATGTCACGATAGACAAGAGTTCTGTGAACAACCTCCAATAAGGGAATTTTCATGGTGAAACTAAAACTTGGTGGTTCTTTGCTCATATCTGGGAAGAACTTAACCCGGGTCAATCAGATGATGGGAGTGACCAATCTTGTGTGATCCCTTAAACTCGCCTAAAGACAAAACGTGCCAGACAATCATCGGGACAGATAAACCTAACCTTCCTATTGAAAGAAAAAATTTCTAGAACTTCCAAGACTGTGATACAAAATTTCATTGGATCCTGCTCACGATATGTGATTTTCAAAGGCGTCTTTTAACCATGCTAACCACGTATTGATTTAACATTTTTAAATGAAAATAGATTCGATTGCAAGAAATTTGACACCATCCGCATTTTCCTACGGATGAGTAATTCTTCCTATGATTTTTCAGTTTGCTGCACCAGGGGAGGGGTGCTCTGTCGTCACCAGTGTGCGAAACTTTGAAAAATCATATTGAGATTACTGGTCACCCTAGGAGAGTATGGTTGATGTCAAACTTCTTAAAATGGAACCTTCTTCCATTTAAAAATAGTTTATGTACATTTTTCGCACCCGTGGGTTCAATAGTTTGATAGACATAAGGAGGCTAAAAACTAGCTGATTCTTTAATCGATTACAAATTAATGTTCACTATCAGCAACACTAGCAACGTTCAGTCCAAATATGCTTGTACACTGATGGAAGTGGCCGTTCATGCAATTCAAAGTGCAAGAACAGAACATTCTTGTTTGTGTTCAGGCTGAAGGGGTTGCTCTGAACTCCCTGCACCCTCAGGGGAGCTAGGACAGCTCCGTTAACTTTGGCTGTATGCACACGGAGCTACTAAAAAGGAACTGATCAGTTATCCTAGTTACCATCTAGTTTACTTTGAGTCACCACTCTCTGTGTAATCAAATGGGATAACAAATACGGACGCTACTGGTTGAGGAGCCTTCTGTGATTCACAAAAACGCGTTTGTAATCAGTTCCCTGGTGACTCGCATGCCGGGTCGCCTAGTGATTTCAGTTACTAGTTTCTAGATATGAGTAATCAACCTGTTGCTGGTAGTTAACAAAAATCCTACTTTGTGTGACTTTCACCTTCCTGTTATGCTTCTCGAATGAAAGGGCAACCAATTTTACTAGTAACAAATAATTTTCTTTAGTCACTTTGCAGAACGCTGGAGACTTAGTAACAGAAAGTTCGAGCTGATAAGCAGCAACAAACAACCAGTTCTGAATTTTTTTCCAATGCATGGATTTACCCAAAACCTGACAGGAGGGTTCCCGTTCTGCATGAGATAGTACAACAAGATGGTTTCATCTTCCGAAACTCGAGTCTTCGGAATACATTTCAGGCTCGGTATCCATGAAGACACTGAATAAACTAAAGATTTTGATTGCTGTTGAGCATTGAAGGCCACGCCCAAAGTAAACTTATGGTGGCTGAACTCAACACCAAAATTACTGAAGGGCTACTGTAGGGAACACCGTAGGGAACTAAAAACAATGGTTGGCCTTATAACCGGCTTCGCACCCCGACGATTTCACCTACATCGCATAGGGGTCACACAAAATTCAACCTTGTGCAGACTATGTAAGGAGAATGATGAAACGGCATCCCACATAATCTGTGAGTGCCCTGCACTCACCCATCGCAGAATTTAACTCTTTGCGGCCCAAAACTTAATGAGCTCTATTCAGAGTGAACAATTAATCGAGGGCCTCCCACCCCTCTTTAGGGGGCTGAGTCTGTTCGATTAAACAAAAAACTCTCAGGAAAGTACAATAAGCCAACAGGCTTCCGTGCTGGGGGCTCAAAACCTCCGCCCTGAGAGTTTTTCTATCTACATCTACATCTGTTGAGTAGCCTCGTCGTGGATTCAAGTCACCACTGAATCAGGTGACTAATTACAGTAAACAATTTTATTTTTTTTTTTGTTCCTTTCGAGTACCTCTGTCAGGTTTCAGTTCTTAAATCGAACATAACTCAAATGGGAAAACCATGTTCGATTTTCCTAACATGAATAAAGCTATAAAAGTAGGAGTGTTTTCAATCTCTAAGCTATAATTTAAGTACGTACCAGTTTCTCTGCACAAGTGATAGACACGACAGCGCAGAAATCACCATATAGTTGAGCGCAGACTCTCCGAACAGCGAAATTGGGATCCGAGGACATCTGATCTAGCGTAGGGACCACGACCCTCTCAGTCTGGTCGTCCCCCAGCCATGCTGTCATTTTGTTCATCAGCTGAAAATATAACACACGACTTGCCTCAAGCGTTCTTAATAAACATTTGATTTATCCAATCTCATTATTCCATGGGAAAATAAAGTGGTAAGTGGTAGGTACTGTATACCGGACATGTCTTGTACACCGGACCTATGAAATGTCTTATCTTGTGAAATCATAGGATTTCATCTCTTATACAGAAGTCTAGATTTCCATACATTAGGTACTAGGTATTATTCAATTTATAGTAGCATAAGATGAAGTTGACGTTCACAAAATGATTATTAATGCACATACTATGTATGCACTTAGTAACCATATAAATATTACTGGCACGGACCAATGTGAAAAAAAACTAGACTTTCAACAACACGTCCAACCCCCCCTCCATTACCAGTGCCATCTAGATCCAATCCTTCTTCATATTCGACCTCCGTAACATCATTTTAGGCGTAAATCTGATCTGTTTATCCAACTAATCTGTATTTTGCTAAAAGGATTGATTTAGGATATTTTTTATTTTTGAGATGCAAGCTTGTGAGTATCCAGACCACGAAACTATAAAAATTAGTCTTACGCAGGCCTGCTTCATTATACGTTGGCCGATTATGGTTTGTAAGAGGCCGGTTTATTATACGGAGGCTGGTGGTGGGGGGTATGACGGTGCTCTTGAACGCCAAGTTGAAAACAAACTGGAACGAGGCTTTGGATGATTGTCCGAGTCCGTCCATACAAGTTAGCCAAACGTGTTTTCCCAAAATCCCATGAAAATGGCTGTTTAATTAGTGCGCCTAGAGAGAAATTAGATGCATCTATCTATTAGAAAAGATTTAGGCAGAAAATAATAAATATATGCGACAGTAAATCGAGTTTCGTGATATTTAAACCACGGTCGGTACTTCTTATTTTTCACAACAAAATAGTGCCACTATTTTGTTAGCAACTAGTATCAGATCTACTTCGGACAAGCTTAGAAAGGTAGCTTTGGTAGTTGAACAGCGCTACAATTAGATAACATTAATAAAAAGAAGAAAGGAATTCCATCCCGCAAGTAATAGTCTGTATTCAAGAATTGTGATGATTAAACAAGTCATGGGCAACTAAGAGCACAAAGTAACTACATAATATGATACAAGGAGTCTACATATTACATGGAGTTTTCTGATCTGTACCAAGTACTTAAATTTCTGCATCAAAATAGGATCATAAGGAGTTGTGTACTGCACCTGAGAAGGGCCTATTTAATTTACCAATCCAATGGAAAGAAAAAAATGCCCCCATAGGGGTATTAGATGTACTTTCCACCCATTCTATCAAATTTGTTTCTCCTCTCGTAATGTAAAAACCCCATACGCCTTTGTCGGAATGCACTTTTCAACTTAGGTCTCTATTGTTAGACAAGACCAGCATTTGCGAGACTACAAAACTGAAAATACAAACTGAAATCAGATAAAAATCAACAACCATGAGTACTGTTGAAATGTTTCTCGAAATCTCCAGAAACAAAGCTTCCTATTTAGATGAAATATCCGTCTCAACCTTTCATACATGACTAATAATCAATGAGGCAAATGCCCCCCTCCCTTCCCCTAAAATGTTATTGACCAAGTACAATGATGCCATTTAAATTTGAAATAGAGCCTCTTTCAACTGCTGAATAAGAGTGGCATGATGCGGAGCACAGCAGACTTCTTTTCGTTCGCTCTCCATGACAAATGGGATGGGTTGTCCGTGTTCGGTTACGATAAGACAAGGGATCAGCTATTTCATAACTTGTTCCCACCGAAACAAAAGATATATGTAAATTGCTGGACAACTAGCTGTAGAAATAATCTACGATCTTAAGCTGAAAACAGACTACGCTGACGTGACGTGGGATGACGCGGGATGGCGTTGTATGACGGGGGACGACACGTGAAGACAAAATGTAAACAAAGGATTCGGACGATCACCAACAGATTGCTCTGACGTGACGTGGTAATGCGTGGGATGATGCCGTCTAGCGTATCCTACGCCTTAACACGCCATCTACGCGTCAGGTCAAAGTCAAAAGATTTGGATTTTCGTCAGTCGTGTGAAGACATCAGCCGGCGTCAGGTCGTCTAGATAATTAAGTTATCAGTTTGTACTCACAAGCAAACTGCCAGTCTGATCTCCACTGGTATGCTCTCTCGTAGTTGAGTCGAGCGTTTCTCAATTTTCGGACCAACTAATTTCAACAAATGATAGAACTCATTTTTCGTCATGCGGAAATACATGACGAAACGCTCTTCGTCCTCCACCAATTCGAGCATCAAAGTTGAAAATTCGCCGTACAGGCCCCGCGTGCTGTTGATGGGATGCACCCATATCCTTGATGCTGCAGCTGCAGCACAGGCAATTGCCATCCCAGCAATTTCTTCCTCTTCCTCGTCAAGCAAGTCGAGAAGTTCTTGCATTGTCGAAGATTACACATCAACTGAACACACCTTCCACCCTCCTTTGAGCACGATATCCCAGCATCACGTCCCCCACCCTCACGTAACATCAGCAAAGTGTGAACCTGTGGGCCCATCTCTGACGTGGTCTGTCGCTGCCTGATCATGCGTCATCCCACGTCACGTCAGCGTAGTCTGTTTTCAGCTTTAGAAGCTGCTAACGCCAAGGAAAACGGCCAGTCATATATTACAAAAATGTCATAATTAAAACAGAGTTCCTCTAGACTTCACCTACAGGATACCTTTCTGTACAGTTGTCGCCCGTTAAAAATTTGATAGATTTTTTACCTTATATATTCATTTAAATATTCAGATATTTAAATTTCTGGGTTGAAATCTTAACCATGCGAGCCAAGTTTGCTGGCTAAAGCCAAACGAAGTGCTTTTCAGCCCCAAGTCATCGATTTTTATTTCTCCTTCGCTCTTAGTGGAAACTGTAATTTTCCCCTTAAAATAGGTCTTTAAGGAATACCTTTTTTTGAAAAATAAAACAAAAATCATAAAAAATTATAAATACTAACCAATATAACATATTCTCGATCTACTTATATTTTTTATGGCATATTTATACGAACTTTGAGAAAATATATATCATTTCCAAATCAAGATAACTGTCCATTATTTACAGTCCTTCCCATCTCATTCATGAAGTATTCAGGTTTACTCAGAATACTGCGCTGTGCTCCCTGGAATCTGTATGATTGAAGCCACGGTGAAAATTATAAGACGTGGAGACCTGCATCGCATTAGAGACAAGTAGACAACCACATAAGTGCAAAGTGCGCCTCACTGCATTCGACAACAATTTGGAAATGTGTGGAGCCTCATACCAGAAGTTTGGCGGCGATGCACTAAGGGGAGTGCGACAAGAATGGCTAGTTGAATAGAGTCAACTAGAATTTTGAAAATATCAGGAAAATTTGAAGAATTTATTCAACCTTGAAGAAGAAGGAAAGGCAACATGAAATACAATTATCTGGAGGCCAAGATTGAATTGGATGATTGACTTTATTGCTTGTCCAATAGTAGCGCTTTTAGATGACCAAGAAGCTAACCTTGAAAATTAAATCAAAATCAGCCGAATAATTTTCTGCGCTTTGACTTCGACATCAAATTGCACGCCAAAATCGGCGTTCCAAAAAATTCACGTTTGCGCTTGCGCACAAAGCTCTTATTTGCTAAATCGTTTAATGGTTACGAATACTAGAAGCTAAATCTTCTAAAATTTCACCAAAACAGCTCCGTCCGGGAGAAATATTGACCAATACAGATATGAATCCAACATTTCTCAACCTCCTGCATAAAACGAGCTTCCCTACCTTTGGTACATTCATAGCGGATGACTTTGTTTTGACAAGTGAGAATTTTGCGATAACGTAATTTGGACCCAAAATAAGCTACTTGAACGATCCCTGAAGTGGACTGAGGGTTTCAAAAGGATAGAAATTAGGAATTCAACTAGATGGTAAATTGGATATGATTTACAAGGATATTAAAGTGTGATGGAATGGTGTCTGATGAAAATAAATCAATGCGTGATTGACGATTCTGTGAGGGAAAAAAATGTAAATTTCGGATTTTAACGGCAACTGGAATTGCGAATGGTATCAACATTTCAAATAACCTTTCACTGAAAACTATAAAAACCCTTAAACAACCCACATTTCCCAATAAGCTGGGGGGTGATTGATTTAATGAGCGTTACCCAAGTACTCTTTTATATTTTTAAATAAACATATATTCCATTCTAAGAAATTTGATACAAGCCGCACTCTCCTACGTTGAGAAGTTTTCTCGTGATTTTTCAGTTCGCACTGGTGACGTCAAAATGGGTGGGAGCTAGAATAGCTAGTTATTACTGCCTTGTTTTCTGAGCTGGGGAAATTTCGAAACCCCCTCCAAGGAAGATATACATACAAGAACAGCGTTGTATGGAAAGACGCGTAGGTATGTGCAATTTACCTAGGAATTCACTCAAACTCACGATCTTAGTTTCATTTCTATTTGTGGTTCAAGATTATATTTTTGTAAAATTCAATTTAGTTCCTTTTATTTAGAAAACTATACCTGATGCCTCTATTGCCCCAATCGCGAAACCTAAAACCCTACAAAACGCCTTTCATTATTGAAACACAGAATGTGTTTGCGTTGTCGCGCAACCAAGTGACAACCAAACAAGCGTCATTGTTTACTATTCATTTATAACATCAATTTATATAGTTATAGTATGAAACTACGAAAATTGCGTTGTCGCGCAACCAAGTGACAACCAAACAAGCGTCATTGTTTACTATTCATTTATAACATCAATTTATATAGTTATAGTATGAAACAACGAAAAAAAAAAAAAAAAAAAACGAAATAAATTCGTGATAAATCAAGAGCTTTCCAACGAATGGTGAACGATTTTTGTGCGATTAAAATGGCGGAAATTCCATTTCCCTACCAACGGCTCGGTTGTACGTGAAAATCATCCGTCACACATTTCGTTCCCATCCCGCGTTCCATTTTCGGCTAGTTAGTCCATGGCTAAAACACATTCTGTGTTAAAATATCCAGGTTATTGATTAAAATATATGTGAAAAATAAAGAAGCCTCTCTCACCAGTAATTTTCTCTCTCGATTATGATTCAAAACTACATTAAATCAATTTTAGCAACCAACCATGATATCAACGTATCTATATTACGTATATAAAAATCAATTGCTGTTCGTTAGTCTCGCTAAAACTCGAGAACGGCTGGACCGATTTGGCTAATTTTGGTCTTAAATTATTTGTGGAAGTCCAGAGAAGGTTTAAAATTTCAAATCTGCCCCGTAGGGAGTGCTTTAAGGGAGGAGGGGGGAAAGGAGTCTCTTTGACACCACTGAACAAACTGGGGATTTGATTGTCGAGTATGTTTGGATTACTCCAATTCAAGTCAAAGACTACTTTTTTCAAATCTGACCCACAGTGGTGGGGAGGGGGTGGAGTTAAAGCGTTTCGAAAGTCACTGAACGAACTGGGGATCTCAGTTGTTGAATATGTTTTGAGTATTCTAACTTAAATCACAGGCTACTTGAAAATTTTCAATTCTAACCCATAGAAGGGGGTGTTTAAGGGGAAGGGGGGGGGGGGAGAAATGGGGTATCTTTGTCATCACTGAACGAAATGGGGATTTTGATTGTCGAATATGTTTGGATTACTCTAATTCAAGTCAAAGACTACTTTTTTCAAATTTTTGAAATCTGACCCAGTGGGAACGTCACTGAACCAACTGGGGATCTGAGTGGGCGAATCTATCAGAATTACTTCAACTTGGGTCACAGGCTATTTGATAATGTTCAAGTCAACCTGTGCAACGCACGGGTGAACCAGCTAGTATATAGCATTTCCAAGTCAAATGAAACCTTTTCCAAGTCAAATGAAACCTTTTCCAAGTCAAATGAAACCTTTTCCAAACCAAATGAAACCTTTTCCAAATCAAATGAAACTTTTTCCAAACCAAATGAAACCTATTGAGAAAATGAGTGAACTGAGGTGCCTAGATAGGTAGGTACCCACTCAAATTCAACAGTCAGAAATTTCTCAAACTTACTTGTTTCCTATTCTACTAAGGTGAGATCCACTTCGGTAATCCTATGCCTGAAATTCATCGAACTTTCATTTTGTCAACGTCTTTCTATGATAGGTGCAATTGCATCTAGACCTGCAACTTGCAGAGTACCTACTAGGTACCTTAGTTCACTCATTTTCTCAATAGGTTTCATTTGGTTTGGGAAAAGTTTCATTTGATTCGGAAAAAGTTTCATTTGGTTTGGAAAAAGTTTCATTTGGTTGGGAAAAGGTTTCATTTGGTTAGGATAAGGTTTCATTTGACTTGGAAAAGGTTTCATTTGACTTGGAAAAGGTTTCATTTGACTTGGAAAAGGTTTCATTTGACTTGGAAAAGGTTTCATTTGACTTGGAAATGCTATATAATAAAATCAACGTCGTGTAATCAACGTTTCATTTCTAGTTCATCATCAATATGTAATCAAAATATTATTATAATGATTTAGGAAACATAATGACATATATATGAAGGGAAGTGCGTTCAAAATCATTTTAGAGTGCGTATGTAACTGAACAGAAGGAAACTCATCTAATGCACAAGTTCGTTAAATTACCACCAGTTTGGTGTGACGGGTGTAGGATTCAACAACAGTAAATAATTCAATAAGATATGAAAGACAACTTTATTGACAAAGACATACATAACATGATTGAAAGGTTATCCTAGATAAAAAATGAATATAGCAATTTGCTAAGTTAACGAGGAGATGTCTCAATGAGCGTAAGTTCACTTCAATGTCTTCAAGTTCACTTGAAATAAACAAGATAATCTGATATTTTTTCATGTAACCGCAACTTCCTACGAATTGTCCCCGTTTCATTGGGATTACATGATAGAATAGGTAGTACTATCGTAACGAATTACAATACCTAATTTTATAATAGTGAGCAATGATATAAAACTATAGTACTCTAAATTTATGAGGCGTTCATCTTTCTGACGTATATCCACAGGTATACACCATATCGTTAAAATATCTCGTACAGATTTTAAATTTCTTTTAAAATCATTTACAGCAAACAGAATTATAAGTGTTTTCAACATGCAACATGATGTACCGTTACCCTAATTGCCAGAAAATGCAACAAAATTACCATACAGCGTAGGTAGCAAAATTTTAAACATTTTGCCAGTTTCCGGAAGATCAAAGTTGTACAATCTGATAGGGGATTCTTTAAAAATCATAGTAGTTGGTAGCCTTTCCATGTTTATGGTGAAGGGGGTTGTGAGGGGATGAGTGAAATTTAGGCTGCTATTCTCATAATTTATTCGTCACTCCGAGCGCTTTCGCCCTAATGGGCCTCATCAGGGAGTTTGGGTCTGCTCTCCCGTTATACTGTTTTATTTTATTTTAAATATAACTCCGACTAGTTACCATACAGTAATGATTACGAAATATTTTAAACCCTGCCATGCTACAAGCCCTTGCGACATATTCCCCAAGCAACGGATACCAACAATGTAAACCTATAGCCATAGAATGCAAAAACGAAGTATTATAACAAAATATTATCCTAAACTCCCTGATGAGGCCCATTAGGGCGAAAGCGCTCGGAGTGACGAATAAATGATGAGAATAGCAGCCAAAATTTCACTCATCCCCTCACAATAATAATAAATAAATAAAATCAAGAAATATTGTCACAAATCAGAAATTTATAGATTTTTCCAACATAAAAACGCTTTGACGACAGAACTAATGGGGGGACTGACGCAAGGTACATTTGCTGATTGTGTGAATCAATGATAATCGTAAATGGAACGAAGAACAATGATAAGATGATATTTTCTGGTTGAAAAATGTGAACCGTAAATATCTAACTTGCCAGTATTGATAATGTTACGTTTTATTCTACATTTTATGCAGAGCGAAGTCGGCTGACGCACCGCTCATCAAAGCTGGCTGTGATACGGTAAAAAAATAAACGCAGTCGCAGCCACTTTGATGAACGCTGAGAGCAGCCTCTTGAAGACAGCTCCTTCTTTCGGGTGTCGTGTCAGCGATTCCATAAAGTCGTTAGCCAACGATGTCGTTTCGTCTTCAATCTCGTCGGATCCTTGTAGCGGAGCGACCTAAGACACCGCTCATCAAAGCTGGCTGTGATATGAAAGGCAAAAAGAGAAAACACATACTACAACCACTTTGTGAGGCGACGTCGTCGATCTGGGTTTTCTGCAAGATGGCAACTCATCATTCATTAGTCAACAGTAAATGGCATGCGTTTTCCACTCCATGCAGCGCAGGTGCATCACCAAACATCAATAAATATTGCAATGGCACAAAACTATCAAAAAGTAATCCAACACACAAGGCCCGAACTGACCGATTTAACCTACCGGAAGCAGAGAAGACGCGCCCTCGCATTGGCTGCAAACACCCATCAAGCTGACAAAACTTCAACATACGTTAACATAATAGAGAGTTCCTAGTAGATCCGTAAAACACAATACGTCGTGCGGTATTGACAATCCGGCGCCGTAACTGTGACGCAATGAGTTACGGTGACGCATCCTTCCGTACAGATACGTTAACGGATCGCAATCCGGAAAAAAACGTAATCTTCTAAAATAACCTCCTTCCATGGATTCAAATAACCACCTAGGGATAATTTCCTCCTTCCGCGTTACAACTAGATCCGTTAAGGACTTAACGTGACTTTGAGGTGCGGTAGTTTCTCGTTACCGCACGCTCTATTGAGACCGACGGATCTCTAGAAACTCTCCAATGAACAGCAGGAATGTTCTAATGAAATTATGTGGACGCCCAAATCACAACTCTGTGCTGCTGGACTGTGCAACATCGCTGGATAACGGACAGGAGTGTACAGTGGTCACTCGTGGACTATTTAGTGGCCCCATATTAACCTAATCCCATTCATTCAACAGTCGTTGAAAAGTGGAGGAACTAATATTTCTACCAAGTTCATACAAAATAAACTGTGAGAAGAGACAATTACGGAACAATAAGTTTCCAAGTTGGATCAAGAATATTTCCTCAAGCTTGATATTTTATGGCTGAGGTTTGCCTCAAGGAGTAGAAGACGACGACGACACAGTGGGTGCGCTAAAACCCACCAAAATCCAAGTAGTCGCATCATGTTGGTATTAAATTTTATACAAATACATTGTAACGCCTTAGGACTGGTTTTATGAATAAGGAATATATAGGGGGTGAGTGTAGGCCATTTTAGCGAGTTCGTTATTTAGCAGTTTGAAAATATTAATTTCATCACATTATTTCCTTAATTTGGTAAAGTAACTTACATCAGTTACCTGTATTTTACAGAACGCGAACGAGTCGAGCCCACTAATCTTTAAGATTTCAAAATCTGAATGAAGGGTCCGCATATCAGACAGGTCCCAAGTACTTGAATATACTGATTATTTGACGTATATACAAGTATTGAAGATGATTTACACATTTGCTTATAAGCCAAAATGATCTCTTTTGAACCTAAAATGTCCATACGTTACTCAACCAAATCATGAAAAAACAAGTATCATACAAATAATCGAAATACTGAAGTATTTTGTCAATTTAGTTTAGGCATCTGCTGCCTCATTTTTCATAAATGCCTCAATCATCCGATTTTGCTCAATTTTGAAGGGAAGAAGAAATGTATTTAAAATACACACAAAAATTACGGTTCAATAAATTATTGCAGTAAACTGAATATACCAAAATCTACGAATGACAATAGAAATTTAGTTTATTAGAGCTGATAAAGGAAAACTACTCTAACTACAGTTCTCCTCTCAACATTTCAAGGCGTTGAGGGAGGTAAAATTAAAAATATAATGAATTCGTAGAAATTAATATTTCCCTGCACGTAGTTCGTCGGATCGAGTTGTCTTCGATGATCGGTCGCTTACGACAAGACTCGTCAAAAATGGCTGTGATATGAGATGAAATAACATTTCACAGTCAATTTGACGGGCCTCATCACTAGCAAGTTTCACAGTAGTCTCCGCTAACCGCCAGAACCGGGTATTGACACCCACATGTGAGGCACCCATCAACAGTTGATGTAGAGTTGGTAAAACCAAATACTATTGGACAAGGTAATGATGGGTGCCAAAAAGGTATTTCAACTATTTTTACATGGAAGAAGATTCCATCCAAAGAAGTTTGGGATCAACCGCATTATCTTACTATGAGCGGTTTTCTCTCAATGATTTTTCAACAGTTTCGCGCACTGGTGACGTCAAAGCACCCCTCCCGCCAAAGCGGGACTCCCCTGCCAACCATTGAGACGTCACCAGTGCAAACTTTGAAAAATCGTAGTAAGAAAACTACTCGACATAGGAGAGTGCGGATGGTATCAAATGTCTTGGAATGGAATATACTCCAATTTAAAAACATAACAACCATAGGTATTCTAAAATCAAATCTAATTTTAACACTGTACAGAAATTAACTACAATAAACTTGTAAATTTTTACCGCTTGCACGGAAAAAACTCATGCATAGATATGTCTTTTGGCAATTATTCATTTGTAGGACACATTATGCTACTTAACTTGTAGGTAAGATAAGAAACAGTAAATGAAATCACTTGAATCAAAAATTCGAATTGTTTAGTTGTTGTTTCATTAATTCCTAAGAAATAGTGACTTCCTCATTTTCTGGATAGAGTAGTGTGATTAGTAACGTCTTGAAAGTAGGTAACAACCTAGTTACCCATTACATTTTGTGATCACGATCACGCTTATTTTGTCATGACCCCCAGCCAAATGACATATCTATGTCAAAATGAATTTGTGGGTAACGCTCATTGGGGTACATGGCAACGCTGCATTATTCATTTGGTTGATCACAATTGAAAAGTAACAACGATAAAAATGTCAAAATGATTCCAATTTCAGTAATGAAACTCTAGGCAACCACAATTTTTTCATCAAATTTCAAACCAGAAAAAAGTAAAATTATTATTCGAAGTGTTATGCCGGAAAAAGTAAATATTTCTAAGGATGATAATAACGTTCATCATTAATAACTTTATGATGCATTCCCTTAGAACTTTAAACAAAGATATAAGTCAAAATGACATCAATTAAATGATGTGTAATAACATCTTTTATTATGAAGGCTCTTCGGTGTATCTACATACATAATAAGGATACATAATATACAAGGCTATCCTTGTACACGTGAAAAGTACAATATCTGAGAGTGATCCTAGTGAAAGGTCGGAATATCAGAAGCAATTTGGAAGAATCAAAGCTCATCTAAGTGGCTGTGATATGATACGAAAAATGACATACTCACAAGCCACTTAGACGACTATGACTCCGCCATAGTTTGAACAGGTTGTGTTGGTGATTATGCTCATTTCTTCATTCTTTTCGCAGGTTCCTCAGGCAGTAGTGCTCATCAAAGCTGGCTGTGATAGCTTATCAATAAATTCTCTATGACAAACCAGCTTTGATGCCACCGACACCCAAGTCTGTTGTGCTCACACCAGGTTTCCAAATGATGAATGCACAGGGACGACCACACGATGTAACGATGTTCACGAGATCTGCACTACATGAAAGACAAGGTAGTGAGATGATGATTCAAGACATCTCACTACCCATGTCTTTCACACAGTACATTCCCAATCTATGATGATCTTCATTCACTCTTGATAATAAGAAAATCTCAAATTACGTAAGTAACAAAGGTGACAATGTAAAGTCCATAAAACAAGTCAAAAGTAACAACACAAACCGTTAACAGGTAAGGAACAAATCCATAACCTTGAACAATCATGATCGTAATTTTACAGTGATTAGAGTATCTATGTACTTCTACTCAGTGTTTCTATGTTATTCAAACGTATCCTTACACAGTTATTATAGAGTTTAATAAAACCACACAAATCAAAAATATTATACAATAATTTAAAGAACATTGAAATCCTAGGAGTACAATACTGATACATAAATGCAATGCCATAGTTTGCATATTATATGATATTTAAGCAATTGCATATTATCCTTTTACAAATTAGAAGCAAAATACAAGTACTTAATATATTATTTATCAAACAGATAGTACAAAGAATCATCAGCTCATGGATGCGATACATAGCATAATTGACTCGAAACAAATTGATACAGAGATGTATGTACGAGCATTTCTACCCTTCAAACCAACATAAAACCGGATGACTAGGGCATGATATCACCGAAAAACGAGGTAGATACATTATTACAAACCAATTATGAGTAAAATCAAAAAAGACTAATTGAATATGTCATCAATGATGTACGAGATTCAGAGCTGTAGAATTTGAATAGAAATGGGACATATTTCGGTCAGAAAAGTTCAGGTAGCGATGAACAAAGTTGAAAAATTAAAAATACACAAGATAACTACCTACTTCACACAAGAGTGTAAACTGCGATATATGTTGAATTTAGTAGACGAGCACGTCCCTCAAGCAATGATCGATTTAAGCTCAGGCTTATGCGTGAAATAGTGGAAATTACATCTAACTCAGCTTTTTTTCGGCTGTGACAGTGTGCATTGGACTCCGTCCAATACAAATTTGGGGCAATGGCAACGCTTCATTTTGATTTTGGTCGTCAATGCTGTGTGATTCTGCCGTGCCATTGCAAAACATCCCGAGTCCAAAATGGGGTTTTGGCGTACTCCCATTAATTGTGATACCTACGGTCTTTTCAATGGTGAAGTCAAAAATTGAACAAGCAGACACGGAAATTGTATTGAAATTTTGACAAATCCAACATTTTTAGTCTAAAACACCCCAAGTTTTCGGAATGAAAATGAAAATATCTCAAGTATGCGCCGAAACAACTCAACTTGCAGCATGATTTACAAGATTGGGCTTCATTTTGTTTCTGACTAGAGTTGTTATAGCTCTAAACTGAACACCGAAATAATTGCTCGGCTCAATTAAGAAATCTTACGCATAAGATAATGCGTAATTACGCATAAGATAATTCAATACCCTCTATGTACGAATGGTACCGTCCTCTGGGGAGGTGATGAATGCAAGTGACAACTAAATTGTTATTAAAATATATATTGTTTTCTCAACAGTAGTCAGCAGGTAGAAATTGAAAAATTCACGTCAAAAATGTCACTAAACATATCTGAAGTACCAATAAAGTACCATAATATCACATATCACTAAGTATGCAAGCTACTCAAAACGGTCGGGGTCGGGTTGATAATTTATAGCCACAATTTGGACAAAGCGGATCAACGGTAAGTCCCCCCCTGTCGTATTTGGCAATTAAGTCCTCCAGCCACTTATTTTTTTGGACCGATCTCTTCCGGTTCTTGAGTGCTCTCCTTAAAAATGCTTTCTTGGACCTGAATGTTTTTCATCAATTGAAATTGTCATTGCTATTGTCAGTGAAATTAAATACATGAAACTTTTATTGTACGGAGATGCACGCTGGTTGACAGAAAACCGAAAAGACCCCTAACTCTCACAGAATTTACCATTTCGTAATGTTCGCAAAACTATTTCTCGAAGTTCGCATTTGTTCGAGTTTACGAGCGAGAGAAAATTTCCACTTACGTGTATTGTACTGAGAGTAGCCTCAGTGTCCGGCATTTGTCCGATCTTGTCTAGAAGTATAGGCCAGATTCTTTGCTCCAAGACATCATTCTGGATTAGGCCGTTTTCGAGGAGTCTGAGAAGAGCAGCGTGCCCAGCTTTGACCACCTGTGGGATGAAATCGGTCCGAATCGTGAAAAACTGGCCCAATAATTATATGTGCATTCAGTTTCAGGGATGCATTCAAAGAAGAAGAAAAATTGAAAAAGCCTACTAAGTTAGGTGTGGCACATAGCTTCCTCGTATACATAACATGAATTTATAGATCATTGAAATGTTAAATTATCTTATGATTCCATACCAGGTTCCTATGGTTGGGGAAAATAGTAAATTAAGGGGGAGTATGTTTTCATACGACTAAGGCCGGAGAAAATTATGCTTGATGGAATTTACGTTTGCGCATGCGCTGAGTGAAATATTAATTTTGAAACAATTAAACTGAAAGGGGACCATCTACACTCTAATCCGCACATCCTCCATCAAAATCGCTCGAAAAATTTGGGTATTAAGCGTTTTGAAAACTACCAAGGCGAGAAAAATTATCCTTGATGGAATTCACTTTTGCGCATGCGCAGAGTGAAGTATTTATTAGGGATCATTGAAACTAATAGGGGGCTATCCACACTCTAATCCGCACATTCCCTGAACATTTCATCAAAATCGAATGAACATAGTGGATATTAAGCTAGTTAATAGGATTTGCTGACACAAGACTAACAGAAACGGAACCAAAGTTGTTCAGAATGGTCAACAACGTGGAAATTTTGAATTCGGAGACAAAAATGTTTTCGTCGGTCGAAAGTGAAAATGAGGGTATTTTGCACTATACTTCTTTCTGCAACAAACTATGCAATGGGTGATTCGATATCGCATTGTCATTAGCATCGTTTGGGACGTCTCCCAAACGTCGAAACCTAAGGAGTGCAGTACTAGAAGAGACATGGCAGGTCTAATTGTGCGAATTATGTCGAGGAAAAGAAATAAGGGAAAGGACTTGTTTCAGAAAATATTGCAAGATATAATAGCATTCCAGAACCACAAACTTAAGGGAAAGTTTACACTTGTTATTACCACTAAAAAAAAAAAAATTATATAATATCAAGTTATATTCATGTAAACTAATTCAAACCCAATTTTTTGTTATATTCACTCATATTTCGTTCCGTATAGTACGTGTGGGTATAATGCAATATACCACATTGTGGCGCAGGACCTTCATAAAATTCGTGGGGAGAAACGTTGGAATTTAATTAAACATAAGAAAACGCTTGCATGCGAGTCTGCAACACACTGGGGCATTTTATGTCTATAGTTACAGACTCGTATGCAAGCTCTAAGAGCCACTCAGCTGATCCGGACCCTGGGCACCGTCAAGTAAATGTCCTAAAGAGGCTACATACGAAATTACAGCTTCCTAGAGTGTAAAGCATAGAAATCACCCATTAAAATTATTTAACCACCACTTCACAAATCAAACCGTTCTCACAATATTCGGATCACCTGCAATGAATCAAATCATCGAAACAACAGCTCAATGAAATCATCAGGAATTTACAAGCGGTCGCAATCATGTTCACAAAATCAATGAATTATTTAGAATGATCACCTGCGTGTACACAACTATTCAAATAACCATGCTCATAACTCAGCTTGTTGGCCACTATCAAGAATTTAGGTACCCCCCAGAGGTGCAATAGGGCCTAAATCCTCGAAAGGGAGAGAATGACAGTATCCCGTCAGAAAGAAATACCCACTCCTACTAATAGCATTAATGTGCTATGTTCGGAGTAGATAGGTTTTCCAGTTCTTGGATCACCCATCCAACGCCAAACGCAGCCATTCAAGAACATGAGGACAGGCGTGCGACGCCCGTTGGGAAACAACGGAGCGACGGCAGCGCTTTCTCTGGGATTCTGACGGGAACTCAGTCACACCACGCATTTCGCAGTAGTTAACATAATATGGTTGGATAAATCGATAGCTTTCGAACGAATGGTCAACGAATTTTGTGGGATGAAAAACGACGAAGTACCATTTCCCTAGCTACGACTCGGCTGTAAGAGGAAATCATCAGAAAACCAACCGTAACGCTTTTTCTTTAACGCTTTTTCCGTTTATGTGCCAAAGTAAAGACATGAAATGTCAAAAAACTCAAGCCTAATTAATTAGTACTAAGCTAGTTGTTGCAAGACTTCATGAAATATACTCCAATATAATCTAAATCAGTTAATCTCACCAAGAAATGATTATAACTTGAATCTTTTAAATACCATGAAATCCAGTTTCAAAGTAAACCCAATTCAAATTACTGTATGGGATTGATTGGATTTTTGAGCGAGTTACCAAACAGTAATTGAAGCATTCAAATGAAAAGTAATGAAGTTTGTTCTCTATTACTAGACTTTCCAGTAAACAAGAGAATTGATTACAATTGAACGGATATAATGTTTTCCATGAGCAATGGCAATGGATATGTGAAACCATGTGTGTGCTTGCGTATTCTCTCTCAATTAATCGCCGAATACGCCATATAAATATGTTGAAAATTAAGTAAGTAGGTACATAATGCATATTGTTAGAATTCCTACGGGCGTGCGTAGTAGCCATTTACCAAAATGATATCATACAAACATGACCATCTAGAAATGACATCAAGACCAAAGGATTGACATCAAGACATTCGTATGTGTGATGGATAAAAGTGAATGCTCATAGAAATTCGAACTAGTTATTGAAGATGTAACCCGCTGAATCCCCATCAAATCCACAGAAAAGTTAGTCCTGTCTCCGAATACCACAAGCCACCATTTTCGTTTAAAGTCTGTGGTAATATAGATGGAAAGCAATAAAGTGCCTATGGAACATCCGAAATGTTGTATTACCACAGATACTACTCCATACAGAGGTGAACTAACAATAAATATTAAGAGTTTTTATTCTTCCAGCACAATTTTCCACGTTAACGTGCAGAGCAGTATCTTCGCGTATTTCTACAAGCATGGACACGACTAACCAAACGCTATCGTCACGCAAAAGTCTCTTTAGTATTACAAAGTCAACGATTCTCTTGAATTTGAGATCGAGTATAAGAATTTTGGATCATTTTACACACTGCTCTATCAGCCATTTTCACAGGCATCGAATAACTAGGTTCGACCTAAGAAAAAATAATATTCGCAAACGCATATTTCGTTGAAAACATCGGTTCTCGTCTGATCACCGAAGTTAAGCGACAAAACCTTTAGTTTACCACTTATACTGAAAAAAATACAAAGCTTTTCACTCAGATTCTGAGCATCATCAGGTCACAACAAACGCAATGTTGTAACCTGATGACGCTCAGAGTCTGAGTGAAAAGCTTTTTATTTTCACCGAGTTAGATGTACTCAACGTGAGGTAATTATTTTTATTTCAATCGTGCTTAATTGTAATAAAACTGGTATTCTACCTGAGCATAAATGCAGTGTCACGCATTCACGTACTGCAGTATCGTCTAACATTCAGTTGCCTAAATGAAATGCTGAACGTGCAAAAAAGAATGTAAACTACGAAGTAGTTTGTGTTGTGCAAGTAGCTACTAACTTTGTAGATTACATGATTGTTTGGCCGAGATCAGCTTCACCAGTCGCCACAAGTTCTTATGAACTTATTTGGTTGGTGGACAGGAGAAAATGTACTCATTTTCTAATTTTTATTCCATCGGCTAGTATATATCTTATATTGTATTTTCTTTCGGTCGATAAATTGATATTCTATACTAGCCGCTCCGGCTCGCCTCCACGTCCAGCCGGGGGGGCAAGGCTCCAGGACCCCCATCAAGTTTCTCGCTTCGCTCGCAACTTGTGGTTGTGTGCATTCGATCTACCCCTTACTGAGCAGGGGTTGCGCAATTTTGATGAGGCCTATATTTTGCGCCGGAAGTGGCTGGTCATATTAAAAAAAGAATCGCGCAAATCGGTCAATCCGTTCAAAAGTTATGGAGGTACCCACATACAGACACTTTACTTTATTAATATAAAGAAGAAGATAAGTTACCCTAAAGGCATTGTTTTGTATTTTACACCCTATCAGATTTAATCTAAATTGAATTGAAAGGTAATGATGATTGGCTTACCCTCGGTCTGGGATACTGGAGAGCAGACTCAATGATTCGAAGTAGGTGAGAGTTGAAGAGGGGCTTGAGCCTCGGCCAGGCCACCGCGTCGTTGGCCAGCTGACCCGCCAAGTGGGGCACGAAGTCCACCAACTCGCACTTGGGCTGATCATCTGCAGGAGAAACAATAAGAAAACAGTTCAAACACATGCACGTTAAGTCTTCTTATGGCGGTAATTTGGCTTAGTCATAATTAAACATCGATGTCTTTCATCTGAAATTGTGTCTGGAGAAGAGATGGTTATCTTTAATGTATGGTAATTAGTAATTGATTGGAACAACGTGTCTGGAGGACCCCCTGCGCCGTGTCCGTCACGTATTCACGCCACGCGCAATACAATCGTTGATGGATCACTGATGTAATCCAACATTATGTTTTCCAAGACCATTTATGCACAACCAACGTGCGTGAATTTGATAATAGTTCTCAAGGTTTAAAACGAATTACCACCATAGCGTGACCTTACCACCCTTCGTATGCCTTTGTCCCGTGTATAACAAAAGTCATGTTTGGCTTGACATACAAGCCTAGAATCATAGACAAGCAATAACAGCATCAACAAGTTTCAGTCAAGCATTAAATTTTTACAATTATATTGAAATTTGAGCATTGTGTATGCACAGAAATTGACCTACCAAATTTACGACAAGAACAATTTCATCATTTAATAATGATTAATAGGACGTTTCCATTCGTTTTCGTCACGTCACGGTGGGGTTTTCTATTGATTGTCACGTACAACCAATGCGTTTACTAGGGAAGTATAGGAAGTATACTAGGAAGTATCCCATAATTTTCATAGCAGGAAAATCGTTAGCCACTTTTTGGAATGCTCTCATTTTATCACAGCAGCTCATAATCCCTAAGCCTCTGTAGTGTCAAGGAAAGCTCAGTTTTATTACGCTCAGTTATAAACTAGGTAGGTAATATTGCTAAGTAACCATAATGAACTAATAATGTGTAAAATTAATCATTATTAAATGATCTGACTGTAGTACCGTCAGTTTTTTTTTCTTTTACAACGATATTCTGCATAACAAACCGGTTTGAGGATTTCAGATATATGTTTCGAAATTTATTGGTTTTCAGTACGTATAGTACATATTTCAATGCATGTTGAGTACAAAGTTCTGATGAATGGTTTATAGATAATGAATTGCTCATGGTTAATAAATTTTTCCTAGGAATATTCGGCTAAAAAATATTCAACTTTTTAGACATTTTTTGAAATCCCTATTAGTCTCAAAAGTGCGGTTCAACGAACTAATCCCTTTGCTTTAGAATGCTTGTTTTTGGCTCCATGTAGAAAATATTATTTTTTACGCTTTTGGGAGCCATTGCAATTAATAATCATTCAACACGAAGATATATCATTTCTGTGTTAGATAGCCCTACGAGCAGAGCTATAGCTTGCCCTACCTCGTTCCAGGCTGACAAATAGACTCAAGACAGATTTATGACAAATAACGTGATTTTTTTCGGTTTTTAATATTTTCCGCGAGGATCAATTTCCCAAGGGTCGTTCGCTCTTGGCGAGTTGGCCTTGTTTCAAACCCCCAAAAACTGTGACTCATCCGCGGCAGAGCTAAGAATGTGGTGCTATCGCACATTACAAGGTTTATGATCTGAAACGTCTCTTCTAGCGGGTGTAGCTCATTATCAAGATACGACCACGCTTTTCCCCTGTTGTAAACAACGCAAATTTGTACCGGTGGTTACTTTGTACTGGTTACTCTCTGATACGTGTACTATCGAAGTTGGCATATTCCTTAGGATGGGATTCGGTCGGGAAAATCACGTGAATCTCTTCAACTCATTTCAAAAACATCACAACATTAACATGACAGTCATGAATTCCACCCTTGATTTTGGATTTTTCACAGTCTCCTCCATCTGAATGGAGCGTCAACGCCAAGTGACAGCTGTCACGCTTCAATCTGGACCTATTTCATGAGGGTAGACATATACCAAATTGCGATGCTCACCAATTAAAAAGTCTAGATCGCTCCATCGCCTCTCCCTTTCTGTCGATTTCATGTGGCGTGACCCGATTTAACAAGAGTGTGACGTTGCAAAAGCGAGTGAGTCTCCGCCAGGGATTCCGAAGACAGTCTGCTGCTCATCTTTGATAAGTCAAGTTTTGTCACACAGCTCCACAAGTGCATATAAAAAAGATGCACGAAACTGATGAAGATTTTGTTAAAGACAGACGGACCATACACTACGGTTGTGCACAAATATGTGTATCGTGCATAAAGTAACTTTATCTTGTTTCTATCTCTACAAGACCGATCGTATAGGCTTAAATCCAAGAAGCTACTGGACAGCATGCCCAAATGTAAACACCCGGCACCATGCACAATGCGTACGAAACGCATATATATATAGCTGGTGCTTCCTTCGATTCTTGTCATCGATTGATACCATTAAGGAAACTAATGCCAACCCATGGAAGTGCAAAATTCAACATTCACTTCCAGCCTTCTATTGTTCCATTCCACCTATGCAGAACGATTAAACCAGGTAACAACAATTGGCATATCATTGTAATATGATGTTGTAACAAACAGCTAGAGCTAGAGATGAGTCTTTCCTTGTCACCCCCCCCCCCCCTCGTAAAGTTTTCGTAAGCCTAAGAGAAAGAAAACTTTTATAGTGACGTTAACGTGACTCATGTAGTGACTCACGACCATTCTTTTCTTGGTCGACGGAGAAAAGAGAAGGCCCACCACCACACTCCCTGGTGTTTATAGTTTCATATGGCTTTTTTCTTGAAGATGGGTTTTTCGAAATTACTCTTTTCAAGTCTCCCTACCAACTGCGTGGTGAACGCTAGGTTAGGGTTTTACCGGAGAAAGGTCATGTCGTCTTCTCTTAATTACGAAAGTGCTGATGCCGAAACGAGTAAGGTGGCTGTTCCTGTGCCGAAAAGCGTTTCCAAGTAACGAAAACCTCGTCTCGTTTGTGAAAGGCTTTTCTTGTATATAAGATAATAGAGAGTTCCTAAAGCGAAAAGGAGAGAGAGATGAGGCGCCTCATCTCCAATGAGACAAATTTATTTCACCTCAACATAAGACGCTTTACCCCGAACCAACCTATCTCATCTCTTCTTCCCTATCGCAAAGTACCCTTACACATCGATAACAGTGATATTCATTTCTTGTTGCTATTCATGATTCATGAAAATTATATTTATTTTTCATAAATTTTCAAAATCTGCCATTGCGAAACCTTTTCGTGAATAAGAAAAGAACTAGAAAACTTAGAAATGCTGGAAACTGAACACACGGGATAGGCGGGAAAATCCCCCTAGCGGTTCAGCGTTACTTGAAGATAAGTAGCGTTACTCTAAGATGAAATGCTAAATCGACCCTCTTGACTTTATCAGGTTAGCATCCGGTGTGGTTGGCTCCAGATGATAGAATCCCCACGCACTTTATCCCGACTTATTGTTAAGAAACTCTCAATTAATAATACAGTAAGTACAAAAAGAAACACCATTAGTGTTGCCCTGCACTATATACGAGGAACAATAATCCAACAATGACTCTAACCACAATGGCTTACTTGAAAGAACAAACATCGAATTGAGTTATATGTAAATAATACAAAACATGGAAAAATGTCTGACCAAAACGGTCAAACATTCCTCATGTCTACCGCTAGTTGGTACTCTACCACTTAGATTGGATCTAAATAGGTCGTCAGCCGTGTTGGCAATCCTAAAGCCATTTCTAATAGCTAGGGATACACGAGCGGATTTTTCCGAAGGATTTGGGAAAACCGTCAGTTTGATTCGCTCGTTAGTGGGAAGGAACCGACCAAGGATGTATACACAATAGATTCCAGGAGTACTTAGGCCCGTTGCTAAATACCTTAAAATAGAGTCTCTGCCACACGTTCTTCCGGGGGAATGCAAGGTCTCATCACGGTGTCCTCTTTTAGGATAAATGGTGTCACTCTGCCAAAAACGAATTCAAAAGTGGCTTCGTCCATTCGCAAATAGTTTTTGAAATCCAGCGGCTCGTTCACAAGTAGTTCTCTTAAAAGAACCATATGGCTAAAAACTGGGTTCTCTCTTCACGGACGGATCAGGGCGGAAACTTCTGATTCTGCTATACATCCAGAAGACAGTTCGTTACCATTGTTTCAGGAGCGGACAGGTCAGATCCGCTGGATCGGATCAGCGGTCTGACTGAATTGAATTTACGCTTAATTGCTGAATCGACGGATCAGATGTGCGGTCTAGATCGGCGGGAATCCATGGATCTGATCCGCAATCCGCTCGTACGTGTGAAAGCGCCTAATCGGCTCGTGAATGCCAGGCTAATGGGATTGCTCTCTGGTTTTGACGATGAATTTCAAAGCCATCTAAACAGCTCTTTTTTGCTTTGAAAATTCGTTTCAATGAAAATTAAACGAGATTTTCCTTGATCTTGTCAATAGTATTCAGCATGTCAAGCAACATCAAACGTACACCCACAAATTTTGATGAAGGTTAACTTGCAGGGTGTCACATAATTTCGTTTATTTTCTCAGAAGGTTTCATTTGGTGGCTCTTTTCCGCTAATTCACTACCACCCCATTTATTGGTTTCCGTTAATTCACTAGCTTGATATATATTCTATTGTTCTAAAAACTGTTCCCCAATCATTTTTACGCTCACTGTGGTAAAATAGATCAAAATGTTGTATATAATTTGGTGGTCTGGATGCTCGCAAGCTCGCATCTAAAAACTACATTACATCAAGTAGTCAATCCCTTAGTAAAAACTCAGATTAGTTGGAACATGTAGGTCTGAATGATTTGTATAGTTTGGTGGTCTGGATGCTCGCAAGCTCGCATCTCAAAATTACATAACATCAAGTAGTCAATCCCTTAGTAAAAATACAGATTAGTTGGACATACAGGTCAGAATGAATGAATGGTAGTGAATTAACGGAAAAGGTCCCATTTGGTCAGGAAAAGGTTACATTTGACTTGGAAAAGGTTTCATTTGACTTGGAAATGCTATATATCATCAGTAGTTCCTTTTTCTCTGGGCGGGTAGTCCACTGTTGAAAATTTCTCAAATTAACTTGTTTCCTATTCTACTCAGGTGAGAACTACTTCGATAATCCAATGTCTAAAATTCATCAAATTTTAATTTAGTCAACTTCTTTCTAAAACGCCTGCAATTTGCAAGGTTTCACATCATTTGGTTAATTTTCTCACAAAAGGTTTCATTTGGTCTGGAAAAGGATTCATTTGACTTAGGAAACGTTTCATTTGATTTGGAAATGGTTTCATTTGACTTGGAAAAGCTATATAATTACTAGCTACAAAACCACCACCAGAGGTTCACCAGTGCGTTTCACAGATTGACTTGAACATGATCAAATAGCCTGTGACCCAAGTTGAAGTAATTCTGATAGATTCGCCCATTCAGATCCCCAGTTGGTTCAGTGACGTTCAAAACGCTTTAACGAAAACGGTTTCATTTGACTTTAAAAAGGTATCATTTGACTTGAAGAAGATTTCATTTGACTTGGAAATGCAATATAATTTATTATGGAAGATGCGTGTCCAAGAAACCCCAGCCATCAGAGGCCGTCCCTAATAGGTCGCCCAGCGCATCCTCGCCGTGATGAGGAAGTCCAGCGCTGATGCAATGGACGCACCAGTACCTGTTGTATGATCTAAAATTCTAAGATCTGAAATTCATAGAATTTTCATCTTGTCAAGTTCTTTCTACAACGCCTGCAATTTGCAAGGTTTCGCATCGTTTGGTTCATTTTCTTACAAAAGGTTTAATTTGGTCTGGAAAAGCTTTCATTTGAATAGAAACAGGTTTCATTTGACTTGAAAAAGGTTTCATTTGACTTGGAAATGCAATATAACTTATTATGGAAGATGCGTGTCCAAGAAACCCCAGCCATCAGAGGCCATCCCTAATGGGTCGCCCAGCCCATCCTCGCCGTGATGAGGAAGTCTAGCGCTGATGCGATGCACCAGTACCTGTTGTATGATCTAAAATTCTATGATCTAATTCATCGAATTTTCATTTTGTCAAATTCTTTCTACAACGACTGCAATTTGCAAGGTTTCGCATCATTTGGATCATTTTCTCACAAAAGGTTTCATTTGACTTGGAAAAGGTTTCATTTGATTCGGAAATGGTTTCATTTGACTTGGAAATGCTATATAATTTATTATGGACGATGCGTGTCCAAGAAAACCCAGCCATCAGAAGCCGTCCCTAATGGGTCGCCCAGCCCATCCTCGCCGTGATGAGGAAGTCTAACGCTGTTGCGATGCACCAGTACCTGTTGTGTGATCCGAAAACCGGCTCCGTATTGTTTGTCTGGTGCTCTCCGGTTCTGTACTCCCAGCTCATTGTAGTGTTATGACGATAGCGTCCCGTTGTCGAAACCACTTAGCGGGAAGGTCGGAGAGAGAGAGGAGCAGGCCGTCGCTCCCGAGAGCGAGAGAGACGGGGGAACCGGGCGGGAAGCGCATGTGGGTGGTGGTGGCGGGGATGTCTTTCCTTTCTATTGATCTCGGGTTGGCGCCCTCCCTCTGCCTCCTCCTTCGTCCTCCGCGCCCGCCCACCTTTCGTCGTCTCATTCCTCATCTCTCCCTGTCCCATTCACTCCCCAAATCCGCCGGGTTTTCTTCTCACTCAAAACATTTCTCCCAACGGTTTCCTAGTGAAGCTTCTCCGAGCTCTGTATCTCATAACGTTCACTCTCTCCCGGCCTACTACCACCACGAAGCGCATTTTTTTTCTTTTTTTCCTTTTCCTCGCTTCAATTGTCAGCGCGCACTCTACTGATCCCAGTCGTCCCACCCATTTTCTTCCTTTCAATACGACCAGACGACCTTGCCAGGTCATTTCTTACTAATCCACTTTCCAAAACAGCACACCACTTACATCCCAGTTTCTCAGCATTTAAATACCCCAAGATGAGCCAAATAGACCGATTGAAATCCATGGATTCCTCATCTATATGTACACATCCACGAAGAAAATAAAAACATGCTTTACTACAAGGTGTTTCTCCGTAAATAAAAATAAAATAAGTTGAAGAATAAATATTTTTGAGCTGAAAATGGACAGGCACTCTTTTCTCAACGTTCACTCTCTCCTAGCCCTAAGGACCACCACTATGAAGAGTATTCTATCAGTTAACACGTTGAATATTCAGGTATAGTATACACTCTTCTGTATCTTCTAACGTTCACTCTCTCCAGGCCAACTACTCTAATACACTATTCTGTATCTCATAACGTTCGCTCTCTCCAGGCATACTACTCGTACTACATACTACCATGATGGGCATATATTTTTTTCTTCAGTTAACACCTGAAAATTCGGGTAGAATATACACTCCTTTCTATCTCATAGTAGGCTCTAGGCTCAGTATCTCATAACGTTCCAGGGTGGCCCCCAAATAGAAATTTTAAAATTCCCTGACATTTCCCTGACTTTTCCCTGACCGAACTCCATATTTCCCTGACAAAAAATATCAAACTCATATATGTATAGCGTCACCTTTAATGCTTCAAAAATGGAAATCGTATAATTTAAAAAAGAAAAACATCCTACTCCAGGAGTAATAATGAAGGTGAAGCATGGGAGAAAAGATACTTTTTAAAGTAATTGAATTTGTGAAAGAATTTAATTAAATAGTTTTTAAAAAATCGCAGTTAGACGAACAGAATGGTTTTGACACATACTTAAGGTAACTAAAATATTCCACAGTATATTCAGTTAAAAAATAAACTGAGAATGAGGAAAAAACTACAATAAGTTTCAAAACCCAGATTTGTTATTTCGAATTCAAAAACATAATAACGAATGCTAAACGGCAAGGTTCTTCAAACACTATCGTATCAAAACACTAGATTCTATGACTAGTGACATATTACATATTAATACAACCTAATTGTTAATGACATTTTAGGTTGTATGGAACACGCGTGTGTGTCAATTCCAGACGATAACTTTCTTTAGGATCAATACAAAAAATCCGTTCTTTCGTCAAAAATTCAAGTATTTCATAAATATATAAAAAAGTTCATTAATATGTGCAAAATAAAAATAAATAAATAAATAAAAACAAGTAATAATAAATAAATAAAAGCTGGAGAAAAGAAAACTGCTAGAAACCCGAAATCATTTGTTGAAGAGCAGACCACAATTTAGAATGAGTTTTTTGCCATAAAATGTATATTTAACAACTTCATTGCCCTCAAAGTTCTCAATTTTCAAAACAATTTACCTAACCTAAATGTAAAACGACAAATTACGAAAATTCGCCTTTAATCATGCTGCATTACTTTTCATTTAATATTTTATGGTCTCTCAATTTGTGATCTGAAGCGATTTGTTGAAGATCAAATTCAAATTTTAATCATTTGTGTTGAAAAAAGGAAAAGTTTTTAACAAGGATATTTCTTAGCTTTGTGGATAATTCCAAATTTTCGCCCGACTGCAATAAATGTCTCGCTTTTTTCCACCTACTTCCAATCGGTGCCTTATTTCCCATCCCACAAAAATCTTTCGTTGGAAAGCTATGAATTTATTACACATGGCTTCACATTTCAATAGGCCAACATGAGAAGTCCTAGCTTATGTACACTGATTATGTAAATATTATGCAGTATGATAAAGTACGCCATTGAAGTTTTATTGTTTAGGAGTTAAAATAAACCTAAAAACACTGCAAATTATTACACAAAGTATTGATTGAAAAAATTCCCTGACATTTTGGTGTTTTTTGCAAAATTCCCTGACATTTCCCTGACTTTTCCCGTCGCACAAAATTCCCTGACAATTCCAGGTTTTCCCTGACTTTTCCCGTTGGGGGCCACCCTGCGTTCACTCTCTCTCCAAACCTACTACTACCATGAAGGCCTTTTTTTCCTTTTTTTTTTTCAGTCAACCCCCTGAACTATACAGGTATATAACATACACTCCACGGTATCTCAATAGACTCTATCAGTCTCTCATAACGTTCACTCTCTCTCCAGACCTACTATTACTGCCATGGATGCGCCTGAAATATACAAGTATACAACCCTCCGCTGCATCTCATAACAGCCTCTCGAAGCTCAGTGCATCTCATAACGTTCACTCTCTCCCGGTCTTTTTTACCTTTTCTTCGCTTTCAATCGTCAGCGCGCACTCTACTGATCCCAGTCGTTCCACCCATTTTCTCCCTTTCAATACAACCAGACCTTGCCAGGTCATTTCTTACTAATCCACTTTCCAAAACAACACTAACACGTAGATCCCAGTTTCTCAGTCTTTAAACACCCCCAAAATGTCACAAACAGACCGATAAAAAACCCATAAAATAATTAAAAACAGGATAGGTTTAAAAAAAAAAAAACATGCTTTACTACAAGGTATTTCACCGATAATAACAATAAGGTGTGCTGGAGGATATAAGGGTATAATTAATTTGAGCTGAAAATGGACAGACACTCCTCTGTATCTTATTAATAGGTCCTTCAAGCTCTGTATTTCATAACGTTCACTCTCCCAGCCCGTACAGTCTCCGGGAACGAACCCCCCCCCCTCATCGAGTAGCACCTGAAATATACAGGTATACAAACCTCCGCTGTATCTCATAACAACCTCTTCAAGCTCTGTGCATCTCATAACGTTCACTCTAACCCGGTCTTTCTTACCATTTCCTCGCTTTCAATTGCCAGCGCGCACTCTACTGATCCCAGTCGTTCCACCCATTTTCTTCATTTCAATACGACCAGACGGCCTTGCCAGGTCATTTCTTACTAATCCACTTTCCAAAATAACACTAACACTTAGATCCGAGTTTCTTCGTCTTAAAATACCCCAAGATGAGCCAAATAGACCGATTAAAATTCATCGATTCCTCATCTACAAGTACACATCCACATGCTTTACTACAAGAAAATAAAGAAAACAAATTTGAGAAAACAAAAACATGCTTTACAAGGTGTTTCTCCGTAAATAAAAATAAAATCAGCTGAAGGATAAATATTTTTGAGCTGAAAATGGACAGGCACTCTGTACCTCAAATCAGGCTGTAGGCTCTGTATCTTAAATCAGGCTGTAGGCTCTGTATCTCAAATCAGGCTGTAGGCTCTGTATCTCAAATCAGGCTGTAGGCTCAGAATCTCAACGTTCACTCTCTCCAGGCCTAAATACCACCACCATGAACATGAAGGGTATTTCTTCTTTCAGTGAACACGTTGAATATACAGGTATAGTATACACTCTTCTGTATCTTATAACGTTCTCTCTCTCCAGGCCAACTACTCGTACTACTACCATTGAGCAGTTTTTTTTTTTTTTTTTTTTCTGTTTTTTTTGTTTTTTTTTTAGTTAAGACCTGAAAAATACGGGCAGGACATACATTTCTCTGTATCTCATAACAGACTCTAGGCTCAATATCTCATAACGATCACTCTCTCCACTACTAATACTACCTTGTAGGCTGGGAGGGTGAACGTTATGAAATACAGAGCTCGAAGGGCCTGTTGACAAGATACAGAGGAGTGCCTGTTCATTTTCAGCTTAAATTAATAATACCCATTTATCCTCCAGCTCATCTTATTGTTAATTATCGGAGAAATACCTTGTAGTAAAGCATGTGTTTTTTTTCCATTTTTAATTTATCCTATTTTTAATTATCCCATTGGTGTTTATCGGTCTGTTTGTGGCATTTTCGGGGTATTTAAAGACTGAGAAACTGGGATCTACGTGTTGTGCTGTTCTGGAAAGTGGATTAGAAAGAAATGACCTGGCAAGGTCGTCTGGTTGTATTGAAAGGGAGAAAATGGGTGGGACGACTGGGATCAGTAGAGTGCGCGCTGACGATTGAAGGAAAAAAAAAAACCTTCGCGGTTCCAATCCACGATTTTCCGGTCAAAACTCAAGCATTTCCACCGTACCTTCATTGCGGTCGTCTTCATGACCTTTCTCCGTGTAATTTTGTCCGTAGAATCGATGCAAGTAACCCCGATCGAATTGGATCATTGGTTCGGAAGATATATTTGATTAAGCGAAATATCTAAAGAATATTTAAACCGATTTTTAGCCATTTTTGAAATATGTCATTTTTTTACTTCAGAGGAACTATTCTTATAAGAAATTTTATACTGATTCCAAAAATATACCTTATATTAATATGTTCAGAACAATAATTTTCACTATATTAGAAAGAAAAAAAAAGAATGAAAAATTAAAAAAAAAAAAAAAAATTAAAATAAAATAAAGATCACGTTTTTTACATTATTTTTAGAAATTTTGACCCCTGAGAAAAACGTTGGCAAACTGTAAAACAGGGCACGGAGAAAAATGAGAAAATTTTCTGAATTTTCGAATCGAAAAATGTTAAGGCCACTGCAATAACAATTCACTAACAGTTTTTATGCGACTAGAAAAGTTAACGCTCAATTTAAAGCAAATAAAATTGCAGTAACTATACGTTGGCACAAAAAGGAATTAAGAAACTAATTGCATTTTTATTTCGCACTCATTTCCTCGTTAAACAGTGAAATGAAAAATGGGTCGTCAACAGGTGATATTATCATGTCATTTAAGGAAATGGTGCAGAGGAAAGGGTTGCGTAGAGCTAAGAGGGGCGTTCCAGACATAAACAAACGTCCCGGATAATCGGAGTAGCAGATATTTGCAGATATATTGCAGCTAATTCTGTTTTCTTATCGCCACGAAACTCAGCCAAATGAAAGGGCATGATTCACTTAGTGTTCTTAGGCGAATAAGAACAATGTATCTCAATTAGAACCTGAGATATCCAAGGACAAAGCTATAAAAATTTGAGTTATCTGATTTTCAATGCTTGATGACAAATCTATGCTTAAATTATATGCATAAAAAAGAAGGACATCGGCCGTTTAGAACGGCCGTACCCGTACTACTATAACTACCATCAGATTTCTCAATTTTTTAAAAATATATAAGATACGTGCATCAGGGTTTTTCCTCTTGCACCATAGCACCCTAATCTATTTTCGTCTTTCTATTTCGATACTCAATACCGATAAAAAACACAAATAAACGACCGCAAAAATTTGCTATGACTGTGCTTTCAAGATAATCTATTTAACTGCTGTTGCGATGAATGTACGATAGGTGTGTTACGACGAAGGTAGGTCGTAACTGCATTATCAAAACAGTTATCACAATCCATTACGTGTTATCCTTGAGTTTCCGCTCGCTCGTCGTGTTTGATCACAGATAATACGAATTATGTTGATGGGGAGAGAAAGTCGGTCGCACGACCCTGTTCACATGCATTTTTACTGCATCACGTGAGTCATTTTCGCTGTCATCACGAGTTGATCCAATCAAACTATCAAATTATGAAACCGTACGTAAGTGTTCATGATGTTTAGGTACCTGCGAGGTGGTGGTATTTTTAACCACATCAGCTGACGATTGTAATCACCATCATTTCTAAACTGACGGTATTTTGATGAAACCGCAGACGCATGGGAGGTCATTGATCAGCTGAGAGAGCTCCAAAGCCATTTCGTCTACTACTCAACGCAGGAAGCTGAAATTTGAGAGGGAGACTGAAAGAAGAATGCTGAAGACGACTGAGATGTTATTGATCAGGTGATTGAGCCATTTTGTCTCCTATTCGATGCAGGAAGCTGAAATTTGAGAGGGAGGCCCAAGGGAGAATGCTGAAGACAAGTGGGAGGTCGTCAATCAGCTAAGTCAGCTCCAAAGCCATTTTGTCTACTATTCAACGCAGGAAACTGAAATTTGAAAGGGAGGGTCAAAGGAGAATGCTGAAGAAGACTTGAGAGGTCATCGATCAGCTGAGTGAGCTCCAAAGCGATTTAGGCCCGCCGCAAATTGAACCCAGCACACGCACAGCCCACGCCGACCCCATCCCCAACCCACGACCATGGGCTGGGTCGGGTACCGCATATTGAACCCAGTCGTGTGCCACGAGGGCAATCTTGAGATGGGGACAAAAAGGGTAAAATAGTTTTATGATTTTCCTAGGTCAATAATTATTGTAATACATAATTAACATATAAATAAATAGGAAATATGTATGTATTATGAGTAACCATGTAATGTAACATGAGCAATGAATTGTTTCAACATTTTTTCAAGTAACTAATAACAATAATAATGTTATAATAAAGAGTGTGTGCTTACCGTCCGTTTCCAATTCAGTCCCAATTTTTTCCCAAAGCTCATCTTTTAGTTTTGTGCTCATGTAGTTCGCATCAGATGTGTCGTACAGCACAGGATGGTCCCTGACAAGTTCAATAAACTTCTCATCAATTTTTGGTCATTCCAACTCACCCACGACCCACGAAAACTGTGCGGCACATACAAACGGACCCACGCGTGGAGAGCAACTGAGTGGGATAGCCGTGGGCTGGGTTCAATATACGGTACCTAATGCAAAACTGTGATTCACATTTCTACCCACGCGTGGGTCGGACGTGGGCTGTGCGTGTGCTGGGTTCAATTTGCGGCGGGCCTAAGTCTCCTATTCAACGCAGGAAGCTGAAATTTGAGAGGGAGGCTCAAGGGAAAATGCTGAAGACAAGTAGGAGGTCGTCAATCAGCTAAGTCAGCTCTAAAGCCATTTTGTCTACTATTCAACGCAGGAAACTGAAATTTGAGAGGGAGGCTCAGGGAGGGTCAAAGGAGAATGCTGAAGAAGACTTGAGAGGTCATCGATCAGCTGAGTGAGCTCCAAAGCCATTTTGACTCCTGTTCAACGCAGGAAGCGTCTATTTCACGCGGATCTCCTTATAGAAAAACTGATCTACTAGTCACCCCATGGAATTTGAGATATTGTCAAAATGTGTCCAATTTGTTGTATTTGAACAGAGTGACGCGTCGTTTCCTTTAGTTTTCGACCTCCTGAATCGAATGAGACCAACCGGCCCTCAAACCGTCACTCCCACGACAGAAGAGTTGAAGATGAGCCATTTTTTCGCAGATACGCGGTTTGAATATAGTAAAAACGGTAGGCCACTCACAACAACCCATACATTCCCCGATTTCGCTACATCGTTTCGACGTAATAATTTACAGTCTTGCCAGTGTGGTCGGGATAAGAGAAAATACCACATTTTCACCCAGGCAGTATAAACTGAATGCGTTATTATGGATGCGGGCGACCTGGATCGGGGTATCGTCCCGTTTCCCATTGTAACAAGCGGATTTTACGACGCCGTTAAAACCCCTCGGTGACTCCTTGGCGAAGATATCACAGCATTGATAAAGCCTTTCCATGGGAAGCTGGCAAAACACCACAATGGAATGCAAGTCTATCGCAGAAATGTAGACACTAAAAAATAGTGATCGACCGGGCTTTCTAATAAAAATAATATAAAACACCGCGAACGAGAGTAACATGACCTAATGAGCAAGTTTTATTTCTTTTTATCAATGAAGGCCTGTGCCTACCTGTTCAATATAATAGAAGACTCACAAAGAGAGATTTTCTAATAAAACATTTTAATCCTTTCAAGACTCCTACGATGAGGGGGAACTTCTATATGTTCTATGGGATCTTCTATGGGAACCCGTGATGTCAAAGCACCCCGCCAAGTGTTCAATATCTTAGTTTCAACGCATATTTGTTTAAGGAATTATGGACTTTTAATCAATCATTTCGTCTCGTACTTTGTTCTTCAACCAATTCTATACCAGGGTGTCTACTAGACTAAATTTTAAAAATCGGTGGCCTTTTACTTCTTAAGTAATAGCGTAGTTGCAGAGTTTCAACAGTAACTGTTCCCGCCATCTCTAATCTGTTGTCTCATTGCGACCGATTCACTGTGCATCTGATGCGGAGAAACTGCATTAGACGCATTTGCATCTGTCTACTTTGCCGACGTCTTGCATCTGTCAGTACTATAAAGATTCAAAAATCTCAATTGATTCTTTCGTATGTTCCGTGATGTTTTGATATGTTCCGTGACTTTCGGAAATATCCGTGCCCTAATATTAAATCTGTAGACACCCTGTATACGTCCATGCTACAATATATGAGGAAGCTATACTGCCCACCCAAAATAGCAGATGTTTTTGAGATGCGAGCTTGTGAGCATATAGACCATCAAACTATGCCCACACATCATTCTGCTCTAGATGTCAAACTAATCTAAATTTTACTAAAAGGATTGATTTGATATTTTTTAATAATTTTTGAGATGCGAGCATCCATACCACCAAATTATACAAATCATTCAAGTCTATTAGACCAACAAGATCTATAGTTCACGAAAGTGATGCTAGGCGGGCATACTTAACAGAAAATTGTCAATGAGACTTTTTAGTCCTACAAGTGTGACGATGAACTAAAGCAAGTTACAGTTTATCAGTTCAGACAATGTGCATCTCTCCCAACAAAATTTGAATATTTCTCAATTTAAGTACAAAATTGAACCCAATAAACAATATCAAACATAAAAGGTCAAGACCAAGAGGTTCAACTGTGTGTCTCCACATAAATTTCGCATAACCTTCGATTTTAACATAATTGACCCTAGTAGCATCACCAGATATAACTGGTCATGACTGGGATGTCCGAAGAGGAACCCAAAATTTATACTTAAACATACTACAGTTCATCAATCAAATAATAAGCTCTGAAACCAAACCTACTAAGGACAAGGCAACAATGCAATTTGGGGTTATTCGGTGACACACAGCTCTTGTGAGCAACCTGTTTTGTCTTGGAAGATCACCTAATATCTTTGCCAAAACTTATTACGTTCAGACTTAAAAATAGTTCTCCACCTACACCTGTCACAAATGGTAAGTTGAGAAATCCAGATAATTTTTTGAGATTTTTCTATTAATATTTTAATTTGTATCAAATTTTCCATAGGCTCAGATTGCTCTCTCTTTCATGTGTAAATTAAAACATAAGACTGAAATAGGCGTTTGCTTTGTTTTGTGTCTGTCACAAGGTTTTATTCTCTCTCGCTACAATTTTCTAAATGCTATATTCAGGCGGATAATATTAAGTATTCGTTGTATTAAGAAGGGTTTTCTAGCGCAAGCAAACCAGAAGCTTACCAGTGAGTCGTACTGTACGAATAGGGAATCGTCGTATGATTGTATGAAACGATACAAAAGACCTTCGTTTAAGCCCTATAGAATCCTAACGAGTAATGCATCCTCTCATAATGAAAGAAGTATCAAATTATAAACAAGTTTATCATCTGTGGTTTAATTTTTTCAGTAAAAATAGATGAGGTAGAAGGAAGGGGACTTTGGAATTGTGGGTACGTGTTAAGGCAACATCGAAATCTGGCTTTTTTGTGTACAATTTAATTTACTTGGAAAGTGCTGGCTAGTGAACTCATCCTTTCATTTGGTCATGGCGCAAGGTGTGCTGCGGGAAAAGTGCCACGGAGTTGAAACGAGTTTGGCAACTCGGCGGGAGTGCTCCTTGGTGACACCGCCTTTGCCCTTAGGGGCTCCCCACTTTTTATTTATTTATTATCTTATTTTTTCCAATTTAATAAATTGCGTCTCTCTCAGTCTCAGAATCCATTTCAATAGAGATCTTGCGAAAATTGTTATTTTTGATGTTATTGGAACAATTGCATAGCAACATTTTCTCCATAAATTCGTGAGGGAGTGAGTGAGAAGGGTGTGTGGGAGCGAGGAAAGGAGGAGAATCGTGGGGGGGGGGGGATGTGAGCCGAGTTACAGTCAAGAGTTATAGAGATTTTCTCCCCCCCTCCCCCCACGCTACAGTGTGAGATTTTTCGTTGTGAAGATACTCTGCGTCTGGGGATACGGGAGATAACTCTGTAGTGAGAACTAAAAGTGCCGGGGAGAGTTATCGAGGATGGGACGGTTTGCCGGGGCGGGAGGGGAAGGGGGAGCAGCCACGCCCTGCAGAGTGCACTGATCTCCATCCGGGTAGCGGGTAGTGAACGAGAGCCTCCGCCTCACATCCTCGTCCTCCTCATCGGTTGGAGAAGCAGACGGCAGGGGCGAGCGGGGAGGGGAGGCAGGATATGACGTCACGGAGCCTCCTCGGGTCAAATATTCCCAACAGAATCCGGCGGGGCGGGGTCTGAGGAATGGGGTTCTTGATGGGTTCAAAGAGCCGAGAGAACTTGCCGTGGAGGGAGGAGGGCTGTAGTGTTGCGGTATCGCTCTGCTCTCCCCTGCCGAGGGTTAACTGTTGTAGGCATCATATTGAATCTTATATAAATGTAGCATTCCCCAGAGAAATTAATAATTTGTCCATTAAAATTAATGATTTTTCCAGTGAAAATAATAACCCCAAATGTAGAAATGACCCATAAAAACTTTTCTTCCGTGTTGAGTAGCTTCTTCACTATAAGAAATCTTGATAAATCTGATCTTGAAAAATGAAAGTAAAGAAACCACTTGTCTGTATCGTTCTATAAATGCAAGGGAATCCTGGGGCCTACTTCATAAAGCGACAAGTGACAAGTTACAAGCCGATTTTATGTACAAGTTGTAAAAAATTAGTGTGCGAGCGTTTCATAAAGGTACAAGTGTAGACTTGTAATGCACTGTGAAAATTAACAAGAGTACAGGCGAATTTGGACAAGTTACAAGTGTTTCCCCACATTTTGAACAAGTCACTGTTCAACAGCAGTTAAAAATGGCCGATTTTTAACCTACGTCCGAACGGATGAGATATTTAGGATGTCTTCCGAGACCCTTGAAAGATTCAAATGGTGCGTGACCCTATGCAATTTTTCCTGATCGGGTATTGACGATCTCCCTCTCATTGAAGAACAAAATGAAGTGTGAAGATCATCTCGAAGTTACAGATGACATTCCTAACCTAGCAGCATTATGACTTGATGAACTGATTAATCATTTCAGCTGAATGAAGGATAAAAATCCTATTATGCCAGCCATCAGAATAAGTTGAAATCAAATACACACTTTCTCCACTTTTCAGTTTATAATTTGTCTGTCTTCCAATCATTCACCTTGTCAAGTACGATAAACATCCTATCGTGTATCAATACCGTTTTTATATTATGATTCACTGACAAAACTCCAATTTCGGCATCCCAATTGACGTTGTTCATTTCGTTTGTCCCTACATGGCATTTTTCTTTTCAACTACACTTGTAAACTCAACTTCTACAAGTGAATCTTATCTACACTTGTACTCTTTGTTTTGGTGAAACACTTGTTCTAGTTTACCTTACATTACAAGTACCTGTACTTGTTAACTTGTACACTTGTAACTTGTTGTTTTATGAAATAGGCCCCTGGTAACATTTATTGGCGATGTGATAATGTTTCTAACGCATTACAAAGAAGGCCAACAAGAAAACATTAATAACGTACTGATGTATACGAATGGAAGTAGAAGGAGTGGATCTCTTGTTTTTCTCCCGACAAGCGTGATATCTGGTAAAAAATGCCAGATAACGCACTGGACGAAGGCTTGTTGTGTTGTACGGGGCCACGCTACTCCGGAAACGGACCGCCCTCTCGACATTCATTCATCCCATTCATGAGACCACTCTTACAAACTTGAAATAGAGAATTCCGAAACAGATACGTGGAAGAGAGATAAAGAGCTATCAAGGAGAGAAGGACCAACTGCGCAAGCGCGAGGAGTGTATTCAATGGGTCTCCGAGCATGAGAAGCTCGAGGTAGAGCGCAGCACGTAAACAAGGACCTTACCGATCTGCTCTCCTTTCTTGCCTATAAAGGAAGTCGAGACGGACACACGTTGTTGGCAAACACACATTTGTATCTCAATTTAATCGGATTTATTTGATTTAAATACGATTTTTTATTGAGATACCATATTTTCATTTTATAATGTTCGCATAACGGTCTCTCCAAGTAAATATATAGTACCTAAGTGAAAATGAAAACGTTCCAGGCAAGCAAAATAATCGTACGTGTGAATTATCGTAGTATATTATGTTAAATTGTTTTAGAAATTTGAGCACTTTGAATGCAAATGAATGTCAAAAAACTCGTCCCAAATAATATTCTGGATTTCAAATTTTTAGTTGACAGTTTCTACATAGCTTTTTCACCAAATATTAATGAAATTTAAGAAGGTACACTTTTCAGCATAATTTTGTAATAATTCGATGTTGTTTAACTTTCCTTGACGAAAATTCCACTCAAACTATGAATTCAACAATTTTCAAACCGTTTCCGCCATTTTTTAGGGATTATTTATGGCAAATTTTCTGAAATTTAGCCAATTTAATGATCTCAAAACGTGCTGGCCAACGAGTTCATCATTTCGTTTAAAAAGCTTGGTTTTTTGACGCAATAACGGAATTTTTATCTCAATCCTAAGGGGAGTTATTGTCTGGAAGGACACAGATATTCTATCCAAGCGAATATGTATAATATACAATAATATATCCATATTGGTACGGAATTAACTATTTAAAAGCACTCACCATCAGGGTCGACCAACGAAGCGGATTGGATAATTTGATCGAGGAGAGCGGCAGCTTCCTCGGTAGACGCGTACAGCAACCGGCACGCGAGCGTGTCCAGCCCATTTTTCCCGAGATATTCCCTGAAAATAAAATATAACACTGTTGAAGAGAACTGAATATGAAAACGAATATAGTTAATTCGGAGGAACTATCAAAGGAAGGTGGCCAATCTCTGGGAACATGCATAGATATAAAATTCAAGTATGCAATGGGCATATTCATACACAACAGGTCTTTTTGACAATTCAGGTGGAATGGGTGGATTATGGGCAACGTTTTTTTGGCTGACAGTCCAGATATCATCATTCTATGGAAGGGCACAGAAAGACAACTAATTCTTTTCACGAAAAAATCAATAAATTAGATCCCTATATCAAATTCACCCTCGAATTCGGCGGGAATAAACTAAATTTTCTTGATCTGTGTAGAGCTGAGTGAGCTAAATTCTCTCCCGTTCACCCTAGGAAGTAGAAATTCGACATGGAAAATCTCTGGGTCATCAAGAGACGATGGGAATGGAGGGTCCCTTCCTGGTCAGATGAATGAACTAAATTGTCTCCTATTCACACTAGGAGGTTGAAATCTTATAGGGAAACGCTTTGGGACATTAAGAGACAATTAAAATGGAGGGTTTCTTCCAGATCAGCTGAATGAACTCTCTCTCTCTCTCTCTCTAAAGTAAATTCTCTACTGCTCACCCTAGGTGGTTGAAATTTAATAGGGAGACTCTTTGGGACATAAGAGGTTATTGAAATTTAGAGATTTTTCCCTATCAGCTGAGTGAGCTAAATTCTCTTGTGTTCATCCTAGAAAGTAAAAATTGTATAGAGACTCTTTGAATTAATGAAGGGCGATTGCAATGTAGGCTGGCTCTTTCCTTGTCAGCTAAGCCCCGCGTTACACCTGACGATCTATGTTCTTAGAGGTTATATTTTGATAAATACTCTGATTCTCCAGCGTGTTTCTAATAAAGTAGTTCTTAGTGTAGGCTATTTAGATTAAAGTATGTATTGGTTATAGATTGTTGAATTGTCCTTAGTGTGTTGGGTTTGTTGAGGGTAGAGAAATATACAGGCTTCTCTGATAATGTGGTTTAATGCTTTATGTTGAGCGCTTTCGCCAAATATATGGCCTCTTCAGAGCTTATTATTTGATTGATGATCTGTATAATGTTCAAGTATAAATTGGGATGCCTCCTTGAACATCAGTCATGACCAGTTAAGTTTGGAGATGTTACTAGGGTCAATTTTGTGCTAAAATCGAGGGAAATGCAATTTTCATGTGGAGAGACACACATATCTGAAACTTGAACCTCTTGGTCTAGACCAGTTATGTTTGATATTGTTACTGGGGTCAATTTTGTACTTAAATTGAGAAATATGGACATTTTTATGGGGAGAGATAAACAGTGTCGAGATTGTTAGCGAAAGCGCTCAGCATAAAGCATTAAACCACATTATCAGAGAAGCCTGTAAATTACTCTACACTCAACTAACCCAACCTACGAATAAAGTATGTTGAATCCAAGGCTCCCACAGTACATATAAGATCCATCAGATGTGTCGAAAGTAAACATGATTTCAAAAATATATTTAGGTTATTATGGGAAAATCTTATCAAGACAACAATCTGAACCAATGAGAAACCGAAGAAAACCCGGAAAAATCGCCGACAATAGGACAAATTACATAGCAATTGAAAACTAATAATAGCAGGGAATTTTTTGATGTGTTAATACATCGTTATTTTAAAATGTGATCTATTTTAGTTTATGGTGAAATTACGGAACATGGGATGAAACGCAATAAATCGTTAATCACAACAATCACACACATTTCACCTTGGGTACATATTTATTTGATGGTTACTGCAGATGGTAAATGTTGCTGGATACAACATGACCTGTGCCAGAGATGAGAGCATTTTCATTTTATCAAGTTCCACGATAATACTTTTTTTATGTTGACTAAGTAGAGTTTTTTTTCTGTTATATTGATGGGAAATGAGTTGTACGATTGATTGTTTGGTTTTATTGAAAATCATCTAGATGCGTAAAGAACTGAGTCGATATTTTTTCACCGAATGGTAGACCGCTCGGATAGGCATCGACAATTACGACGGCAAATGGTTTGGCAGCTGTGATCCAGCGCGAAAACGGGAAACTAGAGTAATCAGAAAGCGGAGTAATAACAATCGGGAAAACAATCGGAAGGTTGTGTACTCAAAAATAAAAAAATATTAGACCGGGCTAAGAATTTCACGAAAATTTCGATGAATTTGAGTAATTTTGTATTATAGATGGAAGTAGGTATGAAATTTTGAAGTTTTCACTATAACAATTCAAGATTGCAACACAGGTATCCGTAACAGCGGAAAAACTAGGAATGAGAAAGGTCCATTCCAAGGTTTTTCCATTTGCAGAGGAAATGGAAGAACGGGGGTAGGTATATAACGACATAAAAACTTATAAATACTTGTTTATGTGGTATTTAATCGTTGAAAGAAGAATACTTAGTAAACAACGAATTTCGGGAGTTCACGGTAAATCTGAAGATTGTACAGATTTCAAGTTACGATTCCACGGGATGGTTTAAAATACATTAAACATTGACACGTCAAATTGGAGGTTCAACACATCAAATCAGAGGTTTTACATATCAATCATGATGTTTTTGATTTCAAAATGCAGGTGTTTTGTTCCAAATTGGATATGCTTGTATTGTACACGTCGAATCGGAAGACGAAATGCACGTAATGTACACGTCGAATTGGAACGACGAAATACATATTATACACGATTTAATTCTAGAAAAGCAGTAAACAAATAATTGTGAAATTAGTAATGATGGAAGTTGTAAATATGATTGGAGTAAGACGTTTCGAAAATCACAACAAACTCATGACTAATCATAGGTAATCAACAAACATGAATGAACTGAACACTACGTTGCCAAACGGCTTCGCCTCGACAGAAAGGACTTTTCAGCGTTTTATTTTTCTTTGTTTCTCTGTAAGTTCAACAATAGAGTGGAGCTTTATACATGAGATAATAACGCTCATTTCTTTATCCACCAAAATTATGTGCAAAATCTCCAATTTGATGAGTGAAACCTCCAATTTGACGTCTAAACGCTATACACTAAACAGGTTTAGGGACTTTGGTTTTACCAAGACACCTGACGAAATTGGGGGGTTACCTCCCACGCAGTTAAGTCGTAGACAGCAGCTGGGCTGGCAGCTGCGTGAAGTGTGATTCACAATAGAAAGTTGTGGATAATGGGGCAATGGGAGCGAGGTAGGTCGGACTGAACATCCAATAGGATGTTTGGCCATTTGAAAAGTCAATGGAGGTATTATAGTGTCATACATTCATGGTCCATTTCGGAAATCGATTCGTCGAAAATCGAAGTCATAGAAAAATATTGATTTCACGAGCTTTCGTTGAGTTGAATAGTCGAAAATCGAAATTAAGTAGCTCCCTTGCGGGAATTGGTGGAAGCAAAACAATGCAGGAGTTACCTTTTGACCAGGTTATAAATAATAAAATGGTAAAAATATTTTTAAAAAATAAACGTAAAACTCAACTATCTATAAGCTTAAAACTCGAGAATTTTAACAGATTCATTGGCGCATCACCAGATTTGAATAAAGAGAACTACTAACAGTTTTAGCGAACATGAAGCTATTGCAATGGGACAACAAAAGTTTACAATTTTTCGCAATTTTCTTCATGGAAATCCATTTGAGGAACCCTGAAACGCACTTTGAGGCACTATAATTAATTATACATTGTATATTTATGTGCCTTTGGATTGAGATAAAAAAATTTGCTCCAAAAAAATCAAGTTTTCCAAACTTCATGAGTTTTTTTAGCCAGCATATTTTGAGCACATTAAATTGATTAAATTTCAGAAAATGTGGTCCACAAACTCATTTAAACGGAAATTAGAGCATTGAAAAATGTATGCTGCACAAAACTATACTGAAAAAATGTACCTAAATGTCATTGATATTTGCTGAAAATTTTTGATTAAAAAAATGCAAAAAAGTTCATAATCTAAAATATTTTTTCAGCCGTAGAATATTATTTAAAACGAGTTTTTCTGCCATAAAATTGGTAGCCAACAATGTCTTTGCACTCAATATTGATCGAATTTCAAAACGGCGTACATAATAATATATTTTACGATAATTTAAGAAAATTCGCTCACACGATCATGCTGCAGGACCGGAACTTTTATTGATAAGGATGTTTCGATAAGCAGTGGGATCGTAGCTACTTTTCGATGACTCGACGTCGAAATATGACTTTCGAAGCCTACCTGTCAAAATCGAGTGACCTCGCGCATTCCCACTCACTCAAACACGTCGATCAAGAATACCCCTAACGAGCAATGTGCTCAAAAATACAAACATCCCAGGGCAAATAATTTATTAAGAGGGTTTGAAAGTTGAAATGTTTTTATTTTTGCCTGTTATAGTATCGGAGTAAAGTAAAAATTTAAGCTCAGCCACAATACTATCTTCATTAGTTTTGAGATAAGAAGTTTTGAAGACTGTAACCTGTCGGGTCAACTTGGTGCATTTCTGAACACCGAAGGTTTTGTTAGAACAATGTTCCAACCATCAAAACCTTCCCAACCCCATGAAATTTCCAGAATGTGTGGTTGTCATCGTTGGAAAATGGGTTAAGCGAGATAAATTCTTGAAACTGGAATAAGAGAAGGTAACATCAAGTAAGAATTTCATAAGATGTTATTGCATCATACACAAATTTGGTTCCGGAAGTTAAAATCATTATAATAATTTTGAATAACAGCATCTGGTTGGGCAGCTGTGTGATCCCCGAGAAAACTGAAACCATGGAGTAAAAACGAGAAAGCGGGGTATAACAGTGGAAAAACTGGGAATAAAAAGGTAATAAGAGAGTGAGGTAGGTCGAACTAACGGTTGCATGTTTGGTCATTTGAAAGTTGACGAGACTGTGCTTAAAAAAAACTCCTGAGCCAAAAATTTATTTTAAAACTCTAGAAATGTGTATTTTTATTGTTACGTTACGTTTATCGAAATGGGTACGTTATCGTTGGAAATGGATTATAAATTTTTGAAAACAAGGATACGAAATGGTAACAATCAAGTAACATAAGGCGTCATACAGTAGGTTGGTTCCAGAAGTTTATATAACAATTTGAAGTAACGATAGCAGCTGGTCGGGCAGCTGTGTGATCCCTGAGAAAACAGGAAACATGGAGTAATAACGAGAAAGCAGGAACATCAGGGGGGTTAACAGTGGAAAAACTGGGGGGAAAAAGCTAATAAGAGAGAGGTAGGTCGGACTAATAACACGGTTGTATGTTAGGCCATTTGAAAAGTTGATGAGAGATTGATCAAAAAACTCATATCATTCCTGAGCCAAAAATGTACTTTAAAACCAGAAATGTGTGGTACTTCATCATTGGAAATGTATCAAGAGTGGTAAATTCTTGAAAACAGGGATACGAAATGGTAACAAGTAGGTAACAATTCTATTAGGCGTCATACACAAAGTTGGTTCCAGAAGTTCTCATAACAATTTGGAGTAACGATAACAGCTGGTCGTAATTTGGCCATTTGAATAGTTGATGAGAGATCGTGCTCATGAAACTTGACATTCCTGAGACAAAAATGTGCATTGAATCTTGAAATGTGTGGTACTTTATCGTTGAAAATGTATTTAGATAGGTAAATTCTCGAAAACGAGGATACGAAATGGTAACAATCAAGTAACAATTCCATAAGGCGTCATACACAAAGTTGGTTCCAGAAGTTTCACATAACAATTTGGAGTAACGATAGCAGCTGGTCGGGCAGCTGGGTGATCCACTATGAAGACGGGAAACATGGAGTAATAACGAGAAAGCGGGGTGTAACAGTGGAAAAACTGGGAATAAAAAGGTAATAAGAGAGTGAGGTAGGTCGGACTAACGGTTGGATGTGTGACCTTCTCCCTAGGTCATTGGCGCCACCAAGACGGCCGAGTAGTTGCCCTATGGCAGATGGCACTCCCCGGTCTGGGGGGCCGGAAGGGAGACGTTTCCGGCCAAAGGGGCCTTCGCTTCTCCCCCCTCTTTTTCCCCGCTTTTTCTACCGTCTCTCGAATGGCACGCGGAGAGAAAATTCATCTTGACAAGGTTTCTTCCTCACTCAGAGACAGACAAGAGAGAAAATTCCTGTTGATTTTCTCAAGGGGGCAATCGGAAAGTGAAAAGTAGGTACTACAAGCCACGCAGTAGGATATACATAAGTGGAGAAAAAATTTGCCCGCGGTAGTTTTCTCTTCAGAATATATGATGGATACAGCCAGAAGAACCGGTAACAGTCTGGACTCAATAGAGAATCGCAGAATAACTGCAGATTCCCAATTGGGCAATTTTTAACAGGTCAGAAAATGACAGGCAGAAGGTGATCAGGTGCAAGGACAGGTGTAGGTGACAGCACACACAGAACTACTTACATGCAAAGTGAAGAAGGAAAAATTTTCGATCTATACAACCCGTTGAACCCACGCACAAGGACATAAACCTACTTATCTACTAAAAAGAACAAATCGCCCAAGGTATTTTTTTCTCACGAATATAATAGGTACATCCCCTAGAGGACCTCCTCAACAACATATCATATTACTCGGAATAGAAATTCCGATATTGCCCCTCCCCCCCTTTCCAAGATTTTCTAACGTGTCTCGAATGGCACGCGGAGAGAAATTCATCTTGACAAGGTTTCCCCTTCACTATATCGGAGAGATAACAGAGGAGAGAAAATTACCTGTTATGATTCCTCAAAAAGCACTCGGGAAGTGACAGGTAGGTACTACCAAGCCTCGCACAAGTCGTGGGGCTTTATCCACATTTAAAGTTAAGAATAAATTCACCAGAGGAATTTTTTTCTCAAGATTATTCAATAGACGTGTGAGGGGAACCCCCCCCCCCCCCCCCCCCCCAAAGACCTCATTTGATAACACTGACATTTCTATAATGAAATTATGATTCGATAATGAAATAATGATAATTTTGAAATTCCCAGAAGGGGGGAGAGGCGAAGAAAGGGAGACGTTTCGGGCCAAAGGGAAAGGTTAATCCATTTTCCTACAGCTCTCGTATGGCACGTGGAGAGAAAATAAATTCATCTTGACACAGTTCCTCCAGCTCTCTATCGGGAAGCCAACAGGAGGGACAGAATTCCTCTGTTATGATTTTCCAAAATGCACTCGGAAAATGACAGGTAGGTCTACTAGGTAGGACTACCACCCTCGCAAACAAATAAACTAATTAGGCATAGTGCAGAAAAAATTTGACAGAGGAAGTTTTTTTCAAGAATATTCAACAGGAGGACCCTTAGAGGACCAATGATAACCCCACAGCAAAACATATTCATTGGAATGAAAATTCCGAAAATCCCAAGTCGGAGAGAGGGGTAGAGAAAGTGAGATGTTTCCGAGCAAAGACCCCCCCCCGAAATCTCTCGAATGGCACGCGAAAATTCTTCTTAACGAGGCTTTCCCCCTCCATAAAGGGGAGATACAAATATGTAAGAGAATATTCCTGTTGATTTTTCAAAAACGTTGGGTAAATGACAGGCAGGTACTACAAGCCACGCACAAGGACACATACTGAAGCGAAGAAAGGAAGGTATAACACGCTGTACAACCAGTAGGACTAACAGAGAGCTCTCCCCACAATAGTATAGATGGGTATTAATTACAAAGAAAATTCCATAATTCCCTGATCGAGTCGCCGTGTCGGCCAGGAATGTTGCGGATCTGCCGCAAATATTATTATTAGGACGTTTTGGGTTTTGTAAAAATCAATTCATTTGGAAACGATTTAGGCAACTAAAATCAACTTCACTACAATCAATTTGGCATATGATAAATTTCTAAATTAACATAAGTTTGTTGTTCTGAGAAAACATAAAGAGACTTTCCCGAACAATCGAGTTGAGTCACGAGATTCTAGACTTTGACCAACTAATCTAAATGTTTACTGAGGGATTGACTACTAAATGTTACGTATTTTTGAGATGCGAGCGTAGCGAGCATCTTGACCACTAACCTAAGCAGAAAACAGATCTGTGTAAAATCTCATGGCGACTGGAGCGCTGGGAATGCCACGCAGTGGGTAGTCGAACTAAACAGCAAGTCAGGGTCTAGAGTCTCGTGACTCGACTTGATTGTTCCAGAACGTCACGTGAAAACATATAGTTATGATTGTGAATTGTAAAAGAATGATGATGTAGATGATTTCAACTAACAGATAAAAAATAGGTAAAGACAAAAGAATATATCAACAGGAAGAGAAAAACGGATAGATACGACCTGTAAATCAACGCTTCCATTACATTTGAGAGGGGGGGGGGGGGGGGGTTTGGCTTAAGGGATCTTGGTCCCCCCCCCCCCCCCAAGTTCCCTGGAATGGCACACGGAGAGAAAATTCCATTATGATTTCTCAAAAGGCACTGGGAAAAAAGGTTGATATTACCAGCCCTCGCGGGAGGACACAGAAATGGAGAAAAAATTAGACCCCGGCATTTTTCTCAAGAATATCAATAGAGACAGCCACATTGCATCCACAACAGATGTCATCCGATAACTTACAGAATTGCAGAAAGAGAGAAAATTCCCCAATGATGATTTCTCATCGAAGGAAGGACGATTTGAACCGAGGGTTCTCAATCCAGAAAATGACAGGTAGGTACTAACAGCCACTCACGAGGAATGTAGATGGTAGTTTTCAATAAAAAATACAGTATAATATATATACAGCCCATTACACCTAAACAATCGTCACCCGATCAATTACAGAGAGAATTCCAAAAAAGAGAACTCAGAAGGTGCTACAGTCGGTCATCAGTTTGATTGGTTGTTTTTCCTAGCCGCTTTCTTTCCCTCGGCCAATGGGATTCAAGCTCTCTCTCATTGATAAGTTAGTTCCCTCATTTCAGTTGAGCTTTGACAATTATATTTAAAAAATCAAATAATAATGAATGGGGCAGTGAATTTCAAAGATAATTCGGTAGGATTCGATAAAATTAAATATCAAAAACATGAGCAACAATAAAATAGCAGATGTACAGCAAGCTAGGCTTGTCTGAAGATGATGCCACAGCATGTTCGTTACGAAAACTGACATTGTGGCGGATATAGAAACAACCACGTCTCCAACCAACTTGGGCGGGGAACAACAGTTTCTGCAACGAAAATCCAAGACATCAATGAATGATACCATTCAAAAATGGGATGGTATTGATATATTTTTCATCAAGCGGTTCACTTATTAGTAACAAATCTCATATTTATGGTACATATTAATTGATGTTCTTGTGCATATTATGGCAGTGATGTGGGAGTAATCAATGGTTTTGAATGTAGCAGGGTACTCTCGCCACGTCATGCAAGATGAAAACGTGAAGTTGGAAAGAGCATTCAAACATATACATCAGCTATACGAATGGAAAAATGTTGAATGGGAGTCTACTTTTCTTTCAAGTTGGTGCGTTCATGTTGAGGAATGTCTGTAACAGAATTGTTCAGAATACACAAAGGGGGGGCTGTTAAATATGAAAGTGGTTATTCAGCAGGTGGTTCAAACGTTCAACTTAACGGTGAATTTATGGGTTATCAAGAGGAACATGCGTTGCGGAGAAGTAGGGGAGATTTCTCGGAAAGAGGCGAATGCCATTCCGAAGCTTCAAAACAACGTGCGAGCCCCGATGATGGGGTGGGGAGACATTCCGGTTTTCAGGTAGTGAAATTTTTCTGGAGAAAGGGCCTTTGAGAGGGAGCGAACAGGGAACGGAAACCAAAGCCAACGAGACCGGCAAGCCAGAAAAGAATATACCACGTAGTCATGGGCGATACTGTGATTTTTCAGTAACAGGTTCTCCTGATACTGCTACTTTGAAATGATAGGTTCTAGTAATAGGTGATTCCAATAACGGTGATTTGCAGAAAGCTGCTCAGAGCACCGTCACCTGTTAATTTCTCTCCCAAACCTATGACTGAATAGGTATAATAGATAAGTTGACTGTTGAGATTGTATATCAATGGTCAAATGTTTATCGTTTATATGCACTTTTAAATACATACTATAAATTTGTCCAAAAACATCTCATTTGGCACTTTTGTTATTTTTGTCAGTTATTGTAAGAAACACCTACTAGTTTTCTGCTATTCCATGGTAAACTAGGTACGATAGAGTGGAAAAAAAAAGATTATAATAAAAATACCCCTAAAATTACTAATAAGAAACAGAAAAAAATGTGGGTACTGTAAACGGAACGGAGTCAAAGCAACTGATTCGGAGCTGTTACGTTCATTTTCCATCCCTTCTCTCATACTGTGATTGTGAACAGGTTCAAAAACTGCTACTAGAATGTGAATGGGAAAGATGGATTTGTACCTATACTTACTACCTGGCAAACCACAAATCGGCGCTAACACTACCCACTCCTTACCCAATCTGCTATCGAATGAATCACTCTTATGGGAGCGAGTAGCAGGTATTCTGAGGTAGCCTGTGATTTTGAATACTGCTATTTCTAAGTAATAAGTTATTTTATCCAGTGAAGCGAATTCCGTCCCACCACTAATACCACGCCACTGATACGGTGGACTTCATACAAAAAACGTAATAAGTATTTCAGACCTGAAAACCAAAATTTGGTGTTCGGACGTTCAAAAGTTGGAGTATAGAAGTTCCTAGATTATATTAAGAGAGGAAATCGTTGTCTGTCATCTGAAAACAGATCCAACACAAAAGAAACACAATTTCAACGAATTTCACTACGTAATAAGTTTCAGACATACAGTATGATCTTATGAGCGAATTTTCGTAAGCTATCGTACATACATTATATTTATAAATTGATTCGAAATATGAGCACTTTGAGCGCAAAGAAATGTTTTGACTTTCAAGTTTTAAATGGCAAACATAAAACTTGTTCTAATAATCTGATGGTCAAGCAAAGATGTTGGATTTCAGACATTTTTAGCATATATCAGTCAAGTATATTTTCAGCATTATTCTGAGCATACATTTTATAAAGTTCTAGTTTATAAGTTAAGTTAGATTTCATCTAGGGTTCAAATGTACATGTTTTTATATGAATTGTACTGGAATTAGTTTCAAATGATTTTTAGCAGATATGGGAGCAAGTGCTTCGCCAATCGTACGAAGGGTCCATCCATAACACAATTAGTTGCAGGAAATTAAATCAATTATAAAGATTGCTAACCTTAGCACAAGTGTATGTTATACTTGAAATATTCTAGAAGAATTGAAACACGCAGCATTTCAACTTACATACTACATACGCAGCATATTACATACATATGCTGACCTAAGCATATTTATGTATGAGTATATGTTATACTTGGGATATATACTAAATCAATCCTTTAAGCAATATACGTAAGATTATTTGGACAAATTGGTCAGAATAATGTGTATAGTTTGGGGGTCTTGTATGCTCGCAAGTTATTAAGAAGTTTAGGTAAATGTTGAACGCGTAAATAATTGGCAAATTTGCGATATTTGTGCCTCGCTTCGTGCTGTGGCGAGACACATCTGGAACGGTCCCTCTACCGATAAGATGGAAATCATGGCTCACCCGGTTGTCATGGGAAGACGTCAAACGATTATGACGCAATGAAACTCAAGCGCAGATAACTGGTAGTAAATACAACACCTACGCAGAAAGAATTCGCAGAGCAATCTTATATTTAGAACAAACCCACAAGTTACACTATATCGAAAAAGGGGTTCAACTAAGGAAATTACAATGTGTTGAAAAAAAACCTTTTGAAACTCGACAAGATCCCAACTAATAAGAACTGGCACTAGGTATAAAAACCTTTTGAGGAGATTAGAAAAATCATTCACCAGCTACCAAAAGTAAGCTAACCAAGCCAACCAGATCAGCTGGATCAGCTAATCAATAAAAGTAGACTCATGTCCACATTTTGAAGACTCCATTACCGTCTACATAACAAAATTAAGTATTTAGAATGATGCAATAACTACGCGGTTATGTTCATCGCAAGGAAAACCCTGATCAACTTATATATTCAACAAAGAAACAAAAATATTGGTTACAAACTGCCATTAAGATGGATGAATTATATACAATTACTATTGATCATAGTGAGATGTTCAATAAGTATTGAAAAGAAGTAGGTACCTAGTATGGAATTTTCTTCAGTTAACCAGGGCCTTGTCTTGTGTTTTTTTTTTCTTCAGACACTATATTTCAATTGCAGACCTTGTACACTATGTAAATTATCTGGTAAAAATAGAGAAATTTTGAAATTTGAAATCTAGTAGTTACGGGTGGAGGGGTCCGATGTCTCAACAGATGTCAGTACTTATTTCAGCAAGAAGGTGATTCCATATCCCGCGAAATTTGGCTATAATCATTTACATTTTGGATTTCAAAATTTCGAATCCTAGATGTTATTTATTGGATAGAATGTTTTACTTAATTAGCAAACAATAGCCTCCCAATCAGTGCAATTGAAACAAAAATTGCCCTCATTCTTCAAAGAAGAATAGTAGATGAAGAGTTTGAAGGAACTTAAGATATTTCTAGGTTGGTAAACACATATTTTCCACAGAAATAACATGGAAAATGCGACTATCTAATATTAGGATTCCCTTCAATACACGAATGCAATCAAGATGCGAGACTTTCTACCTAGTACGTAGAAGTAGATGAAGAAGTAGAAGAACAGTAGATGAAGAGTTTGAAGGAACTTGAATATTTCTAGGTCGATAAACACATATTTTCCACAAAAATAACACGGAAAATACGACTTATCTAATAACTAGGATTAACTTCAACGCACGAATGCAAACAAGCTGCGAGACTTTCTACCCATTACGTGTAAACCTGTACCTACCTACTCAAAGGATTGTGGGATTCAGTCAAATTTGAAATCAAATACCCAACAATTTTGGTTAATTAATTATAAACCCCATTCACTAATTTATTTTTATACACTTTTTATAAAGGTATGATTGAATCAAACAGATGCACGATTTCTAATTTCGTACCACCTAGGTACCTATCTAGTAAGTATAGTAATATTATATCAAATTACATACATATCCTACCGCAAATTTCTTGATTTTAATCCAAGAACCTCCCAATTTTGTGGTAGGATTGCAGTGAAGTTGGTATGATTAGTTTTCTAGATAGGAAGGTACCAACGTCAACATTTCTAGATATTAAAATACCTACTAAATTTGTGATATGTTTGCAATTAAGTTGGGGGGAAGTTAGTTTTGGTAGAATTTCTTTAACGTACGTTACTAACATTAGCTTATATTGATTTAAAAAACTGCCTAATTTGCAGTAGGATTGTATAATGAAGTTGGTGTAAGAACTTTTCTCGATAGGAAGGTAGGAAACCGTACATTTGTTTGGTTAATCAAATATAAAAAAATTGAATGACAATTGTTGGGCACTTTTAACTGTCCGCCAAGCATAACTTTTGGTGAAATAATAAATACTCATATATGTACCTATTCTGAGAAGCTTGGTGGTCCATGACACCTACACACAGGAATTACAAGGGCTGACAAAATGTATTGAAAATGGTAAGTAAATAGTAATAATAAATACGTAAGACGTATGTTGCGGCAAGAAAGAGGTATTTAAGTAAGCTAAAGTAATGCTAAAATGAACTTTTGCAATGCTCGCAACTAAAAATTAAAAATATCCTCAATCCTTTTGTTAGTCCTTTTGTTAGTAGAATATAGATTGATAATTGGACAAATAAGTAGATCAGAATGATTCGGAACAGAAAAGTGTTAATTAATGAATGGATGGGGTTGGAATTAAGTTCCAAAAATGTTGAGTGTTGAAATAAAATTTCTACCTGCCACCAATTTTTGAATGGAGCAAAAATGAGAGCAATTTTAGAGAGTTTTTGGATGAGTGAATAAAATGGATCGTGGCCTTACATCCCGTTGGCCTTGCCAGAACCCCTTTAGGCGGGATCCGTGGGAATAGGGTGTTTCGAAGTAAAACTCCCCACAAAAAAAAGGACGAGGATCACGTGCAAAGATGAAAACATCCCCTTCGAAGAGAAAAACTGGGCGGGGACCCTCCGAAAAATTCGGCCGTCTTTCCACCCCGAGCAACGCCGGGACAGAAAAAAAATATGGCGGGTATAAAAAGGACCCACGAAAACCGAGATAAATCGAAATAGTTAGTAGTTGAGGCGTAAGGACGAGGGGGGGAATGGCCGGATAGGGGTTGGATGCCCCCCGAAAAGAGGGGTGAGGAAACAACCCCGAACGCTATAATAAACGCTCGGTGGTAACTATGACCTTCGTTGGGAATTTCAACGGTGAAATGATCGTAAATGGGACGAATATGGGGAGAAATTGAAGGAGAGAAATTAAGTTTGGTGGCATGGGAGGAGGGTAACACGAGGGCGTGGGGTGGAATGCGGCCGGGAGACAACGTGGTGAGGTATGGAAGAGAAAAATTATAAACATTTCGTTCATGAAAGAAAAAAAAAGTGAAATACCAATGAAGAGAAAGTTGAAGGTGTTTGCTCGTAACACGAGGTTGACGATGAAGCACGTGTAAGGCCGGGCCGGGTGGGAGAGTCGTCTCAAACACAACACTTTCCTGGTAAATAGGAGAAAAGACGAAATAAAACGCACTTGTGTTCAGATGGGACCAATTGGCGGCTTTCACGGGCAAGGGGGGGATTTCAACTGTGACAAACTCGCGGAAAAATTGAACTTGAGGTCGTCACTAAAGGACGCGGAACTGAAAATCGGTAAAACGCGCGGTGGAAATGCGGTTTTATATAGTGAAAAACGGGGTTAAAAAATCACACTTGGAACTTTTGAAGATGAAAGCGAAGCCAACACATCTCGTGGAGACCGCTACGGAGGAAATGGCCGCCTCGGATCGGGCGGGAACACTAGCGGTGTCGGCGTGTGTTGCGGCGAGTTCTGGTACTTGAGCGGGTTCGGTTTGCCGTCGCGTGGCAGCGCTGGCGACCGGGTACCGTTCGGGCGTTTTTCCCTCGCTCGGGGGATACCGGTCCGAAACGTGTCCATCTTGAGATCCTCCGGTACAGGGGGGGGAAAGTAGCGTATCTTGGGATTGAGGGTTCTCAGGCAATGCATTTAGAGCTTTTTTTTTAGCGCATTTTCTTTTAAATAGGCCTTAACCCCATCTGCAAATTAAAAGTTTCTCTTTGTAAGTCCTGTAAACTTATGTGTGTTGAGTTTTCTGTCTGTTGTAATGGACCGACCTGTTTGACACGAATTTTCCGAGCGATACGACATGCTTTTAATGACGTCATTTTAATCTTTTCTCACGTTCATCATTGTACTGAAATTTTGGGTACCTACACTGCCTTATGGAGACCACTGGAAGTAATCATGTAGAAGTCAGATCTGCTGTGTGAACAATGTATTATAATGCTATAATTATAAATAGAATTCTGAACCTCCAATTGGACGTCCACTACGCCCGAATCAGTCGGACGAAAAGCCCCAACCTGGAATAGGTGTTTACTTTACTTTTACTATCAATATAAATTTGATAGTAGAATACAAGATTGAAGCATGTTCTATATTAGATAATTTTAGCTGAAGGCTTTAACTAGCAACAACAGGGCCCAGGCCCACCTCCTGAGGCGCGTAGCGACGAATTTTTTGAACTTTTTTTACACGTAAGTTGCAGCCAGGCATACTCCATTCTTTTGAATGAATAATCAAAATTAATTTCGAATGACGATCAAAAATTACTAGTCAATTTAATATAGGTACATCAACATCAATGGAGGATTTGAAAGAGTTTCTCTTTAAAAATTTGCTTATACTCCTCGAATGACTAAAATTTACGTAGAATTTAAAGGAGATGTTCGAGTTTGACATACTTTTCAAGAAAACCAATTTATATTGACATTGAAAATGTCTTAGTCGACGGGTCAACCGGAAATTTTGTTACACAAAGAAAAATCAGAAACTGCAACTCATTGGGACATTTTATGTCTTTAGTTGCAGACTCGTATGCAAGCTCCAAGAGCCACTCAGCTGATCCGGACCCTGGGCATCGTCAAGTAAATGTCTTAAGGCTAAAGGGGACGACAGTTGTGTGAGAGAGAGGGAAGATACAAATAGTTTATCTTGATTATCTCCTCACCAGTCAATCAATTTTCAAATCTAAATATATATTTGAGTTTGTCTCATCCTAGGCTATCGAGCGAACATAACAAAGTTTCCAAAAAAAATTTTTGTTGTTGAAATTTTGACTTTAAATTTTAATTGCTAATTTAATTTTTTTTAAATTAAAAAAATCGCTAATATCCCGTGTTTGGAAACAATTCAAGTGTATGTTGGCATAGGCATGAAATTTTGATTCTGAAAATTAGTGGCCGCAAGTGAGAATTGGGAGCGAAAAACGTGGTTCCAGGAAGACGAGTGTATTTGAGGGGCGCGTGCCTTGGCGACGCCCAGCAACTGATCTCATCCGCGCGCGCGTACGAACCCGCTTACCGAGCCGTCTCTCGAATTTTTGTACTTACTGCTTCTTCCACTTTTATCAAAATATACTTTATCAAAGTGTTAGGTGGGGTTTTATTTTCATTTGTTATAGGAACGTCCATGATAATAATTAGTTTTTATAGTTGGAACCTTTGTATTCGTGTGAAAACAACTGGAGGAGTTTGACGCACTGAACGTATTATTCATTAGGTAGGTATCTAATCTACCAACCTCGTACCTACCTACCTACAATCAGAGATGAGCAAACACATATCCGAAAATACAAATATGTATTTATCCTTTATTTTTTATTATTTTTATAGTTGAATTTCTTTGTAGGTACTTATATGAATAAATTTTTATTCATATTTTGGCTACGAATATTCAAAATGCATACTCGAAACTATGAATATAGGAATTGTATTCAAAGAATATGAATATTTCAGTACTTATAGAAGTGCATATTATTATTCAATTATTTTTGAATATGCAATAATAACATTCACGTATTCAATCAATATTAATATCTCGATAGGTACCTATTCAAATTTGTATTCATCATTCAATTTCACAAAACCTAATTTTTGTCTACTTGCTGCACTATTACAAAGATGAGTGAGGGAGCAAAATTGCATTCTAGTTATTTTTGGTGTTTACCACATAAGTGAAGGGAGTAGATCTCAAAATTCAACGTAGAATACCGAGAATTTGAGTAAACTTGCCTTTATTGGAATATCGCCTATTAGGCATCATAAATAGAATGGAAAGAAAAACGAACCAAAAACACACACGAATCTGGGCGCTAATAAAAATTTAGTTTTTCAGTTTTTTTGTATTTTGTTCAAAAATATTATTTTGAACAATTTTTTCCTGGAAAACGCTAACATCCCATATTTTTACATATCTCAACTACCTAAGTACTAGAATTATCCTCAAAAATAATTGTAGCGGGAATCAGACCTAGAGTAAGAATGAAGGTGTAAAAACGCAGTGCAAAATTGATGGTGATAGTGTCCTCTAGAAACTGTAATAGGTAATGCTTGTTGCTAGGCGTTGCTATGCGTTTGCCGGACGCGTCGGTTACGAGGGGGGTTTGCTACCACTGCAGAAAGGCGTGGAGCGGGGGGTTTCGCATTCGGGTTTATTTAGCTTCTTGATTTCTTGTTTATATTTTTTACCCGCAGACCAACGCTCTCTTCTTGCCTATCGCGGTTAGGTACCGGCGCCCAGATTCGTTTGTGATTTTGGTTCGTTTTTCATTCCATTCTATTTATGATGATGAATGAGTAATTGATGATAGTCAATAATGAATTTCGTTATGATTTATTGTTTGAATTATGTGAATTATTTATTGTTGAATTTGTAAATGATATTCATAATATTTACCTGTTATTGTGCAATACTTTACCTGAAAGCAGAATTTCGATGTATTTTGAAATGTAGTTCATTTACCTATCTTGTAAAACAGATACTCACTCAAATTCAAGGATCTTTAGGGTGAATTTCATCATCTTATTTTGGAAATACAATCATTAAAAAAAATGAAGAAAAAAAAAAAAAAAAAAAAAAAAAAAAAAAAAATACGGTTTCAGGGCTGGATTCGGCTGATTTGTGACAGATTTTTAAATTTAGTCCATTATCCTACTTTAAAATTATCATATATTACTAAAATTCTCGGTATTCTACGTTGAATTTTGAGATCTAGTCCCTTCACTTATGTGGTAAACACCAAAAATAACTAGAATTCAATTTTGCTCCCTCACTCATCTTTGTATTCGTGCAGCAAGTAGACAAAAATTAGAATTTGTGAAATTGAATGATGAATACAAATTTGAATAGGTACCTATCGAGGTATTAATATTGATTGAATACGTGAATATTATTATTGCATATTAAAAAATAATTGAATAATAATATGCACTTCTATAAGTACTGAAATATTCATATTCTTTGAATACAATTCCTATATTCATAGTTTCGAGTATGCATTTTGAATATTCGTAGCCAAAATATGAATAAAAATTTATTCATATAAGTACCTACAAAGAAATTCAACTATAAATAATAAAAAATAAAGGATAAATACACTGCCAAGGAAATGGCACATGAGCTTCCTCGTGACCTTCACAGTACGGCACCATTAAATTCCAGAAAACTAGAAACGACCGGTTCTGGCATCAGGGAATTAAGGTGGGAAATTGGAAGCTGAATGGTACATATAATAAATGTTGAGAAGATCAATCAAAGGTGACACACATACGTATGGCACCTCATGGGACTCTACCGGGATCATCTCTGAAAATTTGAACAAAATCCGATAAAATTAACTAAGCTGTGACCGTAACAAAAACATCACTTTCGCGCATGCGCCCAGCGTACCGCTGCTGATGATCGCGAAGAATGTGATACGGGACCTCAAGAAACCTTGCCCGCATCATCCCTGAAAATCTGACCGAATTCCGTTCACAATTGCTTGAGTTATGACCGAAACAAGAAAATTTTGTTTACGCCTGCGCAGAGGCTACCGTTGATTCGATCATGATGGAACTGATAGGGGACCATGTAGAGCTATACTCGCGCGATCTCTAAAAATTTGAAGAAAATCGCATCAAAATTGTGGAAATTACGGCTGTTACAAGGACCGTAACAAGAATATTTCGTTCACGCATGCGCAGAGCGTACCGCTAATGCAATTATGATGATTGTTATGGGACCTTAAGGGACCTTACCCACATCATCCCTGAAAATCTGACCGAAATCCGCTCAACATTGACCGAGTTATGACCGTCACAAGGAATTCACGTTAGAGCCTGCGCAGAAGCTACCGTTGATTCGATCATGATGAAGTTGATAGGGGACCATCTAGAGCTTAACCCGCACGATCCCTGAAAATTTGGTTAAAATCGGATCAAAATTGTGGAAGTTATGGCTGTTACAAGGAAATGTGGACGGACAGACAGACAGACAGAAACGGAACCAAATTTGTTCAGGAGGCTCTGAAACGCAAAATGCGAATGGAAATTTTGATTTTGGAGCAAACAATTTTTTTTCATTTCGAAAGTGAAAACAAAGCCTCCGCTGCCTTGCAGTCTCGGAAGCGAAAAATGTTCGAGAGACGGCTCGGTAAGCGGGTTCGCACGCGCGCGCGGATGAGGTCAGTTGCTGGGCGACGGCGTCGCCAAGGCACGCACCCCTCAAATACACTCTATTTTTCCTGGAACCACGTTTTTCGCTCCCAATTCTCACTTGCGGCCACTAATTTTCAGAATCAAAATTTCATGCCTATGCCAACATACACTTGAATTGTTTCCAAACACGGGATATTAGCGATTTTTTCAATTAAAAAAAAATTAAATTAGCAATTAAAATTTCAAGTCAAAATTTCAACAACAAAAATTTTTTTTAAACAATGTTATATGATCGCTCGATAGGTTTACTCGTCCTAATGATGATTCTGAAGCCAGATTTAAAAAAATGTGTACTCAAGTGGAGATTTGCCCGATAAAGTTTCATCCGACACTAGCGCCATCCGTTATCTGAGAATCACACTAAACACCCGTCCCCTTTAGCCTTAAAGAGGCTACATACGAAATTACAGCTTCCTAGAGTGTAAAGCATAGAAATAAGCTTTAAGCGCCACGCATCTGACCTGGACCCTGGGCATCATCAAGTAAATGTCCTAAAAAGGTACATACGAAATTACAGCTTTCAGAGTGTAAAGCATAGAAATTACCTATTAAAATGATTTAACCACTGCTTCACAAATCAAACCGTTCTCCCAATATTCGGATCACCTGCTATGAATCAAATCATCGAAACACCAGCTCAATGAAATCATCAGAAATTAACAAGCGGTTGCAATCATGTTCACAGTATCAATTATGGAGAATGATCACCTGTGTGAAAACCATTATTCATATAACCAAGCTTGTTCATATAACTCAGCTTGTTGGCCGCGCACATCGCAGTAGTTAACATAATATGGTTGGATAAATCGAGAGCTTTCGAACGAATGGTCAACGAATTTTGTAGGATGAAAAACGAGGAAGTACCATTTCCCTAGCAACGACTAGGTTGTAAGCGGAAATCATCAGAAAACCAACCGTAACGCTTTTTTTTAACGCTATTTTCTTTTATGTGCCAAAGTAAAGACATAAAATGTCAAAAAGGAAAAATGAGCTTTTGCATTCACTTTGTCCTTTGATATGTAACATGTTTGTTAGATTGTCCTCTCAAAATCGTTTATTTATTTATTTCCATAGATCACAACAACTACGTGTGAGTAGAAAGCGTCGCAAAAAGTACAATATTATTTTAAACAAAGAACAATGTTAACAAAAATGGAGAACAAATCAATGGGTAAAAAATTCACAATCTGGTAAAGTGAGCATTCTTGAAATAGAGAGCGACTATGCTGAGGAAGCCGAAGAATACCAACACTGCGGGTAGAGTAGGTGTGGTAACATTTAAATTCCTCGAAATAGGAGGAGTATTTCCTGTAGAAAATCAAGCATTGCATCATGAATGCTAACGGTATTGTTAGTAAACTTGCATTTCTGAATTGTCCTCTACAAGAAGAAAATAGTTTTAATGTCACTTCCCTATGTCCGATTTTGATAAAACTTGGTATGGATGTAATTGTAACATGGCGAGGAAGATGTATTAGGGGCCGCTGACGCATGAGAGTTCATTGATCAGCGGAGTGAAGCTTGAATGGTGAATGCTGAAGATGACTGAGACGTCACTGATCAGCTGATTGAGCTCCAAAGCCATTTTGTCTCTTTATTCTACACAGAAAGCAGAAATTTGAGTGGGAGGTTCAAGGGAGAATGCTGAAGACAACTAGAGGTCGTCGATCTGCTGAGTGAGCTCCAAAACCATTTTGTCTCTTTATTCTACACAGAAAGCAGAAATTTGAGTGGGAGGTTCAAGGGAGAATGCTGAAGACAACTAGAGGTCGTCGATCTGCTGAGTGAGCTCCAAAACCATTTTGTCTCTTTATTCTACACAGAAAGCAGAAATTTGAGTGGGAGGTTCAAGGGAGAATGCTGAAGACAACTAGAGGTCGTCGATCTGCTGAGTGAGCTCCAAAACCATTTTGTCTCTTTATTCTACACAGAAAGCAGAAATTTGAGTGGGAGGTTCAAGGGAGAATGCTGAAGACAACTAGAGGTCGTCGATCTGCTGAGTGAGCTCCAAAACCATTTTGTCTCTTTATTCTACACAGAAAGCAGAAATTTGAGTGGGAGGTTCAAGGGAGAATGCTGAAGACAACTAGAGGTCGTCGATCTGCTGAGTGAGCTCCAAAACCATTTTGTCTCTTTATTCTACACAGAAAGCAGAAATTTGAGTGGGAGGTTCAAGGGAGAATGCTGAAGACAACTAGAGGACGTCGATCTGCTGAGTGAGCTCCAAAACCATTTTGTCTCCTATTCAACACAGGAAGCGTCTATTCCACGCGCATCTCCCAACAAGAAAATGCGCTAACTTGTTACTCACTTAGTGAGCACTGATCTAGGTTTTTTTTTTTTTTTTTTTTTTTTTTTTTTTTTTTTTTTTTGCGCCCAACCACTCAAAATAATTTGATGACCACTCAATTTTTTCACCGTATAAGTATGTAAAATTTACATACAGCAACTTCAATAATTATAAATAAGATACCTGGAAAATCGAAATATCTTCGAAACTTGAAAAACTCGGCGCTCCGCGCCTCGCCAGGGGGCAAGCCCCCTGGACCCCCGGTTACCTCTATTTACATACTTCGGACGAAATTATTGAAACACAGAATGTGTTTGCGTTGTCGCGCAACTAAGTGACAACCAAACAAGCGTCATTGTTTACTATTCATGCTCATAACTCAGGTTGATGGCCACGCACTTCACAGCAGTTAACATAATATGGTTGGATAAATCAGGAGCTTTCCAACGAATGGTGAACGATTTCTGTGCGATTAAAATTGCGGAAGTTCCATTTCCCTACCAACGGCTCGGTTGTACGTGAAAATCATGAGAAAATTTACAAGCGGTTGCAATCATGTTGACAATATCAATTATTGAGAATGATCATCTGTGTGTAAACAATTGATTCAAATAACCATGCTCATAACTCAGGTTGATGGCCACGCACTTCGCAGTAGTTAACATAATATGGTTGGATAAATCAGGAGCTTTCCAACGAATGGTGTACGATTTCTGTGCGATTAAAATTGCGGAAGTTCCATTTCCCTACCAACGGCTCGGTTGTACGTGAAAATCATAAGAAAATTTACAAGCGGTTGCAATCATGTTGACAATATCAATTATTGAGAATGATCATCTGTGTGTAAACAATTGATTCAAATAACCATGCTCATAACTCAGGTTGATGGCCACGCACTTCGCAGTAGTTAACATAATATGGTTGGATAAATCAGGAGCTTTCCAACGAATGGTGAACGATTTCTGTGCGATTAAAATTGCGGAAGTTCCATTTCCCTACCAACGGCTCGGTTGTACGTGAAAATCATCACCGTCACACATTTCGTTACATCCCACGTTCCATTTTCGGCTAGTTAGTCCATGGCTAAAACACATTCTGTGTTAAAACCAAAACCACCCAAAAAACAATTACCTAATGAATTTTTTGAAGTTTAAATATCATGTCGAAATGTAAGGACGCCCAAAAGTAAAAGCACTTTAGAGGCAATTCAAATAATTTTCAGCCGATTTCTACATTCTGGAGTATGATTGGTTCCCATGAACTTTGAAACGTAAGACTACTAAACTTTTTAGGAGTTTCGGGGTCGTTTTTTTTTCCGGGTAGTTTTGCAAGTTAATGTTAACAAAAAGTGTTTTGTTCTATGAGGAAAAGCGCATTATATCCATAGGGTACTGAAGCTGAGGGAGGCTCAAGGGAAAATACTGAAGACGAATGAGGGTCATCGATCAGCTGAGTGAGCTCCAAAACCATTTTGTCTCCTATTCAACACAGGAAGCGTAGATTCCACGCACATCTCCCAACAAGAAAATGCGCTAACATGGAACTCACTTAGTGAGCATTGATCTAGGTAGTTGTTTATCTATATTTTTTCGAGCCTAACCACTCAAAATAATTTGACGACCGTTCAATTGTGTCACCGTATAAGAAAGTAAAATGTACACACAGCACCTTCAGCCATTATAAATAAAATATCTGGAAAACTGAAATATCTTTGAAACTTAAAAAAACAAACCACCCAAAAGAAATTAATGAATTTGCGAAAGTTCAAATTCAGTCTCTTGAGGAAATGTATGGACGTCCAAAAATAAAAGCACTTCATACTCAATCCTAATCATTTTTAGCCGATTTCTAGATTCTGGAGTATGATTGATTCCCAACTTGAAAGTTTGAAGCGTAGGACATCAAACTTCTAAGGAGTTTCGGGGTCGAATACACAGGTTTGTGATTTAATGATGACAAACATTTTTTTGTTCTAGGGGTAAAAACGCATTAGATTTACTGGAGTGGGGTGTAGGAACCGGTTATCTTCAAATTTTAATAACTCGATGAACCTCCCTCTCCTTTTGTGATGTTCGATGGCGTACGCACCCTCCAAGCCGGAAAATCCGGTTCGTCGACCCTTTGGCCACGCACACTCTCATTTCCACCCTTCACGCACAGCGAACTTACTCACACAAACTAAATGGGGGGGGGGAGAAAACGAGCGAGAACAGTATCAGCAAGGACGCAAGCATTTCGCCACAGCGAAATCGGTTTTGTTTTTTTCGCATTGTGTAGCAGCTTTCGCGTTTCATACATATCAGCTGTTTAGAAGGGGAGCCGCCGGTGATGGGAGAAATGGGACGAAGACAGGGGGGAGGTTTCTGCATGGTTACATACAAGGGGCGCGAACGTAAAGGAGACAGGAATTTAGGTTACGCACGTGTCTACGGTTCAAGACTAACAAACTGGTGGATAATCATGGAAACATGGATTGGCAAATGTGGATAATCATGAAAACATGGCCAAATGTCGTGTGTTGGAGTTTCTCCAAAAAGCCGATAGAAAGAAAGTAAATTGACGTCATAGGTGTATGGCGCACAGTGGTCGAAAATGGCCTAAAAAATTTAAACAAGCGGATCAGTGCTCACGAAGTGAGACACATGATAGCGCATTTTCTTGTAAGGAGATCCGAGTGAAATAGACGCTTTCTGCGTTGAATATGAGACAAAATTGCTTTGGAGTTTTCAAAGAAAAAAAAAGTTAATATAGCATGAGGTCATGCAGTGTATGTGAAATCCAGCTGTGGTTTGGCTAGTTTACTGGTTTACAATTTGACGACAACAAGAATATTGAAGATAATGAGAGAGTAGGCGATAAGATGCTTCATTCCCACCTGGAGACCATTAGTGTTGGAAACTGTATCGTAAGGCCCAAGTCACACAAAACGGGCGCGCCCGCGCCACGTCTCTTTGCCGTCTCTCGTGGCGTAAAAGAAGAGGCACGACAATTCCTCGCCAATTGGTCTTCCGGTTCAAAATGCGGGATGATATTGATTCAACATTGAATTTTGGAAAAAAGTTGGGAAACATCCATGTTTATTCGATTATAATCGAGACATCCTATGAAAATTCTGAACACGTTCTGGGTATCAATTCATGGGAATTCCCAAAGGACTAAGAACGAACCAGACCAGTATTTCTGGCATTTCTTGAGACATCAAATCAACATGTGTTTAGTTTTGTGTGTGTATTTCCGCAAATCCTTGTATTATCAATTGTTCCAGATTTCCACCAATTTTGAGCTCTGAGCTCCTCTAGAGCGCTTTTTGTCCTTGTTGGAACAAAGCTAGAGATGGAGATATGATAGAGATGAGTACCTACAGAAAATTAAAATCCTTCACTCGCAAGATTTGGTAACGAAACAATCCTGTATCCAGGGGGTGGAAAAGTTGGTGCTTAGTGGCGAGGATGGAGAGGAGGGTGGAGATGATAGGGGGGTGGGGATGGAGGAGGGGGTGGTGCTGTGCGTAGGAACGCTCGGAATGCCGGCGGAGCGAGAGCGGTCTGGTCCGGCCGGCTTGGAGATTTCCAGGAAGCGCTCGCTCCGCCGACCCCTCCGCCGCCACCCTCCCCAATCGCCTCCACCGCCACCACCCGTCGAGTTACCGACGTCCCTTTTTTCCCTTCACACTCCCGTCTACCGCTACCCCAGTTATCCTCACAAGCTCCACCCCCTCTCACACAATTCACCAAATTGTTCGTTCCGAAGCGTTCCAACAGGTGGTCTTCGGGGAACTAGGGGTCAAATGCTGGGATCTAGTTATCTAAGTGGCCCTCGCGGATACAGTGGTCCAGTCAGCAGGGGCACACACCGAGTGGCCCCCAAATGGAAATTTTAAATTTCCCTGACATTTCCCTCACCGAACTTCCCTAACAAGAAATATCAAATTCAAAAAAAAAAAAATTTTTTTCTCATCATTTTATTGTACCTTTCATGCTTCTAAAACAAAAATCGTATGATTTAAAGAAAAAGAAAGAAAGAAAAAAAAAAAAAATACTTATATGCAGTCTACTTATATTTAACAATTCACTTATACTGGATCAATTCACTACTCTGCTGGGTTTTTTTTTCCCCCAGTTCAATACTCAGTTGATTTTTCTCACAAATGGTTTACTCTAGTAAATGTGATGTAGTTACCAGGGAAGCCAATGTTTTTTTTTTTTTTTTTTTAATTAATTAGATAACTTTATTGTTTAAAAACATTACAGTTTTGCTTGCAATTAATGTCATATCCATTCACTTTTCATGTGCGTGTAGCGTTGTTACTTTTGAACAGTTTAAACACAACTCTTGATCATTATTTTTGTCATTCGTATAACTCACTTATGAAATAATATGTACCTAGTATGATAAAGTAGGCTGTTGAAGTTTGATTGTTTAGGAGTTGTAATATACCTTTAAAAGCTTCAAATTATCACACCAAGTTTTCATTTAAAAAATTCCGAGATTTGGTGGCTTTTGCAAAATTCCCTGACATTGCCCTTACTTTTCCCGATGCAAAGAACTCGCTGACAATTCCAGGTTTTCTCTGACTTTTCCAGTTGGACCCCAGGATCTTAATTGAGGATCTTTTAATTTAATTTTTTTCATTTTTTCTATTTTATTTGTTCAAGTTTTGTGAGAGACCTACGATCTACATCCCCAACTTAGCAGACGTTTATTAAATTCAGGCCAGGAGAAGTGTCTACAACGAGGGTTTTCAAGCTCTAGTTAGTTGGGGAAAATGTACTTACAAGTACCAAGTACACAGGTACAATACTCGAAAAATCAAGTACAATTCAAGTACCGAATATACTAGTACTTGAAATAAAATTAGTAAGTGCGAGTACTTGTAATTCAAGTTCTTAGTACAAATACACAAGTATTAGTACCTATTAATCTTAGCACAAGTACATCAGGATTTGTATTTGTCCAGATGGAAAGTACTTGTACTTCAAGTACAACAATCAAATTCTCTATTTCAACCTAGAATACTATGGAGAATGGTGGGACGGAATTTCGGACCCCATTCCACCCCCTCTCCTTCTCTTTACGAGAATCGTGGGACGCATAAAAGCACATTTGATCCAATTTTCGACGAAAAAATGAGATGATTCTATATTGGTGCTTCTAAAGTTTCAGATTTTTCTAATGATCCTTTATGACCGTAATTGCGATAAAAGCAAGTACACAAATTTAGATCGAGTCAAAAGTACACCTAACTAACGTACGGGCCATAACTGTAGTTGACTGCGAAAGTGCTTGTAATTGAAATACAAGAAGAATTTACAAGTATTTGTAATCGCAATTGGATCGCACAAGTACAAACACTTGTACTCAATGCACGCAAGTACAAGTAAAGATACATGTACTTGGGATCGCAAGTACCTACTTGTACTCCCTAAAAAGTGGAATTGCAAGTACATGAACTAGAACTAGAACTTTCAAAGTACTTGCGTCTATGCCTCTTCATTCTTATTGCTGCTTTTCCTCGACTGCTGTAAAATATTGTTAGATTTTCTGAAGTACTTGAAAAGTACTTTAAGTACCAATGTACTTGGGTATCCCAACTCTGCTCTAGTTGGATTTGGAGATGCATAAACCAATCCCGCAGGCCGTCATACTGATCAGTATTGCCAATGTCGTTGGAACACCCAAAAACATCGAATCAACATTAGTCTGTGCGCAAGCGCAAACGTGAATTTCTCTTAACGTCGATTTCTCAATACCTGTTGGCCCGATTCCGTTCAAACCCGGTAGGTAATTGGGTACATGTTGTAGAAAAATGCCCTATAAAGTATATCGGTGCATACAGTGTGCACGTGCGAAGCTAATATCGATTGACACAGACAAAACTCCGAGTCTATTGGAACGATTACAATGAAATTTTTAGGGATTGTGTGGGATAGCTTCTAGACGGTCCCCTAAAACTTTCATAGCCGTCACATAAATACTAGTCTGTGCGCATGCGCAAACGTTAATTGAATATAACGACATTTTCTTACCATCTATTGGTCCGATTTCGTTCAAACTCGAAGAGTAGAGGAGTACCTATATGTTCCGTTAAAATTCCTTATGGATTGATTATATTGCGATTGGCGGAGTAATGACTAAAGCGCATGCACACAACTAAATTTGATCGACACAGGCAAAACACCGAGACTAATGGACCGATTTTTATGAAATTTTCAAGGATTTCCTAGAATTCTAGTTCCTGGACGCGTCCCTATAAATTTCATTGCCGTTGGATCAATAGTAGTCCGTGCGCATAAGCAAACGTTAATTTCTTAAAACGTCGACTTATCGATCATTTCGACTCGTTCTTCGGTCTTCAACTAAGTAATTCTATACGTCCCTGTTGCAATATATGAGGAAACTATACTGCCCACCCAACTTGGCAGACATTTTTTCCCCCACTTCCGAATCGGCCAAGTCCGCCAATTTCCACTCAGACGGCTGAGAACAGGACAGCGCTTCTAGCGCCCCTGCGTCACAGTTCATCGCTCCCGCTATTATTAGACGCGCGATAGGAATAACTTTTTTTCCGCGAGGTTTTTCGCTTCATAGATAAATTCGTTATTTGGCAGGAGGGATGAGGATGGGCTGCCTATCTGAACGGAGCCAGCCGGCCAAGTGGCTTTTTTTTACCGTCCAGTCTCTTACAGGGGGGGTTTTCATTCCCGGCGTCGCATAGTGGGCTGAAATGCCATTCTGGGTGGAAACAATCATTTTATGAGCTATTCTTATGGGAAATCCAGTGCTGATTCCGAGCAATCAACAACGAGAAGACAAACTTAGTCTGTCACTCGTAATCAAGCACTAACTAACAACAACGCAAGACCACAAAACCTCAAATTAGCAAGACCACTAAAACCTTAGTTTTGTCATTTCTGAATGCGTGTTTCCACATAAATTTATATTTTTCTGAATTTAAAAGCATAATTGAATCCAAGCAATGTAACTAACCATAACTGGTGAGAATACTACATTCAAAAACCAAACTAATGACAATTCTCCTATAATGCAATATCACTAAATAACAATACTGCTCAACAGGACATAGCAAGATGAACAAGGAGGACTCCCCCCATTTATAAATACTTAGCAAACCACCTCTTACAAATTATGGTAAATATGTAAAACAAATACAACTTATTAATAAGCAACCTATAAGACTAGCCTAGATCTAAATGTAAACAAATATTTGCAGCTTTGATGAGGCCATACATGGCGAAAGCGCTCACTCAGCAAAACTACAATAAACTACATACTAAGAGACGCCAACCTTTCTTACTCGTGCTTCCCATAAAAATAAATAGAACTGCTAAAAGCACCTTTTTCAAAAGAAAAAATGCCTTGACTTTCCCAGGTTATCCTGAAATGTCGCCACCCTGAAGAGTAGTCCCTAACAATACCTTGCTCATTATTCATTTCGAATATTCTCGAAAAAGTTTGATAGATTCAATCAAAAGGGCCAGCTGAATTTGTTAGAAAAATGTTTTGGAGCTAATGTAGTTTTCAGCTTACACTAAAATAATTAGCTTAAAGCTGTCAGAGTGGGGAAAAAATTAGCTGCTATTAGTTATCAGCTACAGCTAAAGCTATTAGTTACACTTCACAGCTCATTTTCCGCAGCTAAAATGTTTAGCTGCACCTTTAAACTAAAACCTAATTTAGCTTATAAAATTATTTGTCCCTCACTTACTCATTATTCATTTCGAATATTCTCGAAAACATTTGTTAGATTCAATCAAAAGGGCCAGCTGAATTTGTTAGAAAAATGTTTTGGAGGTAATGCAGTTTTCGGCTTAAACTAAAATAATTAGCTTATGGCTGTTAGAGTGGTAAAATGAAAATAAAAAATTAGTTGTTAGCTATTAGTTGTCAGCTACAGCTAAAGCTATTAGTTACACCTCACAGCTAATTTTCCCCAGCTAAAATGCTTAGCTGTACCTTTAAACTAAAACCTAATTTAGCTTAAAAAATTATCTGTCCCTCATGTTAACACCTAATTTATCTGTAATTAAAGCAAAATGGCTAAATGCTAATTAATTCATTCATTAGTTTAAAAAAAATTAGCTAGATAAAAAAATTAGTTAACAAATGCCCGAAATTGCCCATGGGTTAGAAATAAAACGGCAATTAAGAAAAACTGTGATTAAAATGGTAATCGTGATGATGTTTTTGGATCAAAGCCACATTCAAATGGAGATATTTTTTCTCGACAAATAATTGTTTTTTTTTTTTTCTCTCTAATCAAAAAATAAAAAATTATAATTATTATTGATATAATAATTGCTGTTATTACTGATAATGTAATTTTTCGCCATGAGGTGAAATTGCGAAATAGCGAACAATACCTAATGCATTTCACAGTTGGTGGACTCTAAAAGGTGAGTCGGTTTAGGGGTGGTCGGTCGACGGGTGGGGGGGCGATACTGAGGGGTTGGCCGAGGGGGGGCAATAATGGTGGGGGGGGGGGGCAATATAGGGGGAGAGGGGGCCATGCCGATCTTCATCTCGCGGGGTAGCTCTCGAACAAGGCGGAGGCGGTGGGGAAGTTGAATGGACTTTTTGGAGTCTAGACGGAATGGCCTCGATGAAAAAGACGCGAGATCGAACTTCCTCTTTCTCACTCACTCTAGCACTGTATCGATCCGACAACTAACCCCCCCTCTCACTCTCTCCGTACCTTAAACAACCGATCACCCACATCATCCCCCTTTAGCCAACAACCCCCTTTACCCACCTACCCCCTCCTTTTAACCAATTGTCCCGCTCATTTCGTGGTTCCTTTCTCTTGTCTGTTAATCTGGTGAAACGTTAGTTCCACCTGGCACCGGCAAGTCCTTTACTCGCCAACCTCCACCTCATCTTCTGATTGGTTATATTCAACTTTCATTTCTCATACAATACCGTAACATGAAGGGAATTGTTATTCGGATCATTTTCAAATAAAATGTATTTTTGCTGTCTGGAGGTCTCAAAATGCTCAGTACAGGATGTAGTTTTCATTTTTGATTGACCCCTCTAGTAGCATTCAGTTCGTATGGAAACTGTGTGCATTTTGAACTATCAAACTCTAGACGAAATAAAATGCAAATTCTTGAGGATAATTTTTCTTTTGAAAAGATCGCTTTTACAATTTTTTCAACTTTTATGCCACAAGTATAGAACGTTGATCCTTGGAGCATTTCTTTTATTAAATTCCAGTTATGCAGCACGATCGTATGAGCGAATTTTCGTAAATTATCGTATTGTATAATGTTAAATTGTTTAGAAATATGAGCTTTTTGAATGCAAGAAATTGTTAACTATTGATTTTATGGTAGAAAACGTATTCTAAATAATAATCTCCTATTCAAATAAAGGTTTTGAATTTTTAACTGCATTTTTAGCAAACGAAAATTCCATCAAGCACCATTTTCTCACTCCCTAGTCGTCCGATCTCGCTCAAATTTGGATGAAAGTTGGGGAATAACGATTTGATCATCCCATATCAATTTCAACATGATTGTCTCATTGATAGCTCCTGCACATGCGCCAATGTGAAATCCTTGTAACGACCTTAATTTCCACAGTTTTCATCCGATTTTGATGAAATTGTCAGTGTATGCGCTGTTTAGGTTGTAGATGGTCCCTACCTATTTCATTGTTTTACTCATCAGTTCATTCTACGCATGCTCGAACGTAAATTACATTGAGTATACCTAAATTTTTTGTTATTTTTGACCAATTATGACGTTTCACGCTACTTCTTGGTTCTGTCTATTCCTCTATGGAATTTTTCGAAATCATTACAAAAATTTCAATGATCTATACATTCATGAAATGTAAACGAGGAAACTATGTGCCAAACCCAACTGTTTTATTTTATTTTTTCCTTTTTTAAGACCACGAAAAAGACATTTTATATATATTTTAATGACCCATTCTACCAGGTGATTCGACTGTTAAGGGAGAGCGTGTGTTGATGAATTGTTTGGATGATACATACTTGCAAACAACACTACACAAAACGGATTTTAAAAATGCGACATGCGCGGACGTTGACGCGATTCAGGGTACATACGAATCAATACGTATGCTTTAACGATGAACCTTGAATACTTTTAAAACGACAATAAGTTCAACTCAATCAAACACCGGATCAACATGAGCTGATCCTCTGAAAAGTTGATCAACTAAACTTGACTCGTGAACGTGGCTCAGGTATCAATCTCGCTGAACTCTTGAAATCCAGAAAGGAAGTTTAGTTCTAGTACATTCTGGATATACTGGAAAGCAGCCAATAGTCAATGGACCTTTCGCCGTCAAACAGGTGGCGAAGATCAACAATTTTCCTAAATAATCAAACATTATATTGTTGGATAGGTACATTGATTGCTAAATTAAATAACTGATAAATTCTTTTTTCAAATAGAAACCCATATTTTAATTACAGATTTGGATTCTACGCAAAATTTAATGGAAAAATGACTCACTACTCGAATTTTTTACTGCGGAAAAGAGAGCACAATTACTCGCAAATGTAGCACATATTGTGAAATATTGAATTGCACATTTCCATACAGCGCTAACCGTACTTACTAAAATCTTGTTTATTTGGTGTTTTTCTAATTAGACATCATTCTCCAAGTGAAAGCCGTAAAATCCGGGGGGAACCTAATTGTGATTACACAAAAGGAACGTCATCTATCCAACCCCCTCTTTCAAGTCAAATGGACCGTAAAAAAATGAGACCGTATTGCACTGATGCAAAACGCATTGTTCTGAGGAAGAACACCCCACTCCTCCGCCACCAAAACGTCACAGTACTCGTCAAAAATAGATTTTTTTTTTCTTTTTTTAAATAATTTTTTAGCAGTAAAATTGTTATTAATTTTTTTATTAAACAGTATTTTATTATTAATGTTTTAACACGACTGGAATTATGTATTGTTCTTCTCTTAGAAATAGTTTTTTTTTCCAAATGGTCGGATTTGGTGTGTTATTTCTCTTCAGTACAAATATTTCTTAAACTTTTTTTCTTCAAAATTGAAATTTTTTCATCACATCCAAAACTATTTGCAGTGGCGGTGAAATTAACCCAACATGTTCACAAATCTCGGGGGGGGGGGGGGGGTCGATATCGCTTGTAGAACGGCGCCAGAATTCACTTTTGAATGTAGCACTAACTTTGAATTTGTTTTTCTCAAAATGAGGTTTCCAGGAGACCAGATGTTGGAGAATCTTATCTCTTTTCTTTGGTGGTGAAATTAACCCAACATGTGCACAAATCTTGGGGGGGGGGTCAAGTCGATATCGCTAGTAGAACGGCGCCACAATTCACTTTTGAATGTAGCACTAACTTTGAATTTGTTTTCCTCAAAATGAGGTTTCCAGGAGACCAGATGTTGAAGAATCTTATCTTTTCAACTAATAAAGATAAGTTTTTCAATAACTCAATTTTGACATCCGGTAAGATAAGGTTCCTTTTCCTAGGACTGGTCACATATTAGTAGAGAATCCATGGTTTGTAGTAGATATTATCCACGGTTGTAGCCTAGCAATGAGAAACGAGACGGAGAAGAAGCCCTCACTCATATCCGTCTTGTATCTTCCTCTACAGTCAAGTAGGTTTACTATCTTTATGATTATGTTCTGTCTATTTCAGATTACTGGTCAATACAACGCAACTGCAAAGAGAACATGAGAGCGTCTAAGAAAAAGAGATATTCCTCGAATTAAGTGGGTCAGATCCGAGTAGGTCAAATTCCTGAAACGGTTATTGAGTTCTTAGCCGGTATCTGAGTCGACAACAGGTTGAAGAAGGTCTCTACATCACCTAACCCAATCATGGACCTCGAATGTGTGGTGCATTCGCGAGCACAGAGCATAGTGTGGAACCTGAATACATCTTGTTTCATTCAATGCCAAAATCCATGCGTCCCAAAATAAGGGGAGCATCAAGATTTTGCGAGATTGCTATGCAGCTCACCACACACCGATACCAAATAACCATCGACGAGGACGCGAGAACGAAATTTCTGCCTGAGATGAAACAGAAAAAAGAACAGATTCCTCGAGTTTAGTGGGTCAGATACGAGAAATTCCTGAAACGGATTTCGAGTTTGAGGCTGGCGGTCGAGACGTAAACAGGTTGAAGAAGGTACCTACCGCTACTACCTACTGGCCCTGCTACCTTCCAACGTTCAACATTCCACTCCCCAAAACGGTGACCCCTTCTTAAAGATGGCGTCTTTTTATATTTCACTTCCAGGGCGGCGTGGGATTGGAGGAAGTAGGGTAATTAATACTACGGTACTACTTAGAAGGCAATTCCTGATTTACCTATACAGGGTGTTTCGCACTTGGTGTAACAAACGAAATTGGGTAAAACTAGACCGAAAAAAGTTTTTCAAGCAGCACGATCGTACGAGCGAATTTTCGGAAATTATCGTACTGCATAATATTAAACTGTTTTGAAAGTTGAGCTTTTTGAGTGCAAAAAAAAAAAAGTTTACTATTAATTGTATAGCGGCCTCTAGACGTGCAATATTATTGTGCAAACCGGGTTGCACAATATATTGATGGCAGCCCCTAGATGCTCAATGTTATTGCACAGTGTTTACGTTTGTGCAAAAAGTTGTACCGTGTGAAGGCGGTATTGACGGTTGCGCAATAAATTGTGCACTCAGACGTACAACCACATTGTGCAAACAGTACCCATCAGGTTTCCATAACGAACTACATGGAACTAAGTGACAGTGAATTGTGTGATCTTTTTTACAACTTCTGGTTTCCCAGCGCGGTATTTTTCGACAAAAACTTCGTACTGCTCCGCCTTCTTTTCCCGATTACTATATTCTTTGGACTTGACAATCCTACAATGCCGGGAGACCATGATAAGTCTCAATGAATTCCGCAATAAATTGTTTTTCGTTTTTATCACTATTCATGATGCCGCGTACTTGACAGCACGAGTTGTCTGCCAGGTGCAGCCAGGTTGCGCAATGTTGCCATCAGACGGCTCAATCTTTTCCAGTTTGTGCAATATATTTTAAACATTTGGTCAATCACGCAATATATTGCTCAATCTTTCAATCTCGCCCTCACACGATCAATTATATTGCACAAACCAGAATATTGCGCAATAATATTGCACGTCTAGGGGCCGCTTATGGCAAAAACGTATTCAAAATAATAATCTCCTATTCAAATAGAAGTTTTGAATTTTTAACTGCATTTTTAGCAAACGTAAATTCCATCAAGCACCTTTCTCACGCCCTAGTCGTCTGATTTCGCTCAAATTTGGATGAAAGTTGGGGGATAACGATTTGATCATCCCATATCAATTTCAACAAGATTGTATCATTAACAGCTACTGCGCATGCGTCAATGTGAAATCCTTGTAACGACCTTAATTTCCACAGTTTTCGGGATGCAGTTTAAAGCAGCATCTGAACGAATTTCAGATTTTCATAGTCAAAGATAGATGGAGTAAAGATCAAAACTTCGCAACTGACTAACATGCTGGAAAGTCAAAGGGTAATTTCGAAAAATATAGGGATAAATGGTATTTTACTTCCAGATGCATAGGACTGAGGGAATCCTGTATTTATGACATTATAATTGCAGTCCTGTATTTTTGACATTGTGACATAGGGACTACGGCTCCTATTCAGACGCTTTAATCGCATCAAGAAGAAATTTCAACATTATAATCACAGACAAATGGTCAATAATCAAAATTGTACCAAAATTTAGAGTAGCACTTCTAAAAATCTAGGATTACTGATAGTTAGCTTTCAGCTGCATAGGATCGATGGAAAGTATAAATTGCCTTACTGGATGGAAGTCTTCTGCATGGACCTTAAAATTCAACCTTACTCATTGCCGTCGTAATAGCTAAATTCACAACGCGATTCATAATAATTGTGTTGCAGATTTTTGTTTTCCAATTTCAACAATTAAGCCCTTGTGCTAAATGGTAGGTCGTACAGTTTCAGGTCTCAATCGATTCATTGAAATGAAATCTACCAACATACAAAAGAAAAATGGCGAATTACGGCGCACTCTTCGCGATTATATGAGTTATGACAAACTTTTGTCCAGTAGATTGGAAGAACCGCTGCGGATGGGGTAAGCCCGATTTTAAATCATTTCTTATACAGTAATTTTGCTAAATGATTAGTGAAACACGTTTGAATAAAAATACTTAGAAGTCAAAATGTACAGAATTGAAAGAGTACCGGAGGTTTTGTACTTGGAATTCCTCATTAAGTCACACAATCAGAGAATCTGAGAGAATGAAATCGAGGGGCACAAGTAAGAATTGATGTAGTGTCCTACATCGCCTTCCATCCCGTAGGAGTAACCCAGAAAACCCTGAGCTGTGACGCATAGTACGAGAAAGCGAGCACCCACTTAGTCATTAATTGGCAGGAGGCGATTCTACCAATATTACTTTTGTTCCTATTCTGCCCATGGCGGGGTATTGAGTTGTGTTGACCAAATATTAGTAAAATGTGCAAAGCACCAAGTAAAAGACATAACAAGTACAAGTACTAGACAAAACAAGTAGTGATGGATATCTATGGGTTACTCCTCCCGATTCTTGGAAATGCTGCAACTGGGGATAGTTCCTGGGCTATTTCAGCCTTCAGGATGTCCTCTGGGTGTAGCAGGTTAATCACATCAACCTTTTGAAGGGGAAACTACTCCATTTCCATCACCTCCTTGTTATTAAGTACAAGTACTCAAATGTACATGTACGTGGAACCAAGGAGACAAGTGAAAGTACTTGCGTATTTCAGTAAGTACTCGTACTTACCAACTTTCAGTTAAGTACTCAAGTACGTGTACTCAAGACTTCACGAATTCAACGATACAAGTAATTCTACTTGTACTTAGAACAGCAAAAGCTGGAAACTTTTCAGGAGATTCATTAATGTGCTGACAATCTGCTTAGTAGAGAACAATACTCGGAGAGCCCCTATCAAAATCTGTCAAAGGTTGATATATTTGATTGATATCTGTATTGATTGACGCACAAACATACTCGTTAATTTAGCTCTTTCATGCCCATATTAAGAACAGTTCAAGTCATGTACCATGACCGTAAGAGAAAATTTTCGTATCGTATTTAAGCCAAATCGTATAAAAATTCAAGCACTGTGTGGGGGGAAAAAACTAATAATCTGCTATTCGAATCATTTTGGGTTTTAAACATTTTTCCACATTGATTTAAATTTATTAATATATTAATGAAATTCAATTACGTTTTTTCAGCATGATTTTATGCGTAATTTTGCGTGAATTTTAGCCGTTTTTTGCTATATTTAGTTATTATTTTCAGCCATTTTTTTTTAAATATGACCGCTATATTAGGTATGCTGAAAAAGCAGTGCCCAACGAACCTACACTTTCTCAAAGAATGCTTGAATTTTTGAGGAGGGGGAGGGGAGGGGGGGGGGGGGTATCTCATTCCGAGAGTTATCTCTACAAAATTTCTAGTCAATATCATCAGAAATGTCTACCTCCATTTGGCACCGTGGTGACATCAAAAAATATACAGCCAATTCCGGATGTCTACAGAGTCTACCTGCCTAATTCTAAGTTGATAGCTCCCAAATTGCGGACTGTAGACTGTAGCGCGGATACACACAAAAGCGCGAGCGTGCGCTGACGCTTGACTTGGATGGCTGACCGTCCGGGAGCGCCGCGATTACGGCATATTTTTTATTTTTTGTCTAATCATTCAATTTCCCATCTAGCAACATCAAGTTTACTTAATCAGGCCTTGTAGAGTAGTTCGTTTTGAGTGAATTCCCTGCTTTATCAAATGGTAATTTCCAGGATCTGAGAAGGTACCTAGCACAAATTCTGCTACCAACCTAATCAATTTGTTATTGAACTGACAACAGCTTTTGTATACAAACTTATTATTTAAACACAAACCTGCTCGTTGTCTGAATCTCTACGTTGGTAGATACAACTTTGTAGTACGGAATGAACTTGCGAATACTTACGAAGAGTAGGTATCTACTTTAAAATCGGAAAAGTATCAACGACTGCATTTACTCCCAAGTAGGTGAACAGGATATCTGGCTGTCGACGAAGTAGGTACTTTGTTCACATAATCGACATAATTTGATTTAATAATATAATTATATTTATCACTAGTTTTTACTTTTATCGACTAGGTAATTGTGGAAGGGAAACATTATTAGACGACAGTCAGAGGAAGAACGAATACCTAACCTATTCTTAAAACTGTGGTCACCTTTGCGTCAGGTTATGACGACTACGCGTAGGACGGAATTCCAACGAAAGCATTTTTTCCCGCCTACGTGTAGGTGGGCCTTTTTCTCGTACACGCGTAGTTCTACGCGTTGACGCGTAAATTCACGCATGCGCAGTTGGTATTTCAGTATTTTTGCGTACACGGGTAGAAAAATACGGGAAGAAGAACAAAAACACTCTATTAATAAATTGAAATAACAAGGTGTGTCGGATTCGGAAGCTCGGGGATGTGGTTATAGGTAGGTAACACTCCGGAGAATTCGGTGACGCGGGCCATTAGGGAGGATTCTTGGCGTTGATTCATCGTCCTACCGAGAAAATAACCGAGGGCGATCGCGCGAAACGTTCGGGCGATTCACCAGCGCCGCGACGCGACGGCTTGGGGTGGTTCAAGCGCCGGCGCCGCCCGCGATACAGAACGTGGGTGGTTGAGTTGATTCATCCCAACCGAAAATCCGGAACCAAATATTATATCATCCAACAAAATATCAAATATAAATCAAAATGTTGAAATTTCATTTATTGAACGAGAACCAGGAACACATGATTATTATGTATTCGGTCATAAGATATACGGACATTCCATTCGATGAGAGCAAATCTTACTTTGGGTTTCATTTAGTGAACGTCAAGAGAATTCAACCAACATGAAAAACATGAAGAATACGTACAAAATTTATTGATCAATAACAAATACAGATATACAATTTGTACATACATATTCATTTTTGATGTTTTATCCCCCCCCCCCCCTCTTATCACCCACTGAGCATATGTACTGTTATTACCCACTTAGTGTAATTAAAATGACTTGGGGGCCCAAGGCGATTAGGCCCTTAACTAAGGCCCACCTTATAAATAAAATAACACTGTATTTGGGAGTTGAGTTGGGTTGAGTACAATGCATTGTTGAGTACGCCAGAGTTCGATTTCCGATGGGTGTCGTACACCCCCGATTATCCCGCGAGGAAGACAATCAAAGGGATCTCGTCGTAAAGTCGTCGCAATGGTGAGGTTTGCGGAGAATAAGATATTGTTTGAAAGGCGTTTATTATGACCCAGTGGGCTAGGAACAATCATGATGAGGGAAGTACAAAGTAACTCTAGTTACTCAAGAGGGGAGTTACTTTGATGGGTTGTACTGAACCGGCTGTTGTGCTTTGGTATCCGGTTTAAAGTAGTTCAACAATTGCAGAGAAAATTGTGGTGGAAATTGCGGTCATGGTGGTTGGTTGAGTGGCTTAATGGGTGGTGTTGTTAGCTTGTAACCGAATTATAGTGATGAGTGGGTTTTATTGAGATTTTGGGAGTTGTAGCTCACTGCAGAGTTGAAACCACAGTTAGGCACTGGTTTCTACAACACAAATTACTCGTACATGATTTCCGTATTGAAATTCCAGTGGATTTTCAGCACCTTGGAATTTACCGACTACTCAGGTCAATTGTTACCAGATTAGTAACATATAAAAATCAAAGATCAAGCAAATTTCTTAAGGACTGAAGGCCGTGTGATCGATTTTTCAGAGAGGAGTTAGATTCTCCGTGGAACTTGAAGAATTCGAAAAAAAGGAAGCAGAAACGAGAACAGAGGAGAGGGAGTGGAAATTCGAGAACTCAAATTATTCGAGAATGTGGGTTATAATCCCACAATGTTAGGGAACTATGCAAGGGATGGAACTGTATCCACCTGGGGTACAGGTGCATCCTTTCAACAAGACCTAGAGAAAAATTCCTAGCACTTTTAACTGAAATTACCCCGATTTTCCCAAATCCAACATCCATTCAGTTTTTACTTCCTGCACATCCTGGCTACCACCAACACTAACAGAAGAATCAGTTCATAACTTCTCTGTAGACTGGGGATTGAACTGTTTGCACCTGGGGACATCCTTTCAACAAGATCTAGAGAGACTTCCTCGCACTTTTTATTGTAATTTCTGAAATGTCCCTGAGTTTTCCAAATCCAACATCCTCTCCAGGTTTACCACCTGCACATCCTGCATCACCATCAAAGATCACCAACACTAGTATGAGAATCTAAGTTCATGGTACTTCCTTGGGAATGGGCGGCGTTTTGACTGAACCTCCAACGAGAAGTGGATTCTCCAGGACGCCATGGAACTTGAAGAATTCGGAAAAAATGCGGCAGAAACGAGAATAGAGGAGAGGGAGTAGAAACGAGGGAACTCAAATGGACGGTGTAACAAGGTTCGTTCGCAGTGCAGTCCCAGAGAGTTCTAGGACAGTCCGGGCATGCGCACTAGAGATTTTCGCGTAGGCTGTGAAAATGTTCCGAACTATGAGTCCCTGTCCACTGTTCACAGTGATTTTTCGGACGAGTTCCGTACAAGTTCGGAACTCGGTTCTGGAGTTCGGTTATTTTTCCCGAGCTCAGGACAACTACACGAGAGCGCTCTAGCGAGCTTTTGAAGAAGCTTGTTATCAGAACTTGTTGTCAAGCTGTTGTCTTATCTCTTGGAGTTTTCTACGTTTCATTGACATGAATATATGCCTTATCGCTGAGGGTTATTCTAAAAATTCTGTTACCCGATCCGCTACCACATTTATTGATGATTTTCGCTAGAAACCAACGCGATTCTAGGGAAATATAATTTTGTCCCCGTAATTTTCATTGCACAAGAAACGTTCTCTATTCGTTGGAAAGCTCTGGTTACCTAACCACTGCGCAGTGCGTGGCCAACAATATGAGGTACCTGAGCGTGGTTTTGTGAATAGTTTTCTACATAGGTACACATGATCCTTCTCAATTAATTTTGTAAACATGATTGCAACCACTACCTATTGGGACATAAGGATGACACAATGATGGGATCTTTCCTGATCAGCTAAGTGAGCTAAATTCATTGAATACTTTAGCACACATCGTCCTCTCCTATCGATAATGACTTTTTTGTACACCTCCAATGCCCATGATGGTAGTAAAAGTGCCAAACAAAATATTCATGTCACAATTTTTTCGAACATTTGTGGTTTTTGAGGCCTTAGGCAACGCCATGTGTGACGATTTACAGTGTTCTGTACTCATCTGCGTTTGCAGTGTAGCAAATCCCAGAACACAGTTGGAAATTTGTGGTGGCCATTTTCCCGAACTCTGAATGAGTCCGAGAACTACACTGCGAACGAACCTACAGATAGGGAGAAACTGAGGAATAAAGGTGGAGAGGAATGGGAAGAACTTGGGTAATTATCTCACAACATTAGGAAACTACGCTAGGGCTAACTGTATCCATTGAGGGTCTAGGAAAATCCCTACGACAAGTCATAGAGGAAAAAATTCCTTCGGACTTTCAATTTAAATTCTTGAAATGTCTTGATTTTCCCAAAAACAACCTCCTCTCCAGGTTTTACCTCCTGCACATCCTTTTATTTTACCACCATCACTAACATAATAACCAAAGTTAATATATTCTAGTAGATTGGGGGTAGATTGGTACCGATTCTCCAAAGAAGATTTCCCCTGACGCCCTGGTACTCGGAGAACTCGAAAAAAGGCGGCAGAAAAGAGAATGGGTTGAAAGAGAGGGGGAATCTCGAGAACTCAAATGGACGGTGAAACAAAAAGGGGGGAAAACTCACGAAAGGTGGGGAGAAAGAAGAACTTAGGGGTGAAGTGGAATGAGAAATGAGGGGAGGGTGTATGGCTGAGGGGTGGGGGAGACTTAAAGCCTCAACCGGCCGGTCGGCTAACCCCTGTTTATGGTAGGAGCCGGTGAAGCTGGTAAAGGACCCAACGAGCTGGCGGGGAGGGTTTTCAAAGGTTGGAGGACCGACGACGGCGCCACAAAAAAAAAAAGTTGAAAAAGAAAAAAAATTCCGAGAAGGAAAAAAAAGTGGAGAAGAGAGGGAGAATGAAGAAGAGAGAGAGAAAGACAGATGAATCAGGGTGTGAGAGAGAAAGAAGAAAAAAAGGAAGACAAAAAATGGGAAAAAACTTATCCCTCTCCCACCTCACCTACTGTCTTCTGTTTCTTTCTCACACGCATTGGATCTTCGAGCCTGTTCCCGACGACTGACCTCCCCCATTCGGTTAAGGGAGTTGGGGAGAATGTATTATACTTGGAATGCAATAAACTTGGAATGTGAGAGTCGACAGGGAGGACGATATTTACAGTGGAGGGGGCGAAGATACGGTGGGTGGGGGAGTTGTTTGTGTCAAACTGTGTGCTGTTCTAAATATCATTATCATTTCCCTTCAAGTTTGGGTGCAGCAGCACTGTCTAGGGCCAACAATATGGCCGGTTATGCGGTATAATGTAGTATGAAAACAATATGGAGAATTCATCAAGATTTTACGAGAAGGGGTGGCGAGCGTTTGTCATCTTACGTGTGAACATACCTATGTTATAGGTTTACAATCCAAGATACTTCATACATACAAGTATGAAAATCGTTTCACCATCGATCCCTATTCAAAAATTCCTGTAACTAAATTCAGCAATGTTTATCGCTCCGCAGGTTTTATTAGAAATGAATTAAACAACCGTTTTTTCCCTGGCCAGTAACAGACAATGCTTACATCACGTTTCTTCCAATTCAACCTACGAACCTGAAATTTGAAATGGATCCTCATACTTGAAGGTTTTCAAGCAAAATTTCGTGAATGTCCTCCCAGTTAAGGAGAGAAACGATGAACTGCTATGGAAATTTATTAGTATTAGATTTCAAATCTAGGTAACTTAAAGCGTGAACCTACAAATTCACTTTTCTATACCGATATTGAATGTACCAAATAAGGAACAACCGATTAATTAATAAGGACAGAGACAAAAGTAGAAAATTCATCAGATTTCGCTGATGCAATCATAAGGGATAACAGCCAATTAGCCATTAAAATTGATTGACCAACATCAACTAAATACTGAACAATATTGATCAGGATTAGTTAACTTAGGCATCTCCCAAATTTCAACAGTAACCGACTGTCAGTCCTGTCAGGTTAGTTGGCCACTACTAATTGTGAGAACGTGAAATCAGCATGTAAACGAAAATGAGCAATACTTAAGTACTGCAAATTTAGTCCTAAGCACTAAATCTGGACAGAACATGGAACATGTTCCTTGGGAGAACAGGAGAGAATTTAGGTCACTTTTACTTTAATTATAATAACACAGAAGCAAAATTTACATAGAAAATGTAGGGCAATCGTCGAATAGAAGAAGAAAGTTTAGAAACAACAACAGTCAAAACAAAAAAAATAACAATGATAACAATATTGAAATTTGAAGACAAAAATCATTGAACTTCAAAATAGTCACTTATTTTTATAAAGTTCACGATTCATTAAATAAGCCTTGGTGCATTTCTTAAAATAGGATAATGAGCTGTCGAAATTGCACACTGATTATTGGAGATGCAGAATGAAGTGGTTGGCTATATTGATGGCGTTGTATTTAGGGCTAGACTTGTAATATTGGAGTCTATGTGATGGGGTTTTGAAGAGTAGGCAAGCTCTCCTTGTGGCTGAAGAGGTCATCTACAAAAAGTTCCCAGTATTTTTTGACGTAGAGCAACACTTCCAATATAAATATTGAGGATCACTTAGTTTATTAGGAAAGAGTCCGTCATTTCAATCGCCTCTTATTGTCCCAGAGAGTCTCCGTATCAAATTTCAACTTCCAAGTTTCTTTCCAGTCTAATAGTGGTTGCAATCATGTTTACAAAATTAAATGAGAAGGATCACCTGTATCAATACAACCACACTCATACCTCGGATTGTAGGCCACGCACTGTGCAGTGGTTAACATAAAACGGTTAGGAAAATCCAGAGCTTTCCAACGATTGGCAAACGATTTTTGTACGATAAATCCCCAGGATACAGTTCGTAGCAACGATTTGGTTGTAAGCGATAATCACTAGAAAATGGGAGCGTGACGCACTGAATGTCACGTAACGGTAAATTTTGTCTCATTTTTGGCCGGTTTATGATGGCAAAAACATGTTCCATGCTAAAAAGGTGCTAATTTCATGCGATACGGCCCACCAGTGGAACAATTATTAATATTGAAACTAGAGACCTATAATTGCCACATCGCACAGGCATCAACAGCACGTTTCAGAAAGCATAAAACGGTTTTCAATACATGCAATATAAAGATTTTCATTACCTGATCACATTGCAAGAAAAACTTTCAAGCTGCATAGCAACATACCTGCAACAATCAAGAAGAAAAATACCAATTAGTTGAAATAGTAAGGATAATATTTCAGATACGTAAGATACTCACTACGTATAGTAAGACACATAATATATTCCTCTGAAATATTTGTTGTGAATTATGATGAGTATTAATTAAAATGTGGTAGCGTGCGAACAACGTTCACACTGACGATTTACTGCTGCCAATTTGCAGTTAACGTTTATAATTTTCACGTGGCTTTCAAACAACGTAAAATGATACTTTTATTATTTGAAATGGATATCATATTTATGTTCTTTCATGACTGGGAAATCCCCCTTAGAAACCCCCCTAAACGATTCCTCCCCTAAATTTCCCCTTTTACGGAAAAAAAACACATAAATCTAGGGGAAGGGGTGGTGGGCTACAACGTCAATGACAGCGAAGACGATATTGCAGACGTCGCCACCTGTCTTGCCAGTGCCAGTTCGCATGTTGAAGCATTCACGGCTTTGGTACGACTCTCAACCAGGAAGCAATCACGTTCAGCTTTTATTCTAAAGCGCTTGAAGGGCTAAGCAGGAAGGAAAAGTCTATCAAAGCTAATTCAGCCGAATATCAGTTAATTTTTCATATGAATTTAATAAGACGGTGTTTTCATCTAACAATTACCTAATTCAACTTTCTTTAAATGGAGTTGGGTGGAGGCACCAGTGTATGACAAGGACCCCATGATTGGCATCTCATCAAAAAGTTTAAATAATGAGGCATACAAGTGTTTTACGGGATTGATCTGTACGCATTTTGAGGCAAAGTACCTTCTCAGTGAACGATAAAGGCGGGAAAAGGTTTCAGGCGGGTTTTGTGAAATCTGAAGAAGTTTACCTAACAGAACCTCCCTCGTGTAGTCATTTCTTTGGTGCTGTTTCTTGTGATTTTGCAAAGGAGGTAAGTGTTTTATTTGCTTCACCATGCCACCCACATTTTCAAATTCGATTGATCCCATGGTTTTTCTCGATTAGTTTTTTGTGTAGATTGCATTTATGCTATCATTTTTTGAAAACAATCATTGATAACATGTGAAAATGCAAATGTTAATTACTAGTCCCCCCAAACTAATGGTACCCACAGTGATTGACAGTGCTGTCAATATGGATCTCTGTTCGTTCTTGTCATTCGTTCTTCATTTTTTACATTTACACAAATACATAGCAACTCACAAGCTGCTAGTCTACCATTAGAAACGTATTGTACCTATGGTATTGAGAAAACATTGTACCTATTTTGTGATGAAACACCTGGTGATATTTTCAACTTTGTCTTTGTGAGTACTTACTCATATTAATTTTATATTTAGATTAATAAAACCAAGTTAAAATGTTCAATTTATTAATAAAATGTTGAAGTAAATGTTTTGCTAATACACGGAATCATTTATTGCAGAAGAACTGCAGGGTCAATCATAGGTGCAACCAAAAATTTGGCTGTCAAATACTCCGTCAAAAAATTAATTTTGAAAAAACGAATCCATTATGTTTTGAGGCTTGAATTAGTGATTTTTACAATACCGAACAGTTTGAGGACATCCTGATGCAGTAATATATGTAAGATCCAAGTGTGAAACAAACAATATATATATATATATATATATATATATATATATATATAACTCTCAGTTGGTGCGCCGAAAAATCAAGCTTTCCAACGACGAGTTCGTTGGTCAGAACTTTTAGAGCACATTAAATTGGTAAAATTTAATAAAATGTACTTTAAAAAATCACTAAAAATGGCTAAAAACGACTAAAAATCGTTAAATTTATATTTTAAGGTAGAATATTGCTCAAATAAAGTTTATCAACTATAAACTAGAACATTAAAAAATGTATGTACAAAATTATGCTGAAAAATGTATTACTTAAAATTTGAAACTCCTATTTGAATAGGGGATTATTATTTAGAATACGTTTTCTGCCATAAAATTAATAGTTAACAATTTCCTTGCACTCAAAAAGCTCAAATTTAAAAGCATTTCAACATTAATACAATAAGATAATTTACTAAATTGTGCGCATACGATCATGCTGCAAGCCTGGGACTTTTTTTTATCATGTTCAAAAATCCAAAAAATTAAAAAATCTTAACTACTTAGGGTCCCAATTAGTTTGCATTATCGAGGCCTTATTGTCCGTGAGTAACACTTAACGGTGTTGGGATTTCGGCTTTCGTAATACCCCCGGTTGGGTTGGGTCGTTGTCCAGATAAGATAAATAATTTGGGGTAGGGCTGTAATACAGATAACCAAGACGAGAAACGATTGTGTTCGACAAGCTGGAGTTATATCGTCTCATAATATGTTACGGTGGCTGATTCGACCGAAAAACAAAGCTTACGCACGCTAAACATCGTTGGATATCTGCGATTACGGGCGGTTTTGCAGGGGTTAAAAGAGGAACGGAAGTCCTTCGGATGTAATCTGAACATCACAAAATCATCATATCTTGCGAGTTTGGAGACGAGAGCTTGATAACCGACTATCTCTAGTTTCCATTTATTACACCCAATAAGAAACGTTTAATATCAGAGAAAATATGATAACATGAAAACCCGAATTTTTCAAAACTAGTTTCAGGTTGTCGCAACAGGATACTAACCTGCTACTTGATGTCATGTTTTTTGAAATGCGAGCGAAGCGAGCATCCAGACCACTGAAACCAAAAATCTGATCTGCGTAGGATATCACCTAAAGTGGTTGTAGACGGGATTGCACTAGTTTTGGCGAAATTCACAAAAAAAAAGCACATGCTATTATAAATACCTCTTAAGCTTTGCTTCAACAGCGACAAAATGGGTTTTCGAAGAATCTGACATCATAATCTAATTTGTCATTATCGATTTAGTTACAGTATCGACAAGTGACTGATTTCAGAAAAAAATGGAGATGGCTTTTGAAATTTCACCGTAATTCATAACTGTTGAAAAACATCTGGTGGTGGATTCAACTATGAAGAACGATTTTGCCTCCTGCTCTTCTGGACAAATACTAGAGCTACATTTTGGAGTGTGGCCCTACTGAGACATGAAGGACCGAGTAATACAGCTATAATTTATGATTGGAGAGTAATTTTTTCGATTGCGACATGGAAGCATTTTTCATAAATGTAGCACTGCAATTGTTCGACTCATTGCGATAGCTTCGTTCTACAGGAATATTCGCTAAAAAGGAACGGGCCAAAGATAAACTGGATGGGGAGAACAGTTTCGAAGTTGAAGGTTTTCCAAACACAACTCTGCGGCGGGTCCTGGGGGTTAAGCCTTCTCGGCAGAAAACCCCGAGAAGCAAAAGGAAAACAAAGAAGTCTTTCGACATAAAACTGCGAGGGCGCAGTTGAGTTGAAACGAGGTCTTGACTCAACCTCGTGGCATCGCCCAGACGTCGTTTGGCTTCGGCCCAAAAACCAGACGAGAACACCCCGGCGGAGGAAGGTGGTATTCAATCGGCTTCCTGACCATGTGAGAGCGTTACCTTGTCGACCAGCGTGATCCTTTTCAACGGGCATTTCGAAGGGAACTTGAGGCCGAGTCAGCTAGCCCTGTTCAATGGGCCGGGGACAGGAAGTTGTCCAATTCCGCTAAAAGAACGGTTCTCAAAGTGGAGCCAGCTCTACATTATCAAACGCTCCTCGAGTGGTCGACGAAATACGCAATGCCGCAGAAGGATAACATTTCGTTAAGAACGCATGCTTAAAACAGATGCTATAAATTCAGTGGTAAGATAGACTTAGATGACGACCGAATTGGGAAATCAAACCAGTTTTGAAAGAAACACCAGACAATATTGCAACATTAGATTTTTCATGAATTGATCAGTATTAAGGCAAGATGTACCATTTGCTATGATGTTTTCTACGGTAAAAGGAATAAGTAAAAATAGTCCATATTTCTAGAGGAGCAGGAAAGAAAAAATCATTCACATGGTACATAATCGATATCGATGATAAGTAAGTCAACAATAACAGAAGGTGACATATATCATAAATTGATCAGAAAAAGTGAAGGCGGTGATGCTAACCAATACGGTTTGAAGGGGCAGCAAATATTACAGAAAGAACCATTAAAAGAAAGCACCAAGCTGTATAGAGAATGAAAATACCAATGGAATTATGGATTGATTTAATACTCGTACTTTAATTCTTCGTAAGTCCTGATCAATAAAATGATTTTCTTCAATTCTATTGAAAGAACTGTTCCCCAAGTGGAGCAAGCTTTAATAAGCGCTCCTCCAGTGTTCAACGACAATTTTGCAAGATCAGCTTTGTATTGGATTGATCAGCATCAAGACGGAATGTATCAATCACAACGAAACAATTGAAACTTGTTTCAATTACAAGAAGTAATAAAAATAAACGTTGTCTCTTTCCAAAATGCAAGGGGGGAAAAAAAGAAAAAACCAAATTGTGTGAGATCGATTCTAATGGTTAGCATTCCTCAGAGGCGAATATAGCAGAACGCCAACTTATAAGGCTATAATAAATAATATGATGAACGGAACTCCAATCGCATTCCTATTCTACCCAATTCAATCCTAGAATTAGAAACATAGACCTATGTAGATACATAGTTGTCGATTGAGTCTACAATTTGAAAGAGCTTTGGAAACAGTTCGCTTATGTATCTTGTTGAAAACTGAATAGGTAACAGGATGAATCAGACAATTTTGAAATTTACTGTGGAAAATTTTGTGACACCGATTTCCCAATATCAGCACTAGACTAGAGTAAAAAGATGGTTCGGATGAACTTAGCAACACCAAAGCACATTCTTGGTAAAGAACATTGATGGGCTACGATTGTGGAAAGTTGGATGGTAGTTTATGGTTCATGAACTATAGAAATGGTTTGCCACTGACCCTGGCAATTCAGTTTGCTAATCATAGAACAACCAAAGAACCAAATGGTTTAGCAGGAAAACAAAGCTCCAACTAATGAGTAAACGCTGGTATTGTTTCCTTTATCAGTAGTACAGTTAGCTAACCAGCTATTTGATCAACGAGAAGATTAAAGAATCTGGAATGCAGAGATACTGACATCAAAACTCTGGAAATAAGGCAGTGGGTAGGTAGTAGATCGATAGATTTTAGATTTGCAACATGAACGAGTAGAGAGATTCAACTTTAACTTTCGCTCAAAGGAACGGGACAGATTACATGGCAAAGAAGATGCTAGCAAATATCTAGTTGTAGTTCAAAATGTATAACACGTTAACTACGTTGGGATATGGTTCGTGGTTTCCTTATCATCCATGTTTTCCGACCGATTCTCAGATTTATTATTGTGTCCCCTACGATCAATAACAGATGAAGATGGTAGTAAGTTCCAGTAATCGATTATCAGTCAGAAGTGTTCATTTGTTTTGACAACGCAATGCTAACTTGACAACAAAAATAGATATACCTCTCAAGCGTACAGAATCCGATTGTCACTTTCAGGCGCCAGTGTCGTCAAAGATTCAAACGTAAATGTTGGCCACCAAAATAATAGAAATTCACTCGAAAACATCCATATTTTCAAACTGTTGGTGCTAGATAATAGATTTAAAGATCGATATGTATACCCATTGATGTACAGATCGTATATGATTAGGCCGAATGATACCAAAAAAACCGAGCAAATAATATGTACCAGGGAAAATGCATCTGAGTAAGAAAAAGCTGCATTCATATTCTATAAATTAGTTGGACATTTGGACCAGGAAGAACAGTAGAATTAGTAAGTACATACTAACACAATTATTCAGGCAGATTTTTACACACATTTCTTTGATAGGTGATAAATCTTGAATGTTCAAGAATGGAGCGTCGAAAGAACTTCTGTTCGAGACATTTGGATAAACTCAGCTACAATAATAGTTTTCTGGATGGGCATTCACCACTAGCAAAGCGTATGCTGAAGAAAGAAAAGCTAGTTTTTTTAAGGAGCGTTTACTGACGATGGTTTTGTAGCCCTCGGGTCAACTGTATAACAAATCCATAGCTGTATACTATATGTAACGCAAAAATAGAGGGGGAAATTTTATTATAACTTCAACACGAGCCACTGTAATAAATACGGGAAAAGGTTATCGTCTTCATCACCCAACACTCGCAGAAGGGACCTCTTCAATTAAAATTATAAAAACGAAAACCATTAGAACCAAGTAGAGATGAAAAGCGATTATTTCTGGAGACACGCCTCGCCCACGCTCCAGCCCTACCACTAATCCCATGTGTTTCCGAAGAGCGGAAGCTTAGTTCCTCCTGTTTCCGCCAGCGGAGCTATAAACGTCACAAACCCCCCCACACCCTCGTCATGCCTTACAGAGGAAATGTTTTATCATTCTGAGTAAACGGTGACAGAAGTACGGAGCCCCCATTTCTATTTCCGTCACTGATGCATGATAAGTCCTCATTCAGTTGTACACCTCGAGGGCGTATACGTCTACATTATTAATGTACTTTTTTTACAGATTCTGTGAAAGGGGGCGTGTTTACTCAACGCCTTCCATTGATCCGTGAGTTCATTACTTTAATTAATGAAGGAGATGGAATTCTTGGTTTGACGTCAATCATTGTGCAGCTTTTTATTCATACTCCACTCAAACTCAATTTCTTATACGAAACAGATGGGGATACAACGTAACGACGTTAGCAGTAATCCAGCAGCTTCGAGTAATATGCAATCAGCAACAACAAGAATGATTCTGCAAGATCAGTCAATCGCCATTTATATAATTATTACTTCAATTCTTGTAAAATCTAAGCTAGAAGTATCTAGTAGCGAATGATTTACGGGCAACTTCAAAAATGGGCGAATGATCAAGTTCTTCTCAATTTGCGTCACAAATGCATGAGCATATATATTTGAGCAATGAGTGAGCATATATATTTATACCTATGCATCTTTACTGATTCACTCTCCAGATTATTTATATTCCGCAGCTTTTAAGAGCATACGATCGGGATTCCAACAGGAATCTAGAGGACAACAGAAACGGACATCCAGCAGCAAACGAGTTCGGTACTATGTAATCAGCAACATTTAATTATGCAAGACCAATCACCAATGTCAATCAATCATTGCCATCTGTTGGAAACAACAAATGGTCAATTAGTCAACAAATGGTCAATTAGTCAACTTCCAAATTGCGTTAATCGTTTTCAATACAGATGCATAAGTCTTCTCAGTTATACCTAAACCTCGTGTGATTAATAAATCATTCTTACTTTTTCATACTTCACTATTTCATTTTGCTGCTCTTATCAAACTCGATCTCTCATTTAAAACCGATGCTGATACGATTCAATCATTCAAGCAAGAATCCGCATAACAACGCACCGACGAGTTCGGTACCGCGCAATCTGGATTAGTAAATTTCTGCAAGATTAATCAGTTTTAGTATATTATTAATGTGCTTTTTTACTGACTCCATTAAAAAGGGCGGGTATACTCAACGCCTCCATTGATCCATGAGTTCAATACTTTCAGTTGATGAAGGATATGGATGTCTCAGTTTGACGTCAACTTGTAGGATTTTATTCACGCTCTACTGCTCTTATCAACCTAAATTTCTCATTCCAAACAGATGGCGATACGATGCAAAGAACGAACAGGCAGGCATCCAGCAGCTTTCAAGTGGAGAGCTACGCAATCAGCATGCAGCAAGACTAATTCTCCATTTCTTTTAATCATTTCCTACGACTAATTCCATAATGTCTTTTAAAATCTATGTTGGAACTGTACCTAGTGATGACGCTTTTCCAGACTACTTCAGAAATGGCATGACTGCTAGGTCAGAACAGACGTCCACGTCCATAAAATCATTGTAAAACTACCTTTGAAGTAGTTTACCATGAATTTGTTGATACATTTTACTTTCTGAGTAGAACGATCTTCCTTCAACACTGTTCAGCACAGGAAGGGGTCAACCGTTAAGACAGAAAAAATGGATAAAATTAAGGTATACATTGAAGCCAATTAAACCGTTGAAACGTGATTTACTATCTATCATTCCTCGGAATTAACTTTATTACGCCTTTACGTAAACCGCATTCGCGATGATCAATATCGAAAATTTGGTAACAAGATAATTAATTGATGAGATACAAGGGTTTTCAACAAAATTTGTAGGTTTGTAAACTCTAGAGTTCAAATGAGAATTCTTTGAAATTAAGTTGAGACTCAATTCGAAAGAAATATAGGATGCCTACCGATGTTTATGAGAGTCTGCAATGAATCACGCAGTTAACGCAATTCATATTACGGCGTAATCACATAATAACCTGTTGAACAGATCATCAAAAGATTCCGATTTTATGCAACGATGACAGTGAGTCGTAAAATTGTGTCATTATAGAAATACTACCTACAGCTTCCATCAATCTGCAGAGTAAAAAAGACTGTTAAATGAGCGCGTTCCATGGCAAATCATGAAACGAACGTAAAAATAGAGATCAGGGCCTGTAAATGCTTTGCAGACGCATTGGAATCCAGCGTGTCCTCGACCGCTCTTGCATTGCTTTGTGTTTCGAGCTGCGCGTGAAGTTGGCAATTCCACACCGTACTCCAGACAAAATAACAAAACTGGTCAATCGCTTTGTTTAGAACTCATTTTCAACGGAGCTGCGCACAAACAAGCAGGAAGGGGATTTAGGAATTTATTAAAGTTGACAAACAACCCAAAGAAGTGATTCCACTTAATCGCAAAACCAAGTTCAAATTTATTATTCTTAGGTTTCACACAAGAACTAGACTATCTAGTGAAGATTCCAGAATGAACAATATGACGGTTTCCGTATCATCCAGGGGAGTATCTACCCTGCGATTCTTTGGATCAAACGCTTTTGATGCGTTTGTAGCGACGATTCAGGAGGCCTCTACCTCGCGTAATTTAGAGAGGACATTCCCCGAAAGCTGCAAATAAATGCGCTGTCACACTCCTCTCTGTGTATTAAATGTGCGGATTGAAAAGATGTCTTAAATCCAGGTCAACAATAGACTTAACAAGGAACGGGGAAGATATTAATTTTCTACCTGACTCTTCATAACACTTTGGAGGAGCTGACTAAACCGACATAAATGAAATTAATTACCTATCATGAAGAAATCATCGTTAGCACTAATAAACTACAAAGAGATTTCAAAAGCTTCTAATACTAGTAAAATCAGACGGTATATTCACTAAGTATAGTAGTAGTATTTAAGTATATTCATTATACAGAAACACTGTTGGGACGAAATATACACCGCGCAAATATTGAGAAATTGATAAAATACTGCAGGAATTCGACATAATGTAGGTACCAACTAGAACCCCGGTAGGTAATACGATACATATGATAGATAATCAGAAAGTTGAAAACATTTATGGCAAAATTCAAATCATTGGATACGATTGGTCGCATCCAATGATTTGACTTTCATCTTTTGGTCGAAGGAATCTAGAAGCTTTGTACAGCAATTCCAGAGCCCCCCCCCCCCCCCCCTCCCACCATAACATGTTTCGTCTATTTCAAAACCCTCTTTCGCGAGACATGCCCTAGGGATAACGTTTTTTGGGGAAAGAGTAGGAGGGAGAGAGAGGGATGAAAGAAGGAAGCACTCCTCATTATACTCATTTGCTCCCATTGGGGAATTTTCATGGATATTTTTAATTTGATCAATAGAAAGATCTGAGTGAGAGCTTTCCAAACAGGTGCTAAATGATGGGTATTCGAACAGTAGAACGGCTGTTGAAATTCATTTTCCCCTTTGACTTCATAGTCCCCAGCTTACTAGGGGGAACTCTCAGCTCTATTGCCCTATTACGCCACGCGTGATTTTCCCAACCGCTAACTGGCTAAACTAAACGGTATTTTGAGGCTAAAAATGTCTACTCGAGGTTTTCAAGTGCGCTGAATTCGAATTTGGGGTCAAAAGTATGAAATTCCAACAGATGAAAATTCCCCAATTTTCCTGCAACTCACGCTCTTTTCCCACAACATACCCTGCACCTATATACACGGTCGCGGCTATGACCATCATGTTATAGGTCACCACCCCTTACAGCTTCGATACCACTCGCTGCAGTTCATTTCACTCGTACTTCGTTTTTATACATAAACAATGATAGACAACAAAGATATGCTTCGTATCCAAGCTGTCCCTGGCAACCTGATCATCCAGAATGATGACAAACCAATAGGGCTTTGACTGCAATAATGTCATGAGCAATAATGATTCATCCGTTGCTACACACCATATGAGATTAGATTATATCAAGACAAATGGACCAGTCAAGTTCCTCACTGCCCCCCCCCCCCCCCCCCCACCCTCCAAGGTGGAATTGTTCCTTGACTTTTCTAGTCATAACTTTTCTGGTCATATAAGAAAGTAAAAACCGGGCATGAAACACAGGAATTGTTTTTTTTATGATATTTAAAAACGGATTTCAATTACGAAAAATTGCTTAGATTGTTTTTCTAAAAATTTACAGAAATTGTAATAGATGAATGTTATGACAAAATTCACTAGAAAGCCTGTTTCTGTCACCTTCCCTCTCCCTCTGCTGATTTCTCTAAAAAAAAAACCTTTGACAGCTCGCGGTTTCTAGGTTGGAATCGACAAAGTTACCAGAAACCAACGGTGCTCGTGAGCCCGGAATTCTCAACCTCTTTTCCACATCCAACAGCCCGAAGGACAGAAAGGGCAGACAGTTAGCTTGAAGAACCAGAGCCCAGGGGAAGGACTCGAATCCCCCCTTCCAAGGTGGCATTGTTCCTTGACTTTTCTGGTCATATAAGAAAGTAAAAACCGGGCATGAAATAAGGAATTTTTTTTTTTTTTTTTTTTTTTATGATATTTAAAATCGGATTTCTATTACGAAAAATCGCTTAAATTGTTTTTCTAAACATTAACAGAAATTGCAATAGGAGAAATCACAAAATTCACTAGACAGCATGTTTCTGTCACCTGAATCAACCGATTTCTCCAAACCTTTGACAGCTCGCGGTTTCTAGGTTGGTATCGACAAAGTTACCAGAAACCAACGGTGCTCGTGAGTCCGGAATTCTCAACCTCTTTTCCACATCCAACAAACAGCCCGAAGGACAGAAAGGGCAGACAGTTAGCTTGGAGAACCGGAGGCCAGGGGAAGGACTCGTATCCAGGGGATTGAGATTCCAGTCCAGTATTGGGCCCCCACCATCTGGGAATGGACACCGCGGACTCAACCGACACCAGTCCCATCTTGCGGAATGTGTCCCGCACTTAACGCGTTTGCTCCCTTCCACGGGTCCCACAGGCCGCTGCATCGCACGCACACGGTCTCGCGTTCGCCGCGAGAACACGAGCTCGGATGGCACACACACGGCCGTCGAAAGCCAGCCGCGTCGTAGTAGCTCCCTCTTGTTTACAGTAAGAGTCGTTCACCTCGTCCGCCTTCCCCTCCACAGACGGCCCCTCGCTTAGCAGACCTCCCTGAATTAAAATATTGCCTTGAATGAAAGGACGCCGCTTTCTCAAAACAAATACCATGAGTTGGCCAGTTTCGAAACTGGCTTCTCCTACTACACATTCGAAAGATCGAATTCGACAAATCCGAACCAAACAAACAGACCATCTCAGATCGAACAAGCCTTGACAAAAGGCAAATGGTAGTAGAAGCCCAACAAGCACAGCAGTTGAGCACCTTCAAGCATCAAACTACCAATTCCACAAACATCTAGCACACATGTATATATGGATGGCCATTTATTTGGCAATAATGTTGACAAACCATAGTTGTGAATCACCTAGCCAATTAGCAGAACCAAATATAATTATATTAAGTAGGTACTTACGTAAACAAAGAACTGACAAATGAAAGTATTGTTACAAAAGGAAGCGAGCTAAATCCTCAAACGAAATACCAGGCAAACAGACCATCAATGAACCTGATTAGCCTTAAAGACAAATGGTACTAGGGGTTCCTGTAAACAAATACCTCGTGTTGGCCAGTTTCGAAACTGGCTATCCTACAAAACTTTCAGGGACGACAAGTGCTCGAATGAGGGACACCCACATATTTGTTTTACATTTTTAATTGAAAGCGAATGAAATTCTAGAATACTCGCACTATCCAACAGTAAGTAAAGAAAATGTTTAAAAGTCAAAGATTTTTCAAAGTTCTCGCAAAAAGCTACGCAAAAAGCCCTCTCTCTTGGTGTGACGTTAGATTTTGCTGAAACTTTGAATCATAAAAAGCTAATCACTCATCAGATAGGAAATTGCGAATGGGCAAAATTCAGGATGAAATCTATTCAAATTTAAACCCAGTGTAAGCAATTTTGTCAGACCCTTGGGTAACCCTCATTGGACAAAGCAAAGCGAGCAACAAGTACGCTAACAACACGTATGTACATACACGAAACTCCAGAACGCGAATTTCTATTCATATGTGTCCATCCAGGATTTGTGTCCACGAAACATTGTAACCGTAAAAACTAGACTAAATATAGTCCAATAACTTTGCGAGATGGGCTCGTGAGTGAGTTCTATGAAGTGTATTGCTTCCACATAGCTACCCCGCATAAGCAAGTTTAATTTTCTTGAAAGATATTCATTCAATTATATTCGCAAGCGCTTTGAGGGTTAAAGGTTAGTAGTTTCTGCGCACATGCGAACGTTGGTTTCATCCGGATATATGAATATCTGCGATTGTACAGGTTGGAACCAGTAAGGGATACATCATTATTACTAGATTACAGCCAACCATACGCATACGCAAATGTGAAGCCCCCATAACATTGCTGTTACATCCAAAACAATTTTACTACTGTATCATGATTTCATTGTTTCAATTTATGCTCCTATATCACGATTTATACTGTTTCTTCTCAACATGTGACAGGTGGATGTTTTCCAAACCTTTCTCAATCAGGTTATCAATACCGACCAGAGCCGTGTGCCACACCCAAGTCGGTATGGTTGCCCCCCTTAATTTAGCTTTTGTCCTAATGAAACAATTTTTGGTCTACAGTAGGTACGGCACACACCGTTTCTTTACAAGCGTTAAACGAAATTAATAAACAAAAAATTGAAACATCTCGATTGGTTTACTCTTTCCTTAATCTATAAACAATGCTTTTCCCGTTTTTTTAAGAAACCAAGCAACCGACACCAGAAACGCAGGCAGGGAACTCCAGAACTGCGTCTCAATGCGAAGAAAGCGGCCAGGAGCGGGGCCAACTTGTTTACCTTCGTTCTCCATCTGGTTTCGGGCGAGAGGAACAAGGTCTTATCGAAATTGGTGAAGTTCAAGAGAAGCTCGAAACCAGCTTCCCCAATGTTATCTTTCCATTTGCGCATTTGAGGCTTCAACTGGTAAACGATTTGTGAGGGGTGGATTCACATCTCAGAATATCCTCCGCGCCTCCGAAGATAGTAACATACAGGGAAACTTGAAAGACATGTTGAGAGCACTGTACTTCGTCAAGACGAAGTGTGAATTCTTGATTCTGGTGGCTAATCTGACCGAATCCAATATACTCTTGAACAAAGCTGTGACGGTTCCCGTCTCATCCGTGAGAGCGCCGTCTACTCAACGATGCTGTGTTGGGTCGAACGGCTCATTCTCTCATTTCTGATGAGGCAATTCGAGAGATCTAACTCGTTCGATCGGGGAACGTTATTCCCAGAAAGCTGCAAAATATATACTCTATTGGAATTAAAAGGGACTGTCACACTCCTCTAAATTCGATGTACGGATTTAGGAGATAGTGCCCAACCCATACGCCCTAAACCCGAATCAAAGCTCCAAGTAACCTATAAATGGAATGCTGGAGTAGTCTGCAATACATAAATCATGATGTACAATAACGCATTCATCATGACCTCCATATGTGTGGTTCACATACATGAAATTCGGAAATGCCAGGTGTTATGTTCCTTAGCCTAGTAGCGGTTTTGTCAATGCCCTTGAACACAATGCAACAGCATTGAAAAGCTGTTCCATTTATTGTTCAAACAAACTCGTAAATATCTGTTTTTTTTTTTTTTTTTTTTTTTTTTTTCATATCATTTCCGCTATCATGAGCAATCGTGAACCATTGTTACCAAATTTGGATAGAGACATCATTAGATGTCTCCAGGTTCTCCATCTGGTTTTGGGCGAGAGGAACAAGGTCTTATCGAAATTGGTGAAGTTCAAGAGAAGCTCGAAACCAGCTTCCCCACTGTTATCTTTCCATTTGCGCATTTGGGCTTCAACTAGTAAACGATTTGTGAGGGGTGGATTCACATCTCAGAAGATAGTAGCATACAGGGGAACTTGAAAGACATGTTGACAGCTCTGCACTTCGTAAACATGGACACAACTGTGAATTCTTGATTCTGGCGGCTAATCTGGCCAAATTCAATACACTCTTGCACAAAGCTGTTATAGTTCCCGTCTCATGGGAGAGAGCGCCGTCTACCCTACGTTATTGTGGGTCGAATCGTGGAGTGGGTTATTCCCAGAAAGCTGCAAATATAAGCTCTATTAGAATTTAAAGGAACTGCCGCACTTCTCTCTATTCGACGCTAATTGTTGATGATTTTGTTATGACTGAAACTCTGCTAAATTTTTGGCCGTTTTTAGCCATTTTTCTAGAAACATTTTTGAAATTTGACCAATTTAATGTGCTCATAAGTGGTTGTCCGACGAACTCACACTTTCGTTTGGAAAGCTTGATTTTTTGGCGCAAGAACGGGATTTTTATCTCAATCCTAAGGAGACTCATCGTCTGGCATGACACATACAAATATGAAAAGCGCAAGCTTCAGGACTCGTTTCAGAATGACTCAAAAACGGATTTCAATGAAGAAATTTTTTAAAAATTTTGATTTAAAAATTTTCCGAGCCATAGCAATAGCTTCAATTCCAACGAAAATTTGCTAAAAATCACTAAAAATGACAAAAGAAAAGAGTTACATTAGTATTTGTAGCAGATTATTACTAAGACGTTCATCGGCTATGATGTAGAACACTGAGAAAATGTATGCACAAAATTATGCAACTACACAAAAACAACCATACAATGTATAATTAACCAGTTCTGTTAGTTTTTACAATTTTAGGAAATTCCCTCATAAGATCACGCAGCAAGACTGGAGGTTTTTCCCAACCACGAGTAGTACAGCTCATTAGGAAATGCTATAATCACAAAGCGCTTGCTCATGTATTTACGATTCTCCTGAAGTTGTGTTCAAATCGAAAATCCGTCCGACGGCACCGAGTTGGATGACATGGACTTTTTTTTCGCTCGTCTGCGAACCCCCCCTCCTGCCACCAGACGGCTCTCCAAGCTAATTTTAGTGGGCGCGTTACTCCTAAGTCTGGTCATAATACAAATTTAGACCCCTTCGACTCCCCTGCATTCCTCGATTCCCTTCCCTTTGAAACCCAGGGCGGGGATTCGCTTTTAGATTGTTGAAAGGAGAACTGACCAAAACCAACTTCTACCAGGAAGTAACCTCCCCGGCTTTTTTTTCGCGACTCGTTCCCGAAGCAGCGAGGGTGAGAAGGACTTGTCTTCCACGTCCGCTCAGATTATTCGTGGACAAAAGCCTATCAAAGGAGTGGACAAAATGCGCAAAGGAGTATCTACACTGCATACATCGGTACATGGATACAGTGGCGCAGCTAAGTCAATTCTTATGGAGGGGCAACAGTCACGGATTTCATCTCATTTTCACGGACGTTTCTTCTCCCTTACAGGTTTATACTCAGTTGTTAGGTATTCCTGCGCAAACAACACTTATTCTGGACAATATCACGCAATCGTATTATAATTATAGGAACGCGAAATCAAATACCGGGCACAAAACCGAGAAAAAAATATGTAAACAAGCTGAAACCAGCAATATGCTCGATATTGGGGTATTTGGTGGATACTAAAAATTGGATAATTTTCAAGGGGAAAATCGCATATGGGCTAGCCCCTGAAGGTAGTGGGAAAAGCCTTGATTTCAGCTTGTAGTTTCCACACTTCCGTTTCGTTGACGGTGATTTTAGTCTCTCCGTGGGGCTGTATAATATCCAAGCCATTTGCCCTTACACAAACGAAGGAACCAAATAAGAATTTCTTCATTCTAAGAGCGAAAAAGTTGCTAGGCTAGCGGATTCGTATAATAATAATTGTTTTTTTTTTTTTTTTTTTTTTTTTTTAATTACATTTTCCAATTAATGTGTTAGGTACCTAATGGAATAAGAAGCGTAAAATTATTCATTTTAATTGTATTAATACTACGAACTTTTGTATTCTCTGTGAGTCAAGGAGGGGCTGCGCCCACCCCGCCCCTCCTCAAACTACGCCACTGGATATGTCTTCACAGAACTTATTCCTAGGATGACCAAGAGAGCTCACTCAGCTGATTAGGTGAGACCAAATCATATCAATCGTCTCTCCATGTCCCAGGTAATTTCCCTATCATACCTCAACATCCAAGGATGACAAGTTGAGAATTTATATTCATTATCGTTATAAACTTGTCAGCTGATTTGGAAAGAGGCCCGATTATTTCAATATTTTGTTCACGTCCCAGAGTCTAACCATCAAATTTCAACTTCTCAAGGTCAACAGGAGAAAATTCAGTTCACTCAACTGATCAGTAAAGACCCAATCATTTCAACTGTCTCTTAAATGTCTCAGAGAGACTCCCTATCAAATTTGAACTTCCTTGGGTGAACAGGGTAGAATTTAGCTCATCCAGCTGTTTGGAAAGAGCCCATCATTTCAATCTTCTCTTGATATTTCAGGGAATCTCCCTATCAAGGATGAACAAGAGAGAATTTAGCTCACTCAGCTGATTAGGAGTTCAAGTTCAAATAATATCCTGATCCCCATTTTCACACCTCACTACGGGGAATCAGGATCAAAGCTCCTTTTCAGCTTTTCCTCGTAAATCGTTAAAACAAAGAATGTCGAGAAAGAAAATTAATTAGATTCTGAAAATTGTAAAATCTGATGGATTTATAAGTGAATGTCCAAAAAAGGTTGTTTTTAAGCTCTTTGAAGTATAATATACACATTCTCAAAGATAAGTGATTCCCATTACCCCGCTCTCCCTTACCTGAAGACTCTTTGATACTTTTCAGTTGAATCCCCCCACCTCCTTTCAATAAGAATGATCGATAAAATACATGTTTTTATGTAAATTAGATTAGCTAATGTACCTTTATGAGTAAACGAACAAAAAGTTGTATGTATACAACTAAGCAAATAATACATACATGTTTACTGATAATGATGGCAGGTTTTAACACAGAATGTGTTTTTGCCTTGGCATCTCCAACCGAAAACGTAACGTTTATGTGTAACGAAAATGTGTGGCAACAATTTCAGATGATTTCCGCTTACAACCGAATCGTTGTTAGGGAAATGGTACTTCGTCATTTTTCATCCCACAAAATTCGTTGATCATTCGTTCGAAAGCTTTCGATTCATCCAACTTTTTTTGTTTTTCTTCAAGGTTTAAGCAGCACCTCAACCAGTAGGGTCATTAGCTGGACTCCACCAGGGCTGGGCAGTCCTCCAGAAAGTGGCGGATGGACAGATTACCCCCACACATCTCGAGCTTCTGCACTAAGCAGGTACCTGTGAGTAAGACGGGTATGGCCAGTGGCAAACCGGTTGACCACTATTCGACCCCTCCTTGGAAGTAGGGTTACGAAAGGGCCCACCATGATGAAGTCCTGTAGGACACCACGCAGACGAGTGACCTCACCCTGCCATTGCTCATACCAGATGGGATTGGCTTTATGTTTATGTTGCATGTAGGAGATTTGATCCTCTAGATGCGTATAGGCATATTATTATTTCTGTCTTCTCTCAACTTAATTGTGAGTAGACAATAGTGCTTCATGCGGGAATGTAATAATGCTAGAAATAAAGACGGGAAGACACATTTCTTTTGTGATCTTTGTGATCTCAGAGAAGAAAACTTCGGTTTGACACTGATGTGAGATACCATTCACTGTGGCTGATAGAAGTTGTGCATTTGTACTAGTGCACTGAAAGAAGCTTTTTTTAACTTGACTCATTTTAGTACGAAAAAGAATGGAATTGAATAGAAAATATAATAGAACTCTGTTGCTTGCAGCTGTAATGTAAACAGAATGTCGCTTAAAGAGCTGTACAGTCAACTCTCCTGCTCCTGCAGCACGGCGACGGTGGCGCACCTTGCGGCGGAGCGTTTCTCATCACTCATCATTATCATCAAGGCCCAACGAACTATATATGTACATAAAATGTTATATAGTTCGTTGTCAAGGCCACTTGTTAGGTACTCTCAATGGACACATGGATCTTATAACACTTAGTGAATCCAGCCAAGTGCACTGGTGACGTCATCAAAACTTCGGAATTTAATTAAAAACCAACGACACGTGTCTTGCGAAAAAAAAACTAAATAGGTATCATCTCAACTCAATCTCATCTTTCAAATAGAAAATTTTTGAAAAAATACGTGGGCAATGCTCATTGTACTTGCGATTTTTCGAGTATTGCGCCAGTACTTTGTACTTGTAAGTACATTTTTCTCAACTCTGATACGCACTTGTAATCCTAAATGATAAAGGTTGGCGTCAAAATACAGAGGGAAAGATTGTAGCTGTCGCAAAACAACGATCTGAGTCGAAGCGCTGACGGCTAAAAAGGATCAGAATCCTAAAAAAAACCTCACTTGTTGATGAAGTTTAACGTGAAAGAAAGATCAAGGTCCAGCAGTTTTCCCGAAAAAAATTAGTTTTCCCATTCTCTGCATATTTTCTCAAAACATTTTGATTTTGGATTTTAATTTGGGAGAATTATTTCCCTAATTAATCCCAAAATATTACACTTGAAAGTTTAAAATTTAAATTTTGCAGTTTTTTGAGGAAGTGAATCTGATCGTTATTTCCCGCTACCCTTCATATGCGATGCCTATGTTCTTAACATTAAAAGGTGTCGGCGATCCACAATGTGAGTATGATGTGAGCACCCGTTTGTCTATTTTCGAAGCAGAAACACCAGAGAAAACAAAAACAGATGGGGGAGGGAAAATTCATTTAGTTTCTAAGACCACGGGGGGTACGCGGTCTATTTCGAGAGGTACTTCGCTCCATTTGTCAGGAGGCGAACGAAGAGAACGATGTGGCACATCGCGTAGTGGCTGAAGATCGGTGGCAAGGAGGGGGCACATAGAGGCGACGGGAGGGGAAGGGTTGGTCCGTCACATAGAGAGCGAAGGGGAAGAGAAGGCGGTGGATCGCAGCACCTGGTGGAGGGGGCCGCTGTAAACCCCCCTCTCCGCGTTCACGACCACATTGGGGCCGCCGCGCCACGTTTGTGAGTCCACCACCTGCCCGCCACCTCCGGCTGCCATCTGCCTCCAGCGCATCTGCTCCCCTCCTCGCCACCTCCGCCAGCCGCCAAGTACATTTTCCTCAATACTATCGTGAACACGTGCTCTCAGCTATCATAAGCAACTCAAGATGGACTTTCTTTGTAAGCCTCACGAGATGTTCATAAAAATCAATTTCCGCCGAGAGAAAAACAAAAAAACATATGCAGCAGACCTGATCTGTTTTTGGTAGATAACCAAACTATTACTGAGAAAAGAAAAACTGCATTAAGCTACAAAAGGAAAATACGAATTAATTGGAATGTCCACGTCTCAATGAATCAGCGTGCAGTGGTGATACACTTCTAACAGCTTAAACATCGCTCTTGATATCATTTGACATGCGTATACCTACCTATGAAATAATAAGTGTGATAAAGTATGCCGTTGAAGTAGGATTTCTTAGGAGTTCGAACGTAACTAAAAATGCAGCAAACTAAATATTACACTAAGTTTTCATTAAAAACATTTCCTGACATTTGGTCCTGACATTCGCTGACAATTTCATCAAAATCGGATGAAAACTGTGGAAATAAGGTCATTGCAAGTATTTCACATTTGCGCATGCGCAGTGGTTATTAATGATACAATCGTGTTGAAATTTATGTGGGGTAATCAAGTAATCTTCTTCCAACTATCATCCAAATTTAAGCGAAATCGAACGACTGAAGTGTGAAAAAATGGAGCATAATTGAATTTACGTTTGCGCATAGGCAGAATTGATTTGGCAACAATGAAATAGGTACGGGACCATCTACAACCTAAACCGGGCATTCGCTGTCAATTTCATTAATAGATAACCAAACTATTACTGAGAAAATTAAAATTGCGCAAAACTACAAACGGAAAAAAAAATTAATTACAAATAAAAAATTAAGGAAGTTTTTCAGGATATCCAGAACGGTTATATCGAAGACACTTTTCGATAAATTTCTAATTTTTCACTTAAATGTAGTACAATTTGCAATATTGCCTTCAGCCACATCTCTACACTTATAATACACTTTATCACGACAAGCATCTACTGATCACCAAATTTAGAGGAAAAGAATTGAATTTTGCATTAGAGTTTGTAAAACGAGTTTTGCATCTGAATCCCCCCCATCACCACCACCAGCCGCCAAGTAGATTTTCCTCGATACTATCGTGAACACGTGCTCTCAGCTATCATAAGCAACTATTCCCTCTCCTTCTTCTTCGTCAAGATGGACTTTCTTTGTAAGCCTCACGAGATGTTCATAAAAATGAATTCCCGCCGAGAGAAAAACAAAAAATATATGCAGCTATACACAGGGTGGCCCCCAAATACAAAATAGAAATTTTACTTTTCCCTGACCGAGCTTCAGATTTCCCTGACAAAAAATACTTAAACATTTCGAAGTCAATTAGCGAATTGTGGTAAAAAATGAAGCTATTGCAATGGCTCTGAAATTTTTAAAACCAAAATTTTTGAAAAATGTCTGCATTGATATCCGTTTTGAGGCATTCTGAAACAAATCTTAGAGTTAACGCTTTTGACATTTTCATGTCTTTCATATGGCACATAACAAAAAAATCGTCACGAAAAAAATTGTCCCAAGTGGCCACAACGATGATTATGACCATCAGAAATGACGTTGACCATTCATAGGTAAACACATGAAAATGTCCCAATGCGTTGCAGACTCGTATGCAAGCGTTTTGGTTTATTATCGTCGAATACAGCTGTGCATAATGAAATAAAAACAAAATACTTAAATTAAAAAATTAAAAAAATGAAAAAAAAAAAAAAAAAAAAAAAAAAAAAAAAAAAAAAAAAAAAAAAAAAAAAAAAGAGAGAGAGAGAGAGAGAGAGAGTTTGTAGGCCAGCATTTTTATAGCAAATTAAATTGGTGAAATTTCAAGAAAAGTACTGAAAAAATCACTAAAAAGAGCAAAAAACTGCTAAAAATCGTTAAATTTATATTTTTCAGCAGAATATTGCTCAAATAAAGTTTTTTAACTATAAAATAGAACATTAAACATGTTACATGCAAATTGTTAAAAATGAAATGTACTTGAATTTTATTAAAATGTGCTAAAAAAAAATCTATAAAAACTCAAAAAAAAGTTAACCACACCAATTTCAACAGTAAGAAAGGCAAACCACCATACCCACGCCAACAAGTTGTAGTGTCTCACACTGGATCAGACCTCTAATCTACTGGGTTCGCTCCCAAGTTCTATACTCTGTTGATATTTTTCACATACGGTTCACAACTAGGTGATATAGTAACAGGAGAGCCGAAGACATAAGGTGTGTTCCAACCACCGCGAGTTCATGAACTTTTCGGAACTGGCTCGGCGCCGAACCGTATGCGCACGTGAATCGTGTTCCTACCGTTTTGGGTTCAGGAACTCAATACTCGCTAAGGTGTTCCCACTGCATCGGGTTCATGAACTGAGTTCAGTGAGTTCATGAACTTTTCAGACCTGCTTGGGGATAGGGTTGAGAACTCGAACTGAAGAAAACCTTTCGTAACCTTCCAAAATCGCATTTCACTGCGAACCTTCACGCTAAATGCCTTGTCATTAGCCTGCTTGATGCTTGTTGTATTATAGTTTTTCACATCTCTTTTTCAATTTGCTCCATCGAATAATTATTACCACCGTCAGTTTTCTTTTATCAGCTGTCTACACATAGATAGAAAACATTTGTTTAAGGGTACCTAGTTGGTAATTGGCAGGCAAAGTCAAACTACTCAATGTTTTTCTTGGCGCACTTGGCTCAACCTACCTTACTTGAAAAAACGTCGTGTTTAGCACTTTTTTTTGTTGTTGCCTTTTCTCAATAATGGCTCGAGGGATTTTGATGAAAATCTCAACAGTTACTCTTCTTCTGGATAGGAATGATATCCCATACCCTTCATACCTAGGAAAATAGTCTGAGGGAGCAATTAGCAAATAAACTTCAAAAAAGTTTCCATGTCGCAATGAATCAGCGTGCTTCTGTCACTCTTGATATCATTTGTCATGCGTATACCTACCTATGAAATAATAAGTGTGATAAAGTATGCCGTTGAAGTAGGATTTCTTAGGAGTTCGAACATTACTAAAAATGCAGCAAACTATTACACAAAGTTTTCATTTAAAAAATTCCCTGACATTTGGTAATTTTTGAAAAATTCCCTGACGTTTCCCTGACTTTTCCCGACGCAAAGAATTCCCTGACATTTCCAGGTTTTCCCTGACTTTTCCAGCTGGGGGCCACCCTGTATGTAGCTTTATATCTCCCCCTTTTCTTGCGTTCCACCGGGCAGCCGGGTGTACCGAGAGTCCGTTGCTCCCCCGGACCGCCTCGACGCCTCTCGCCCTTCAGATCGGAAATAGACGGACGGCGACTAGAAATAGTCGAGACGAGGGCAGGCGGCGGTCTCCCTCTGCCCCTCACTACGCCCAGCGACACCAACTCAACTACACACAATCATCGCCCCCTTCCAACGCATCTCCTTCCGATTTCAAAATAAAATGGGAATAGTCGATAGAAAATCGACAACCGAATCAATCAAATGGTCAAAATATAGCGTTGACACAAGTCAGTGGCGTGTTTGAGGAGGGGCAGGGTGGACACAGCCCCTCCATGAATCATAGAGGATGCAGAAGTTCGTTGCATGAATTTGTATGAATAAAATTAAAATTATTAATTTTACACTCCTAATTTCAGGAGGTACGTAACACCTTCAATTGGAGAATTGAATCAGTAAAAAAACAATTATAATTATGCGAATCCGCTTGCCTAGCAAATTTAGGAGCTCTTAGAAATAAAGAAATTTAATTCTTATTAGGTTCTTTTGTGTTAGGGCAAAATGGCGTGGATATTATACAGCCCCATATATACGAAACGGAAATGTGGACACTAAAAACTGAAATCAAGTTGTTCCCCACTACCTTCTGGGGCTAGCCCATTTGCGATTTTTCCCTAGAAAAATATCCATGGTTCAGTATCCACAAAAGTTCCCCTACGAACTTCCCCTATTTTTCACTGCCTACCTGACCACGTTTGAATCTTCGATCCAAAAGTTTCCCTGATTCTTTCATTATTTTTTATTGTTGGTATATCATAGGTACATATTATACCATTTACGTATAAAATACCAGTTAAAATAGAGCAAAAATACAATAAATAGAAGACTGCAGTGGTGATTGTAGTATTACCACCGGAACTTGTGCCTCGCTGACTTTGGTGGGGATCCTGACCACGAGCCATAATATTAATCATGATGATGGCAAAATCGCGTTCAAATCTCTCCTATTTACCGTAGGACGTCGGAAATTGATTGAGAGCTTTTTTGGGACGACAAGAGACGAGCAAAGTGAGGGGCGCTATCTTCAGCTGAGTGAGCTATAATCACTTCTGTTCACTATTGGGGTTTGAAAATTGATAGGGAGCCTCTCTGGGTCAACAAGAGACTAATGACCTTACAGCTTACAGGCTCATTCCTGATTAGCTGATCAGTCTGTCTGTCTGATTACAACGAAATTTGATAGGGAGCCTCCTCTCTAGGACATCAAGGGACGAATGAAATGACGGGCTCCACCCTGAGCTCCAGCAGACCGATTCGCGTGGCGTTTTTTGCAACATGCTCCACGAACCTGTAGCACTTAAATAAGGAAAGCAACTTGTAAACAAATTTTCCTTCTGATTAATTCAAGATTACAATTAACCACGGCGCAAATAATCACCGAAATTTGTTCAGTGAAACTTGACTTTCGTTTACGAAGCAAGTTTTCTCACCTACCAAAATTTAACTATCTCTATTCGAAATGTTGGTACTGCTTAGGCAAACTGCAGAAGTGTTATATATATATATATATGTGATGTGTATATATGTAGAATAGTATAACATCTCGGTTTTTTATCAAAGCATTTGAAGTAGACTCCGAGACAAATAAGTAGAAATAACGGCATAACGTTTTACACCAAGCCAATCTTGTTGTTGTCATCCCGTTAGAATCTTATTGTCGTCTTATTGCTTATCGGCAGTGTATGGTATTTAAGAGTAGCAACCTAATTGTAATACAAAACACAGGACTTTTAACAACAGTTACTGATTTAAAAGCATCGAAACATGCAGACCGTCCCATAGAAACCCAAAACACCACATCAGAGCAAACTCAGAGCACGCTATTGGAGGAAGGGAAACCGGAAGTTGAGGGGTTATTAGAGGGTTGAATGGTTTCCAAACATGGTAGACCGATAATGAATTGGGGGCCCAGTGACAACAGCTGGCTTGAAAGGGTTAATCAAACCTAAATTGTTTCAGGTGCCCATTTGAAGGGGTCAACATTGGCTGCTGAGCAGAAATTCCCGTTTAGGAACAGTCAGGCCTGACCTTTCCTTTACAACAGTAAACCAATCAAAGGATTTCCGGACTAAAGTAGAATCCGCTTACTTGTAATTTAGTATTTAAAATTCTGTCAGCAGCAATGGCAGTTAAAACAATTCAATTCAGCCAGAACAAAACATGATTTTCAGCAAATTTTCAAAACAATTAAGGCTATTGCAATGGCTTTGGAACCGTGAAAAATCGTTTCAGAATGCCTCAAATGGAGAAATTTTGCAAAAATTAGGATTTTAGAATTTTTGAGCCATTGCAATAGCTTCATTTTCTACTGGGGGAAAAAAAAAAAAAATTGAAAACCCCCTAAATCTTTTTGAATTACAGAGTATTATTTAGAACGAGTTTTTTGCCATAAAAATTGAAGTTAACAATTTCTTTTCACTCAAAGTCCTGCATTTTCAAAACAATTTAACAAAAATATATTACTATTTATGAAAATTCACTCATGCGGTCATACTGCATGGTTGCTGCAACTTTATTTCTGATCAGTCAAACGAGGGTTTTTTTTTTTTTGGTACCTTAACCATTCTGACCGTCTACTATTCATTCAATAAATTAAAATCACCTTTTGAACACTTATTGATGACTGCACTGATAGGTAATGTGCCGGTCGTACCTGAGGATGGATCCGAAACGTCGATATTAAAACCTAGATGACAATTCCTTCCATAATATCTATCGTTCTTCCGGATGAAACCCAATTAACCGCAACGAACAATAACTAAGCAACAAGCTGTACCAACAAACAGCAGGAATCTCCTGAATTAGGCTGACGAATGTCATTTCCTGATGGGCAACAACTCCGCATCAAGAACGCAAACAGTCGCACCTACATCCGGCCAAAGAGGCAGGTGAGGCGGACATTCCGAGTTAGCGCTTATAGTAAAGGGTTGGGAGGTTTCTGAGGCCTCGAATCATAAGGTGATATTCTGTACCTTGGCAGCAGCTGACGGGAGGATAACTATGAATGGACAACATTGAGGCTCACGAAATAGAAAAATGAGGGAGGAAATAACTATTTTTGAAGCTAGCAACGAAAATTGACGAGCATCAGCACGGAACTGTTTCTGAACAAAGAAACTACGTAGGTTTCTATAATCCAGAAGGTGCTTCAACGTTCTTTGAATTCGAGAATATCTAGATTCCTACTACATAGAGTGTTACGTAAAAGGTGAGCCAACAATTGCACATAACGGGGAGATACATGCGTAGTAGAAGGTTGACGGGGAATCGTCACATCCAGTAAGTCCTAATCGTCTTCTAATCTGGAAATAGAAGCCGAAACTAAAGTTGGGTGGAAGTTTAAGTTCATCAGTAACCTAAAATGTGGTATCAATAGCCGTCGATAGAGGCTGCAGGGATTTGCGGACAAGGACAAAAGTAATATGCTTAGTAAAGGGTTGGTAACATCAGCTAGTAAGAACATTCGTTTGGTAATGGAGGCAAAAATTATGTAAGGTACCCAAAAGTTATCCCTTCATTGGTCAAAGTTAGTACCTACCAAAGCCAAAAACTGGGAGTAATGTGCTAAATAGATGGGTTGGAGGAGACCCAATGTTTTTGGAGCTCGTACGGATCTTAAGGTGTAAAATTTCGGGTTGCACTGCAAGAGTTTTGTATTTCTGAAGCCCAAGAGTGCCTGTCTGTCCAAGAACTATCTAGAAACTGCTAAACTTCTTTGATTGGATGAGTGAAGGAAGCAGATGGATAAGTAACTACCAAGGATTTCTTCCATACGGAGAGTAGAATGTAAACAAAAGTACCTAGATAACATAACTTTGGGAGTCATGTAGGTATGCGTAGCAGGAGGTTGAAATGAGTACAGCAGAACCGAAGTTAGGTAGAGGTTTCTGTCCACGGAAACTGTCAAAATTGTATCTACAGCCGGAAAAAGGGGTTACCAGGAGCTGCGACTTAGAGCTGGAGCTTAGTTATAAGTGTTAGTAGAGGGTTGAGGCGATTCAATATCAATTGGCACATAATTCTAGAAAATGCTAACCTTCTCTGAATTTAGGAATGAAAGGAAAATTGATGTGAGTTAATGAGATAGGTACCTACCGCCTTGTGGAGGCCCCTAACCCAAGCTGACAGCAAAGTTAGGTTCAGGTTTCTGTCCATTTGAGAAGAAAAAAACATCGAAGTGAGTTAGGTACCTACAGGTTTCCCTCCTTGTGGAAGGATAGAGCTCAAAAAGCAAGAGTTGACAGCGTAGTTGACGTCCGACAGGGACACATCAAGAAAGTCCTGTTTTTCTAAATTCGGTAATACAGACAGCAAAGTTTGGTACCTGGTGTGTGCCCACCGGAAACCAAAAGGGCGAACGAGAGGGGCTGCCGGGAGCCAAGGCCTAGAGGTGGAGTTATATGCGTTGAAGTGATTAAATATCCATAGACACATTATTCTGAAAAATGCTAGCCTTCTTTTTATATATATGGGAACGAAGGAATCACTGATTGAAGTAGCGAGATAGTTACCTCATATCATAGGTTTCCCTCCTTGCGTGCAAGGATTGAACTGGTGGGCATCGACAAAACCCAAAAGCGTAGTTGAGACACAACAGGGACACATCATATCAAGAAAATCCTGATTATCTCGGCAATACAATCAGACAGCAAAGTTAAGTTCTGGTTTCTGTCCGCCGGGAACCAAAAAAGGGTGGTACCTACAGCCCATGAGGGTGGCTCTGCCGGGAGAGCCCAGAGCGGGAGTTATATGCGTATTAGAGGGTGGAAGTGGTTAAATATCAATTGGTATGTACCTAATTCTAAGCGCAAGCTTTCATTGACTTTGAGAGTAAAATAAACATTTTATTGTGGTAAATATGCATACAGACTTTCCCTCCTTGTGCAGGGAGAAAACTGAACTACACCACCCAAAAGCCTGTTGTCACCCGACTGTGACTCATCATATCAAGAATGTCCTGATTGCCACCAAATTCGAGAATACAAGCTGATAGCAATGTTAGGTTCAGGTTTCTGTCCACGCGACCCACAAAATCTTACCTACAGCCGTCGGGAGGGACTCAAGGGAGCTGCGACCTAGAGGTGGAATTATACGCGTAGTAGAGAGTAATGGTGATGAAATATCAATACGTACTTAATTCTAAATGCAAGCTATCTTTGAATTTGAGAATGAAGGGGACAATGAAATGATGTAGGTACCTACAGGCAAGGATACACACCCCAAAAGCAAGAATTGTCGGCAGGGTGTTGATGTCCGATTGTCCCCAAATTCCTTGAATACAAGCTGACAGAAAAAATAGGTTTCTGACCACCGGGCACCAAAATGTTGGTATGCACAAAAAGTAGGCGAGAGGAACTGCCGGGAGCCGAGGCCTAGAGTGAGAGTTGTATGTGTACTAGAGGGCTACATTGACTAAATATCAATAGGGACCAATTCTAAACGCTTGTTTCCCCTGAATTTGGGAATGAAGGAAAGAGTGAAGTCAGGTAGGTAACTGTTCATTTGAAATAACACAGGCGAGCCCATTAAACGATTGAAATACAATTCAATTTACAAGAGTGAGAGTCAATAATACAGATATACTTATACCAAACACAGGTTTTCCTAATTGTACAATGGTTGGCCACCTACCCCATTCAAAAGCTAGAGTTGTCTGCTTTGTTGATGTCTGACCACCTCCAAATTCAGGAATACAAACCGAAATCAAAGTTATGTTCGGGTTTCTGTCCACCTGGAACCAAAACGGTGGTACCTACAGCCTGCGAGAGGGGCTGCCGGGGGGCGGCCGAGAGGTGGAGTTATATGCGTAGAAGAGGGTTGAAGTGGCCAAATATCAATAGGTACCCAATTCTAAGCACTTCAGGTTGATTCCCTCCTTGTGCGAGGATAGAAGAACTGGTAGGTAAATCAAATCGGGAAAGTGCTGATTGTCTACGAATACGGCAAAACAAGCTGACAGCAAAGTTAGGTTCAGGTTTCTACCCTGAGGGGCTGACGGAAGCCAATCTAGACCTGGAGTTAGATGCGTAGTAGATTATTGAAGTGGCTAAATATCAAAGGGTGCCTAATTCTACTAATTCCTTTGATTCTTCTTTCTTCTTCTTTGAATTTGGGAATGGAGTAAGCACTGAAGTGAGGTAGATATACGTACAGATTTCCCTCCATGTGCAAAGATAGAACTGGTAGGGATCTAGGTTACCGTCCTAGTTGACACCCTACAGGGTCACATCATACCAAGAAAGTCCCGATTTTCCCCGAATTCGACAATATAAGGATTAGGTTGAGGTTTCTATCCATTGGAAATATAAAATTGGTACCTAAAGCCGGCGAGAGGGGCAGCTAGGACATGCGGTCTAAAGTGGGAGTTATATGCCTGGTAGAGGACTGAAGGGACTAAATAGGTACCTAATTCTAAATGCTAGCTTTCTTTGAATTTTGGAATGAAGGACATTGAAAAGTCGTAGATATACCTAGATTTCCCTCCTTGTGCAAAGATAGAACTGGTAGGGACCTACACCTCTCAAAATCAGAGTTTCCGTCATAGTTGACGCCCGAAAGGGTCACATCATACCGAGAAGTCCCGATTTTCTACGAATCTGACAATATAAGCAGTTAGGTTCGGGTTTCTGCCCACCGGGAACCAAAAAGGTGGTACCTACGCTGGCGAGAGGGGCTGCCAGGAGCCGCGGCCTAGAACGGGAGTTATATGCGTACTAAATAGGTACCTAATTCTAAATGCTAGCTTTCTTCGAATTTTGGAATGAAGGAAGCATTGAAGTGTGGTAGATATAGCTAGATTTCCTTCCGTGTGCAAAGACAGAACTGACAAAGACAGACCTGCACCACTCAAAATCAGAGTTAACGTAGTAGTTGACACCCTACAGGGTCACATCACACCAAGAAAGTCCCGATTTTCTCCGAATCTGACAACATAAGGAGTTAGGTTCGGGTTTCTGTCCACCAGGAACCAAAAAGGTGGTGCCCACAGCCGGCGAGAGGGGTTGCTAGGACACGCGGTCTAAAGTTGGGGTTATATGCGTAGTAGAGGACTGAAGTGACTAAATAGGTAACCTAATACCAAATTCTAGCTTTTTTTTTTTAATTTGGGAATGAAGGAAGCATTGCAGTGTGGTTGATATACCTGGATTTTCCCCTTATATAGAAATTATAGAAGATACAACTGGTAAGGACCTACACCTCTCAAAATCAGAGTTACAGTCGTAGTTGAAGCGCGACAGGGTTATATCATACCAAAAAAGTCCCGATTTTCTCCGCTTTCCGCAATACAAGCAGTTAGGTTCGGCTTTCTGTCCACCGGGAACCAAAAAGGTGGCACCTACGAGAGGGGCTGCCAGGGCACGCGGTCTAAAGTGGGAGTTATATCCGTAGTACAGGACGCAAGTGACTAAATAGGTACCTACTTCTAAATGCTAGCTTTCTTCGAATTCTGGAATGAAGGAAGCATTGAAGTGTGGTAGATATACCTAGATTTCCCTCCTTGTGCTAAGATAGAACTGGTAGGGAGGGGCCTGTACCACTCAAAATCAGAGTTACAGTCGTAGTTGACGCCCGAAAGGGTCACATAATACCAAGAAAGTCCCGATTTTCTCCGAATCTGACAATATAAGCAGTTAGGTTCAGGTTTCTGTCCTCCGGGAACCAAAAAGGTGGTGCCCGCAGCCGGCGAGAGGGGCTGCCGGGAGCCGCGGCCTAGAGCGGGAGTTATATGCGTAGTAGAGGGTTGAATGGGCGCCGGGTGCCGCCTTCCCGGGATGACGCCGAGCAACAATCCGATTGGCCGCCCGCCCCGATCGATGCGCCCAATGATGGGGAGACGTGGAATGTTGCTGTAGTACGCCATCCTCCGTTTCATTCAACGGGGGGTCCCCTTTTCCCATCCGCCCCTCGCCCTCCCCCGCGGCTCCGGGAGCCCCAACAATCGATCCCGCACCGAACCCCCTTAAAAAATACTTAATTTCGAGTTTAATTTCACGAAGGTAGACCACCCTATCCCCGAGGAAAATACCCAAAATATTGGCTAGTACCAGGAATTATACAGTAATAAGTTCAACACATGCAGAGAAAAGTCGGTAAGTATACACATGAGTGATAATTGATATGAATTATCTGTTACGCATTTTCTATAAAATACTTAGGTACTTAATTTCGAGTTTAATTTCACAAAGGTAGACCACCCTATCCCGGAGGAAAATACCCAAAATATTGGCTAGTACCAGGAATTATACAGTAATAAGTTCAATACATGCATACAGAAGTCGATATGCACACGAGTGATAATTGATATGAATTATCTGTTACGCAGTTTCTGCATGACAAGACTTCACAAAAACGCTGTTCTATCCTTATTGTTGTTTTATTTTTATTAATAATCTTCGTTTCTCCACAGGAACTGCGGCTTCTTCAAGAGACGAAAATGAAGTTCGAAATGTATAGTAAAATGTCTATCATTTACTTTTTTGTGATAAAAAATTTAAAGTAATCAGTTTATGAGGATCAAATTTCCAATTCAAGTACAGAAACTACTTCAATTTTATGTTTACTTGATACACGTTTATTATACAGTGTCCCAATAGTACCCCCCACCCCCCCATTTTTTTTCAAAATTTTTGAGATATCGACTCGAATTTTAGAGATTTTACAAAAAATCGCACTTCTTGATTCATCAGTTCTAAACCGAGAACAACATATAGAAATTCTGGTTTCACCATCGTGTTCAGCAATAAAAAATGTTCATAGTAAGTGTCACTCGGAAAAATATGGAGAAAAAAAATTCGACGTACCCAATACTTGGGTAGTGTAGTCCCTTTTTGGGTAATCCAAAAACTAATGGATTTTTTCCTGATTTTTATTGGTTTAAAACTTTGTATCAGGCACCCCAAAAACGCTACCAAGTTTACTTCGATAACTCAAAAATTGTGGGAAAAGATAGGAATGGGAGGGTGAAGGGGTAGCTTTGGAACACCCTGTATAACCAATTCTTAGAAACATAACTTAATCTCTCCTTCTTTTGAAGGATAATTTTGTTTATGTAGAAGAATTAATTGCGTAGGTATTGTAAATTAATGGCACGAAAGAATCGAACTTGAATGATCGTATGGCATCAACTCCCAAGACGGGTCTGTGACCTTAGGGACGGACATTTCACTAGTGTAATGCAGTAATTAAAATCAATTCTTGTGTTACTTATCTTGTTTCTAATACACTAAAGTTCCAGTCATGCAGCATGATCGTATGAGCGAATTTTCGTAAATTATCGCATAGTATAATGTTAAATTGTTTCGGACTGAGCTTTTTGAGTATATATATGAAAAAGCGTTAAACTCTAGGATTCGTTTCAAAATGCCTCAAAACGGACTTCAATGTAGAACATTTTCAAAATTTTTTATTTTAAAATTTTCCAACCTATTGCAATAGCTTCATTTTTCTACAAAAATTAGCTAAAATTCAATTGAAAAATTCATATTCACTTGATTGAGTGAGAGATAAAACAAAAGATATCGAATACTGAACGTCTCCGCGTTCAGGTATGACGTTTGTATATGACAGTATTCCCCCTGATTTTCGCAATTTCTCTCGACTTACAGAATATTATAAACTGTGCTTATTAATAAAAATGTGAGCAAATTCAGACCGTTAGAACGTGAGAAATTAACAATGCGCGCTACTACTGATTGGATGACCATAGACCCTGTGAGAAGGTGGAGTGGTGGAGGGATTTGTGGCATTAAGTTCAGGAGAGAGAAATTTAATGAGAAATTAAGTGAATAACAAGCTAGGGTGTGTGTGGGAGATTTATCACTCAAAGAGTCCTTGGAAATTTGATAAATAACGAACGGTAGGCAGCCAATTCAGAATAGTATAACGCGTACCATGCAATACATATAGACAAACGGTAAAATCATGTTGACATTTTATGTTAGAGGAAAAATTTTGCAAATTGCTGAACGACCTCGATTGCTTCCTACTCTTTGGTAATTTATTCCACGATTCCACTATGATTACCGACACACACAACTCTAAAATCTAGAGAACAACAAAACGTATTCAGTAATGTGTTGTCCATTTCCAGACAGGTAAATATTTACAACGTCAGATCGATTTCGGCGTTTGGGTCGTCATCGGAAGCTAACAATAACCTTATATATTAATCATAAACACAAACATCATTTATGGAGGTACTGTAAGATAATGATTATGACTTATCCTTCGACATTTATCTGATATTGCGACACAATTCCCAATGTGGAAATTGGCGAAGGTTCTTTAATTGAAATTGAGAATTAAATCGCGAGCTAGACAGTATATAATGACTGAAGATAATCGGTTTGCTAATGATGTTATTTAATAGTGAGATGGGTGATAATTATTTGTGCATTTGTATTATCATTACTTCTTGTAATATTCCACAAAATAAGGCCGCAGACACACACCTTAATTATTTATTCTTCTGGGTGTATTTTATATTAATGTGTGGCCCTGAAGGACACTGGACCACTATAAGTTCGTCGGAAGACTTCGAAGACATTAGAGTTTTCGTACTTCTAGTATTCATTTTCCCGTATTCGAAAATGGCCTTTCCGAAAAGAAAAGAGGTTTTCGTAACGGGATGATTCAGCTTTACTCGTGCTCAGCTTTTTCGGAATCATAATTACGTGACGACAACTTGACTTTTCTCTAGGATAACACTCTAGAATAACTTAGTAACTATCATGCAGTTGGCATGGACACACACACACACACATCCGACAAAATCGCCTGAATTTTCCCCGTGCCAAATGGGGAGAGTTACGTTTGGTGGGGGGAGTTACCTGACTGAAGAGGTTATAAGATAAATTTGTTCCTTTTATCATTTGTGGATAGATAGATAACAATTTAATTTTTCTAAATAAATTATTTGTATTAACTGAATATCTAAGTGGGGTGGATATATAATTATATATTTACGGATTATTGATTCATTTTTAATATTATTTGATATAATTTACAATGGCATATATGTATATAGGTATTGGTATACGTATAGGTATAGGTGTAGGAATAGGTGGTCTAATCCAAAGGAATGAAAGTATTTGATCCTCCCTAACCCCCAAGGGGGGGGGGGGGGGGGGTAGGAGTAGGTGTTTAGTGATTAATGAGATAGATAATTTCTGTGATATGTTTGTTGTTGGTTTAACCTTTGTTTTTGTCTTTCTTTCGTGTTTTTCCCCTCACGTCAACCAGACGAGTCATTAGCAGCAATTTGTCCTTACTTTCGACGTTTTATCGAAGATTTCAGCTTTTTCATTCTCAAGATTTCGTTTCAAGGTTCATTTTACTAGTTTCAAAGACTCGTGTTCTTCACGGCTGAATCGTTTTTATATGATGTAGAGGTAAGTGGTCGTTGTTTCTTACTTCATGTTATATTTTGGAAATTGTCTACTGAGACAATTGAGTTTTTAGTAGTGATTCACTACAAGAGTCACGTTAACCTCTCTATAAGAATTCTCTTTCTCTTGGGCTTACAAAAACGCTACGAGAAATCAAAGCAAAAAGATTAGCATTCATCGTGCTCGCTCTAACAGCTTGTTTTCGTGTTTACGAGAAATACAAAACTTTCCATTCTTCTACTAGTAGCCGGAAAACAAAGTTTCAAGAATCCAGAATCTTAATGCCATATTACTTAACATTCGATGGATAAACCCAATGAACCCTGATTTGGTTGCGATTGCAATTTATATTATCAAATGTACCAACTATTCTTCCTTCCCATTTAGTTCCTCAAACTGCTACTAGAGTGGAATGGGGTCGTCATTGCTCATTTCTGTGCAAGAAAACTAACCTGCAATAGGTATGTGGGGGTATCACAAAGAAGAGTGGGGTTCTAACTAAACTTTACTTTGGGCTCTTACCCAATTACTGACATACATTTTGCCAATATGTAAAAGTATTCATTTTGAGTGGATTCAGAGAAATATTTTCAGGCTGATTTCAAAAACTCTCCATAGCCCGTTGGGTTGGAATCATCGATCTCATATAGACCCTGTTGTATATATCTAGTTCTTGGGTCATGCCACAATATACTAAGATGCCAATGCCACGACAATATGATATCGAGAATGTGCTCGAGTTGAGGGGAGTTAAGAAGAACAAAGCGCAAAATAAAAATGATTTAGAATGGAAAATCTGGTGTAATGTTAGGAGATGATTAAGACAGGTAAGACATGGCTGATTGTGTTGCACATTAAAGACGAGTTTACCCGAAGTTGCAAATTATTTACAGTACATAATATCGGTGCTTATAAGAAGAATCGTTGGCTTCTAACCTGAGAACTGTTCTGAGAACGACAATTTTTTTCACCAAATTGACGTAGATGATTTCCAGGAGTCCCATAGTGGACCAGAATGACCTTGTTCATGAGAAGAGCTGCATAAATATGTTGCAGGAAAAACTGTTAGTTCCTATCACCATCGCCTTCGAATTTCATGAGCTCATTACCTACTCCAATCCTTCATAACAGAAACTCAACACTTAACAACGCAGAAACTTATCACTGGGGGACAACCACAAACAAGTACTGGGAGACTGGCAAGCGAAGTCAGACGCCGACATTAAAAAACGCTATCAGTTTGTGATGTAGGTATAAGTCTTAGCTTTGGGGGCCAATCCAATACTTTCATAACGAAGGCAAAATCGCCATGTTTTTTATAGATCCTCATCCAATCGTTGAAAAGGAGATTAATAACAGCTCACTACTTAATTGATCGTCCTCACATGGTACAAGGTGACGTACCTATTACCACAGAACATAAAAAAGCTGCAAATGATTAAACAATGGTTTATTAACTTCTGTGTTAGTAGCCCTTCTCTACGCAGATCATTGGTCATTAAGCCCTAGAAAACTAGACTTTGTTCTCGGAGTACACTTTCGCGCGTGCGCAGGAGCTAACAATGATGCAATCATGTTGAAACTAACAAATAATTAAACCATTGTCCCCCAACTATCATAGGCATGATCATCGTTGTCATTCAAATAGTTATTATGCAATATTGTAATCCCCTGATTTGTCTAGAACTTTGAAATACCTAAACATAATATATTCTAAACCAATATTAATAAAATAAAAAACGATAAATTGAGAAATGTAGAGTTGTCGACGGAACACGTGTGTCACGAAACTAAGGTGGAATTATGATTCTTATCATCATGATTGTGTCAACAGCTAATCGCTCGCCTTCTTTATTATGTAAATACAAAGTGATTTCTCGTGAAAACCAACAAACGTAACAACCCCGAACGGCGTTTTATTACACACCACGGTTGAATGAAGTGGGACAGTGGTGTATCCATCCAAATTGGACAATATTCTAGTTAATTTCCCACAGCTGTGAGTTAGCTGCAGACTAAAAAAAGTGGTAGTATCAATTTTTCTTTAATTGCAATGATTGGTTCCGGTACACAAATTATCGTTCACGTCTCCATTGCTCGCGACTAAAATGGAAACAAACTATACACATCTCCAGCAAGAAGAGCCAAGTTCTCTATTTTCTTATTTATAATCAACATAGGTCAAATGTGAGGAAATGCCCATTAAAATTGTCATTTTTGAAATCAGCACATTGTAACAGAAAAACATAAAAAAATTTTCTGTTTCAAGCAAGAGAAAATATCTCACATAAATTATCGGTACTCGGCATCAGCTATTGATTGCAAGGTAGGAAAATTAGCTTCAAAACCACCTCAGCTGATCAGGGTGTTGGGGCACTGTGTCCCTGTAACCCAGTAGTCCTTGTGAGCCTTCTGAGCATCATAAATACGATTTAATCCATGGCCGAAATGCGAAATTTATTGACTCAAATTTTTACTGAGCCGGACCCTTAAAACGATGCATGTATTTAAAAAAAAAAAAAAAATGTACCTATATATATTATTTAGTTTGTTAATTTTTTTTACATCAGTTATATCAAATTTTTTTCTTAACAGTTTGAAGTATAGTACACACAGGTGCACAAAATTTGGCCCACTCTCTAAAATGGAAGATTTTATGAAGTTGCGACTAATATCCTCTTGTTTTCGGCTGTGTTACTGTCTGAACTCATTCAGAAGCATTGTTTGTTGTTTCTTAGCCAGACGGATGAATTTTTTTGATCTCTCAACGATAGGGAATCGTATCGAAACGTGACCATGTTTCATTCTCTCCTACTTTCACGTTATCCTCCAAACTGCGATTATGTTGTTCATCTCTTCCACAGTAGTCCTCAGCTGAGGAGCGAGTGTTTTCCTGTACGTTGAGTGCATTCAAACCAAAAAAATCAATTTAAGATAAGAAAAAATGTCTTTCTCACCGGAAATGGTCGTACAAGCTGTAGCTCTCATTAATGATGGAAGGTCACTGAGATATGCCGCTCAAATGCTAGGACGGCCTTATAAAACCTTCCGTGCCACTGTTAGACGTTTTCGAAAGATGGGATCGTACGCTAGAAGGCAGGGTTCTAGCCGCCCATGAAAAACAACAGCCGCTCAAGACAGGTACTTGTACAACTTAGCTTTAGAAATCGACGATTAACTGCTTCACAAGGTCGTAACTGACTTGAAAATGCAACGGGGGTGGATTTAGGTGTTTGGACAGTTCGGAGACGATCATGGGATCGGCATTTGTCTGCCAGAAGACCCGCCTGCGTTCCAGATTTTAACTCGTTAGCAAAGGATCTTGCGCCTTCAGTTTGCTCGAAATCACAGTGGTTGGAAACTTGAAGAGTGGAGGGATGTCATTTTTAGCTATGAGTCTAGGTTCAGCCTGCGGGCCCCAGATGGTCGTGAAAGAGAGTGGAGAAGGCCTGGAGAAAGGTTTGTTCCTGCCACAATGACTGGAAGAGTGCCTGCCGTCCAAGCATTCGAGCGGCATATCTCAGTGACCTTCCGTCATTAATGAGAGCTACGTCTTCCGCGACCATTTCCGGGAAAAACATTTTTTTTCCCCTCTATAATTGATTATTTTGGATGGAATACACCCAATGTACAGAAAAACGCTGCCCCTCGGCTGAGGACTGCCGTGCAAGAAATGAACAACATAATCACAGTTTGGAAGGTAACGTGAAAGTGGGAGGCAATGGAACATGATCATTTCTCATCACGATTCCCGATCGTTGAGAGATCAAAAAAGTCATCCGCCGGGCTAAAAAACAACAAGCCATGCCTCTGAATGAGTTCATATAGTAATCCAGCCGAAAACAAGAGAATATTAGTCGCAACTTCATAAAATCTTCCATTTTGGAGGGTGGGCCAAATTTTTTGCACCTGAGTTTATATTACTAGGATATTATTATTAACGTAAAATCCACGTGTAACAGTACGGCCTTGTAAGTTCTATTGCACCTTGAATAGTACGCAAATTTTCAAGGTGTTTTATTAGTTTTCACATTTTTGTAAAACACTCATACTGTTGATTTGATAAGGGGATTTGCTCTTTTCGACTTAAACATGATTAAATGAAGAGACAACTATTTACCTCGGCCAACTCTGATGTATATGAATATTTGAAGAGGAACGATATTACGTCAATCCCCCCCCCCCAATGTGGGTCTTGTTAGGGTCAGGCTAGAATTGAAATTTTCAAATGAGGGATAGGTTTCAAAATGAAAGGGTTTCCAATCTTGACAATTTAAGTGCGCTGACCTCTGATCATGTTGGGTCTACTGGGGGACTACTGATCATGAGCTATCGGTATTTTGCCGTGATTAAGTGCCGGTTTATCAATCACATTTATCCAATGGGTAAGGGGGATTTATCTATGGGATAGCGTTATCCTCCAGATAACACAATAGGGGCCGTTTATCCATCCCTAGTTGAACCTATTTGACGTTTTAATTTATCTGGTCCCTGGATGGCTGGATAACAATTATAACTGAAGGTTAATGATGTATCTAGAGCTTTTATTTACAAAAATCTTATTTTAGTCTCGTTTGATTGTCTTTATTTGTGTCCCTTTAATGGAATGGATATTCGGGGGATTTGTCTTCAAATAGCAGCAACGGCGAAGATTCTATCGTAGCATAATTCGTTGAATGGAAAAGAAGACCGTATATACGTAGTAAGACCCCGTGTAGATCACCTACTAATACGGGTGGAGTGCGTATTTTTATTGAGGTTTCGGATCACAATAATTCATTCATAATAATTCAGGTTGCAATATCCCAGTTGGTATATGTTTCTCTCTCTAGAAATGAAGCAAATAGCAAATGGCAAAAATGCGGTAGTTTCTTATTTGGACACTGTTGTGTTGTGGACGTTAGACCCAGTTTTTTTAATAGTCGATCCATGAAGAAAATGTAGCTTCTACTTTACTCTGTGGTAGCTCCATGTGTAAATCGCCCTTATTTCGTCGCCTACAGACACCAATGAGGATGCTAATGGCACTATCTGCAAGACAGAATTTATCTTAGGGATAATTTTGTCCGCTAGGTAATTTGGCATTGATAAACGACTCACATACTTAATCTGGAGTATAGCGCTATATTCAGTATAGCTATCCTGCAGTTGATGTATATAATTGATAAACGGGCCCTAACAGCAGTTACTGTTGGAACGTACTATTACCACTAATCAACTAATGATAACGACTACCCTCAAAATCATGTGGGCAGCACGGGAGGGCAAGAATACAGTTTAAACTTCCAACAACGTGATAACACGTATCAAATGGCACCCAAGGGGTATAGAATGAAATGGAGCGGCCTTCGGAGGATGATGAGAATGTCACGCTTCACTCGCCCGCTAGGGATCAACCTGCCAACCGATCATCGATGACCAAGACCTGAAGCCCATAGTTTTGCTTGTTTTTATTAATCAATTACTCGCTTGATTTACCTGTTTCCTCGATCGTTCGTTAGTACAAGTGTGTAGCCACAGAGACAAAAACCGAACATAGTATTTGGAAATAATGGACTTATTTTAATATCTCTAGTATTTATTCTGTAGCATTGGAAGTAACGACCAAAGTTAATAAGTCGCTTGTTCACAGCCTCATCAGCTTTGGAATTATTGCTTGGGGTGGAGCAATGGGGTGTGTAATTTCTTATTCTGTATTGAATTCTCTCAGTGTTATGCAAAAATCCATTCTCAAGACCATTGCGAGAAGCCCAAAGGTATTCTACGATTGATTTGTTTATCTTGTTAATGTGTTTTCCGTTTAACAACTATATTTAGAGGCGTCCCTAATGTTTCTACACAAACACCCACAGTATTTCACTTTACGTCCTACCTACCTAACAAATGGGATAACAAGTGACGAATGACCTTACAGACTCCATCCTGATCAGCTAGTTGTACTGAAAGTCGCCTGTCTGATTACAACGAAATTTGATAGGGAGCCTCTATAGGACATCAAGGAACGAATGAAATTACGGGCTTTACCCAGAGCTCCAGCGGATCGATTCGAAAAGTTGGTTCTACTCACGCAAACCGTGTTTTTTCCAATATTTTTTGGGAGTGTTATTTACAGTAACAAACCCTTTCAACTCATACATGTCAGCAAATGCTATGTTCAAGGGACAAGACAACGACAATACGTTGTTGAGTCATATCCACCCAGTTGAACCAACAGCTACAACGAGACATAATTATCTAAAGAAACATACCTTAAATTGTCTTCACTCTCCCACTCATCGTCCCGGAGTCTTTCCAAACGGGCATCACCAGATTCCGCCGAAAATTCGTGGTGTATGAACCCCACGCGGTGCTCCTGGGTTTCGGCGGACACCTCATTATCCTCGTCCCCTGCAAAGCAGAACATCGACATCAAAGTTAGTAAATACTGAACGGATAGTTGTGATGAGTACAAAATGCGAGTCACAGTACTGCGACGAAAAGCAAACCACCAAGAAATGAAATATAAAAGATGAAGGAAAAGAGAGATAGTTCTATATGTTTTATAGGCTTGTTTACAAGAATTTTGGAACATGAGAAGATCAATATCAATGAGCAATTCAAGTTCCATCGATGATTTTCGATTCCCTGAGTAGATTCCCATTGGTTTACCAATCAATATTAAGCCATTGTAAGGAATATTATAGTAAGAACGCCAAATTCTTTTCAGTACATACAGTTATTCAGAATAACAGGTCAAGACACATCATACTTGTAGATACATTTTTCCAATTCATGGTATGCTTAGCTTAGTATGTTGTTAGCTAGTATGTTCATGGTATGTTGTAGCTTTAGTCTGAACCTTGGCTGTTTTAGATGAATTTCAGAACAACCTTTCAAGCCAAATACATAACGTCACGGTATAGGGAACGTAACAACTCAATATGAAATGAACGATTATCACTTTCCAAAACGCGTTGGAATTTTGTATTGACAAACTCAAATATGTACAAAGCGGCCGGAAAAAAAGCGCATTACGTTAAATTTAGGATACGGGGTCCAACTCAATGGACAGTGGTTCTGAAATCCATCCTAAACAGATTCAGACTGAAGCTGAAAACGTTTTGGTATGCGACTATATCTGTCATGCTAACGGATACCCCATATATAGTACCTATTAGAAAAGGTCGCACTGGATCCATTCAATTGAAATAGCAAACACGTCACGGTCTGATCACACAAAGATCACTAGTCAAAAAAACGTTGAGTGCACTTTTGAACACAGAAATTACAGAAGAAATGAACCATGATGGTCATCATTGGCGACTTTAAACAATATATTTAAATTTTTTTCTCGGAAATACTGATTTCTACACCTCAGCATACCAAGTAGAATAATAATGTGGTTAATTATCAATCCCAAGAACTGCTTTTGTAGTAAAAGAAGTTGACAACTTTCCTGTTTCATTCAAAACAGAAAAATCATTTGCCTATTCCAAGTATGTGATCAATCTCTGGTCCCAGGAAAAACTATACGAAAATGAATTTTCATTTTGATTTGGATAAAATTCTGACAGATGGCCCAGATTAGCTCCAAGAATGTTCACTACAGATTTCATCGTCGCTGGACAGTTATTAACGATTTCTACGACAAATGGATTTAATTGATATATACCTATCTATTCTCAATTTCTAATTGCTCGACTTTCGAAATTGCTCCGAATCGGAGAGTGATTGAAGAGGATCAATGATCCGTGGTAATTGGATCAGTTGTCAGCACATGAGTAAAAATTTTCATTGTCACGAAAATGTCGAAACAAGGTTTGATGCAACTTTCAAGAATTGGACTGATTAGCCGCTAGAAGGTATTTTACATACAAATTCCATATTCGGCGGACTATTACGATCTTCAACGTATGGCGCTAATTTGGAATTCATGAAACGCCTATTTCTCACGACAGGCGAAAACAACTCTTACAATCCGATTTTGATTAAATTTGCAGAGGAGGCGACCCAAGACGGATTGAACTAAACCCAGACAGTTGTGAGAGATTGTGAACTGTTGTACCTCCATGTCCGCCCTCACCCTTTGTACAACAATTAAAACAAATAAGACACAATAATGTTAACAATAAGCGACAGAACCGCACTACCCACCCAAAACAACGGACGTTTTGGCAATGCGTTGCTTTTGATCACAGAAACATGACTCAGACTCAGAACAGCAATTTTAAGGAATTCGAGGGAATTCTGTGTATGTCACCGAAATATCGAAGGAGTGTTACGGATCCATTCTGTATTTTTAAATGAAACTGTATTCCATTCTAAGAAATTTCATAATATCCACACTCCCATACGATGAGAAGTTTTTAGGACGTCCCTTTGGAGCTAGGCTTCGACAATAAATGGACGACCTATTACAACAGAACCAGGAGGGTGGTTGTCAGGGACAACCCAAACATGAGAAAAATAATAACGAATACAGTTTCGGACCATTCTAAGACCGAATCCGTGAATAAAAACAATATCTGAGAGTATGTGTGCGACACATTTTTTCGACGCTGCCCAGGCCACAATAATTCTCAACCGATTTTGAAATGCTTTCTTTGTTAGATCCCAATTTTAGTCTAGTTGTGCAACAAACCTCGAAAATTTTGAATTTCATGGCGGAAAGATGAAAATGGGAGGGGGGGGCGAATCAAATGTAATCAAATGGAATTCCATCAAATCGTGTTCGTGCTGGCCAGGCAATCATTCTAAACCCATTCTCATTATTTCAACTCTACAATTAACTTTCATTAATTGACTCATAATTATTTTTTCCAATTCTTCAAAGTTCTGACTAAGCCCAATATCCATTTTCGATGTGCACTTCTCCCATTAGAAATGGACGTGACTATATTCCTATAATGCACCCATCTTGACATGTTTCAATGTCGTTCCCGAAGATCGGAATTCAGGGTACCAACTATAGACATAGTGACACAGATCTCTGACTCGTTAAGATATTATATCAATTCATTTGAGACCCTCTTATAGGGGAGATTCCATAAAATTGTTATTTTGGCTTTTTTACGCACCTAACTTCCCTTTAAGGGGCCAGCATATCGCGGTACCATGTTTCCAGACAATGAAGCCAGCATATATACTCGTAGGTACATGTATACATCGGAATGTACCAACTACAGACTCCAGATGGGGGAGATTCCATAAAATTGTTATTCTGGACCTTTTACATAACTTTCCTTTAAGAGGCCAGCATATCCAGGTACGATGTTTCCAGAAAAATGAAGCCGGCATATATATACGTAGGTATACATCCAGCCAAACCAACCATAATGCATGCATTTCTAGAGTATCCTATTTATGGTTATTATCTACATGAAAAACCCTCTTGAAGACCGTCGCATCTGCTCTCATCGCGATAGCTTTCAGGTTGCCGGTCCCACTCGTCAATTGAGGCAAAACCCAGCAGGGTATTAGGGTGAAATTCGCTACCCGCGCTACTATCGTCCCCAAAACTTCTTATTCTTTTGTGAATTTGCCACCCAACCCCTAAAAGCAAGTGATTAAGGACTGTTATTGTTTGAATGAGTAATGCGGCTGGACGTCAAGGGCTACCCCAGTAGTGGATCAATAAATATACCGGAGGGCGGAGGACGGGTGGGGATGGCGAAGCCACGCCTCTGGCCCATTGATCCTCCACCCCCCTTGCCATGACAACCCCCGGAGAGGGGGTAAAAAGGGATGCTGGAGGGGGGATACACGGTGGAGAAATTATCGGAAGGCGGGATAACTAGGTATAGGTTTTTTCTCTCTTCAAATGTCAGTAATTCCGAATGAGACCGAGAAAAAAAACCGACGAAATAGTTTTGAAAAGGATTTGAAAACAAAAGAATCCGTGCGGAACCGGGTGACGATGGTCTCTTCCAAGCGTTATTTTCACGCCCTTTCTAAGGCCATATGCTCCACGTTTTTCCCCAACAAGTGCGAGAGGGGAAAAGAGGGGGGATCGATGCCGGGAAAGGATCGACCGGATCAGAATCCGGATGGATGCTACGCTGCTGCTGCAGAGGAGGGGGCCGAAGACGATACTGCACGATGATGTCGCCGGGTCGAGAGAGGCTAATTCGAATTTAGGATGCAGATGTTACAACTGCAGTGTAGGGGGCGTTGCTCCCTCCGCGGAAGGCCACTGACACTGAGCCCACGTTTGTGACGTCAAGGTAACTGAATCACAACTACCAACTTTTTCATCGTCATACTATTGCATTCTGAGGAGAGCCAAGTTTCACTTCGAACCTTGTCTCTTCAGTAAGAAACATGAGACACGTTCAGGGAAGTAGGTACTACTGAGGACAATCTTCAGGATGAAAACTGTAGCTCTGGTAGACGGAGCAAATCAAACAATAACACTCAAATGTGGCAAGTCTGAAACAGGTGTCGCAGGATAACATTTATTTTTTAGTCTAAACTTCTGCGACAGCCATAGATAATAACTGAATGCTGTAAGATTTGTGCATTGCAAATTGCGATCAATTGTCAGCCAGGGTCGACAACTTGCAGGCGGATATGGACCTCTTGATGGGGGCAAATTTGGTCGAGCGACCAAAGGCCCAGGAGGTTAGTCTGCCGAATCACCCCATTCAGGCTTGCCTGGCTGGCCATCCGTGCATGGCATTGAATCAGCCGTGGCCGAAATGGATGATAGGCGTAGGAGATCCTCTAACGTTATAGTTTTTAATATTCCGAACCTACAGTGTCTGATAAGATTACTGCAATGGAGCACGATTTAAAGCTTCTGAAGCAGACCATCGAGCAGTTGTCTCCTGGTCTGGCGGTCTTGATGAGGCGTGTTTCTCGTCTCGGGGTTCGTTCTGAAGATAAATGCCGTCCTCTTAAGGTGGAATTCGACAGCTCCGTCACCGCCACAACGATCTTGATGAAGTGTCGTGAACATAATCCTCCACTACTAATGGCTACCTCAGATAAAACTCCTGCGCAACGTAGATACCTTGCCGATTTGCGAAAGGTTCTCAAGGAGAGAATTGACCGTGGCGAAACTAATTTAACAATCAAATATGTACATGGAATCCCAACTATATTAGATGCCCGTTCACGTCCTAACAACCGCAACTCAAAAAACTTGTAGAAATTGTGCACTTTTCTCGATTGACTTTTCGCCCACAGATCATCGTATCATCGACCACTCTCCATACTATTACGCAATGTGAATTTTCTCCTCCAGACAAATCCCGATATTGACATTTTCACCACTCCTATATCTACCATAAAACGGTGTATTTGTGAGTAATTATTATGAGTTCACCTGTATTAATATAACTTTATTTCTTTTTTTATTAAGACCAAACTAATATTCATTTTGTAATTTTTCCATCGCACTAGATTAACTGTAACTGATTGATTATTTTCCCTATGTAATTGGGTTCGCCCGTTTGATAAATAAATAAAAAATATAAATAAATAAATAAGATTATTTGCTGCTACAGCAGGGGAGAGTTTTGGATCCAATGAAGACGATACAGCACGATGGAGTCACCGTGTCAAGAAAGGCTTAAATTTAGGATGCAGGAGTGACAATTACAGTAAATCCACGTTTGTGACGTCAAAGTAACAATATCATAACTTCTCAAGACAACGACCAACTTTTTCATCATCATTACTATTGCATTCTGAGGAGAGCCAAGTTTCGTAGTGTATCAAGGTACCTACACTAAAGCTTTCACTCGAAACAGTGCTAGTCTCTTCAGTATAAAACACGAGATTCTTTCAGGAAAGTACGAATGGGGACAGGGGGGGACTGAGAGTTCCTGTAATAAAATTAATGTGAGCTATACATGCCCGGCACGTGGATATATATTCTAAGAAGATGACTGCTTGGACGCAATTGAACATTAGGGCGCAGATGTTACTACTGCAGTACAGGGGGCGCTGCCCCCTCTAGACACCATAGAACTACAGCCCACGTGAGTCAAGGTAACCGGATCACAACAACTCTCCAGCAAACAATATTTTTGAAGTATAATTAGGAATCGTTCCTCGGAGTAAATTAAAGGAGATATAGCATTCCTTACCGTTTTCATACTGCATCATTCCTTATACGATGGTATACTACCTTGATAATTTATGAATTAGTAATATGAATTGATTTGCATAACAAGTTAAATTATAGAACAAGCTCAATTATAACACCATGACTTTGATAGGGTTTAGTAGAAAATCCAACCAAAAGTTATAATGATTTACAGCAAAGGGCCACACAACAACATCCATGAAGACCATTATTCCACCATTCTTTCAACAATAGAGAGAAGATTTCTATAGATTTACCGAGCAGCTAAGTTGAGGTAGGTCAAGCTGTTACAACTAACAGGTGGTGCACCCTCCTAAACCGAGATCATCATCTCATATTGGAGTTTATCAAGACCAGACTAGTGAAATAATGCGCATGCGCAGGTAAATTATCTACCCCAAGTGCAAGGAATCCTCAAATCATTGATCTTAAACTCATTAGAGTAAAAGCATTCCGCTGTAATGCACAGTCTCTGCAACTCATCGGGGTCAAGGGAACGACGACGCACCAACCCGAAATAGTTATCATTATCACAAAAACACCTACGTACCAAATCGATCAAAGTATTTCACGTCAAACTGGTAGCTTCAACCGTTAGAACATCAAATATCTCGCTCAAGAGTGAGAGTGTTTGCTCCTCCAAACATTACTCGTCAATCAAACCACAAGGAGCTAAGTAAGTAAGACCTGTGCCGGTGCTAACAATATTTAGAGTCAGAACAATACAAATCCTACTAATCAATAATCTAATACTTTATATTTTACAAGTAGCAAGCAGGTATATATTATGTAAGAGTTGATGAATCGTACACATCTTTCGATTTACAATAAGCGTTGGATGCATATCTCGACCCGATACGCGATTATATTGATCACGATTATCAATTTACATCACATTATTGATTTGTCAATGCCTCGAGCTTCCGGCAACATTTATTTAAACTAGAGGATCCGCTGGCCAGGACCCTCTAGTAAAAATCGCCTCACGAAGTTTGAGGTAATGTACAGATTTTCGCTAGCAACGATCTACAACGCAAAGATGATAAATCTAGCAGTGAACGTAATTCGGTGCGATTCAGCGACCTACAAATAACCTAAAAATGAGTCCTACATCTTTTATGATGTCATCACTGTGTTGCGTCGGTTACATTTTAAAGATCTTCTAAAAGGGTATCAATCAAATGATTCTATGTGACGAAAACCAATGCAACTCGATTCTTAATATGACAATGACTGCCTGACGAAAATGTCGTATTGTCGACATAGACAACTTTTGAAGCTTTTATAGTGGTTTTAGTCGATACCAAACTCGATTTTCGGTTGATTTGACGACGATCGTCACCGTCAAAAACATGGTCGTGTCGTCACCAAAAACTATTCAGCCAATTCCGGATGTCTAGAGTCCACCAATCAAATTTCAAGTTGATAGCTACAAAACTGCAGATTGTAAAACGCAACACAGACACACGCACATATGCTAACAAATGCTAGCCAAGACAAAGTAGCGATTCACTTCATCAATTAATTTATTTACGACGTTCAGAAAATGTCCATGTAATTTGCCATTGCTATTCATAGAAAGTACACTCTAGTATAAGAGTACGATTCACGCAATCAAGATCATTTAGATACATGTAGATCCGATCCATTCCCCTCAATGGTATGAAGGGAAGGTGAGTTCCAAGGGATTGTTCTGGGTGTATCCGAGGGGAGTCGTTTATCTTATCTCTCCTAATATGGAGGGCAGGTACCAACTCGACACGGATGCGTAACTACCAGATGCGAGATATTTTCGGGAGAAGAAACACAATAATACTCTTTGTGCTTTCATGAAACAGGTTAGCCACACAAACACAGCATACTCCAAAATGCATTGCTTTTGAAATGCGAGCTGTACGAGATACTTGTAAGTAGAGAAGGGCAATAATGAATTAAGGATACGATTATAGAAGAAAATAAGTACTTTCTAAAGGCAAGGTTACGATGATGATGTGTTCATCCTGGTTACAACTGGTTAGGAGAAGTCTCAGATCTTGCCAAGGCAGATCTGAATGAGGAGGAGGACCAATGTGGCACTGAGGGCCTAATCGTTAACTCGAATAAAACCACGCTTGTATCCTACACAAGGAAAAAAATACCTGAGGGGTCTTGTTGAACCCCTTCTCTTCTATCTATTCTAGTGTGTCCTTTCAGCGTGAGGTTAAATAACTAGGGGTAGGAGGTATACTTGGAAGCAACGCTCACCTGTAACAAACACCTAGGACACATAGCAAACAGATGCAAAGGAGCCTTTATGTCCGCTAAGCACGCATATGGGAAATTATGGAGACAACAACTGCGGATGGTCCCATTGCGATCGTTAGACCCATTATCATACAGTTTGGTGTTGTGTGGCACAAGGCTAGTCAGGTGGGAGCTCGTCAAACCCTCACCAGCATTCAGCGATTAGCCTATCAAACCATTACTGGAGCTATGTATGCATGGTATATTCACTGCAGCCATCGAAGTTCTACTGGGCTTGCCCCCAGAGGATATCTTCATAAAATGAAAAGACATGGTGACTGAGATGGAATGGCTTTTGGAGGAAAATTCTCCAGTGTATTTGAAGTGATACCAGAACCACTGTTCGGCAGTGTGGCCGATATCATCCCCAAAATTTTTGACAATCGTAATAAGAGAGGGGCTGAGAGTCAACGAATGATGCTCCAATAACATCATCTGGAACACACGTGCCTCGATCTCACTTGGGGAACACTCCTTAGCATTCCAGGCAAAAATGGTGGCAATCGAGGCTGCAGCCACGGAGATCATTAGGGGGCACCACAAAGAAGCCCATGTCTGCATTCTTCTCAACAGTAAAGCCTCGATAAAAAGCATCAACAGCTCCAACCTTCTCATCACGAGTGGTTAGACGTGCTGTATGCAAACCCTCAACGACCTAGCAAAACACAACCGGGTTCGACTGGAGTGGGTGCCAGGGCATAGAGGCATTATTGATAACGAGAAAAAGAACGAGCTCGCAAGAAGGGGCTCCAAAACCCTTTTTGTAAGGCCTGAGCCAGCACACGGTAAACCAAAAACAATCAACACGTGAGTCTACCAACAAACCACAAGATGGTCCAATATTGAGGAACATGTTCACGGTAAACCCAAAACCAAACTGAGGGACTTCTCAGGAAAAACTTAAAACAATGGTCAGCATCATAACCAGCTTTGCACCCCTACGATTTCATCTACATCGCTTAGGGGTCCACACAAAGCTCAACACTGTGTAGGCTATGAGAGGAGAAAGAGAAAACAGCATCCCACATACTCTTTAGTCCCCTGCACTCACCTACCACAGATTTGAACTGTTAAGGGCAAAAGATCTAATGAGGTATATTCGAACCAAACAAATAATCAAGGGCCCTCACTAGAGGGTAGAATCTCTTTAATTAAACGTAAAGTTTCAATAACAAAACTTGACTTGCCTCTCGTTTGAAACAATCATGTTCGAAGGACAAATGTGATATCACCGGTATGGACAACTAGGGTATGGACAACTAGGATAGTGCCAGAATAAAAATAAAATGTATTCTTGGCGGAGTTCACAACACATCTCATCTTTGATAACATGTACTAGAAGATGATGTTATAGTAGAAAATAAACTAAAAAATGTGATCCAATCATAATAATTTGTTATCATAGGACCATTACGTACGAAGTTCGAATTCATTTGTAGTACTCAAGTCACTACGATCACAATCTCCCAATTTCACAAACCAAACCCAGTAGAATGTGTAACCTCAATCAGTTGGAAACGGCAGAAAATGCGTAATATAATTAGAGTATGCATTGCTACCCAAAGCCGAAAAACATCAAAGATAAAAAAAGGTGGGATATAATGAGGATAATAAAGAGAAGTTCCATTCTGAAAACACCATCAGTTGAGATAGCTGAATGAGCAGATGTCGATAGTGACGCAACGGAGTACCTATTACTGCCGATATACCTATATTGAGACGCTTTCCCCACAACAAATGTGCTGGGTCAAGGCTGCAACTCCAATGTTGCATGCAAACACTCCAGTTCGCTTGGAGCCACCTCTCGTAGATCTTGTCTTCGTTGCCCATTTTGGGTCGAATGAATTGATAAATATTTACGGATGGATTTTAGTCCATTTATAGTCAAGATTCACATCCTGGGTTATTCATTACGTAGGTTGGTGCGATACGTTTAGCCTCTTAGGTCAAAATTTACGTAGGGTATGGCGCTGCGGTCCCCCCCCCCCCCCCCCCCCCCCCAGGATGAGATCCTCCACAACGACGTCATTTCTGTTAGTGACAATTCAAGACTATAGAATGATTCGTGGTGTTATAGTCTGTGTTGTTAGGTTGCTCTTCGGGTTGTCTGTTGTTTATGACGCTCGTTTATTTGCTGTCAGACACAATTTACAAAAATAAGAAAAAGTCAGAATAAAACCTTTTCCCTGAAAAGTACTGGCTACCTATTTAAAGTGTTTGGAGGCACTGTCAAGCTCTTCAGCTGAATTTGTTGAGTTTGCTGAGGCTGCAACAGAGTGTCTATTCCTCTCTCGACTCTTGAGTGAAATTCTAACAAAGGATGTGTATCCTGTTGTCATTTATGAAGACAACCAATCAACATCAAAAAGAACTCTTAAAACCAAACTATCGAAACACATTGACATTAGATTTTATTTTCTGGAGGATCTAGTCAGCACGCTAAATTTATGAAGTTACTTGATATGCTGGGAATAAAATAGTTGGAAGAATTTAGAAATATGTTTTAAATATTTACCAAATCTTTTTTGTTTGCATTTCCGAGCAACGTATCTTGAGATTGAGGGGGAGTGGTAGTGACAATTCAAGACAATGATTCATGGTGATTTAGTGTTTCAATGTTGTTAGGTTGCTCTTCGGGTTGTCTGTTGTTTATGACGCTTGTTTATTTGCTGTCAAGTCATAATTTACAAAAATAAGAAAAAGTCAGAATAAAAACTTCCCCCTGACAAGTGCGTTTTCTGTAACGGATCTTTGAATTTCATTCATTACCCTTTTGCAATGGAACCAAGAAGAAATGAGGACTGGATGGAGTACTAATGATTAAGTAGAGAACACAACATCTGATATGGACGAATGTTTTTAGGCCAAACACAATGCAAGTAGGGGCAGTTGCCGAGACTATGAAATGGGTAGGTACAGTCTTGTTATTAGAAATACCCTATCGCAATAGAAAAGGGAAATGGATGTAGTAATTATTAAGAAGAGTAAACAACACAACATTTGACCAAAGACGAATGTTTGTTAGGGCAAACACAATGCAGTAGGGGCAGTTGCCAAGAGTAAGAAATGCGTAGGTACATTCTTCTATTAGAATAGTAGGTATATATATACAATACAATTACAATATGTGAGCTATAACATCATGCGATACGATCATATAACAAATGTGGCCCCAAAAAATCAATACAAAACAAGTCATAGGAAAGGAATTCAAACTGAAACGACATGAAAGCATCAACCCAGAGAGAAGAAACTTTAACGATATTTTCTAAATATTATAATGAATGAATCGGAGAGAAAATCCGAGTACTATAATAATCTGCTTACTTCGTGATAACTTGAAGTTGGTATAGATTTCCTAACATTCGTACCAGAATAAACCGAAAAAGTCAACCACAGAAATTCTGACAAGATGGAATTTAGTTGGAACCCTAGGACGCATAGAGGTCTTCCCAAGGACAATTTCTTCGCGGTGCGAATGACCTTTAGGCGATTATCATGATGCTAAACTACAAAAAGAAAAGCGATAACATTAACATCATATCGATCATGGGACTATTTGAACCTTGAATCTCTACACGATGATGATTTCGTATCAAAATGTAATGGTCTTGTCGGGAATAAGGTGCGGTGTTCGAGGGATTCGCCGAACGCACATGCGCAAATCCCAGCCTACAAAACTGAGGTGAATTGAAGGAACTATGCCTCAACGTCAACCCTCGAATTACCATTTAGATTTAGAAAGTCTGTGAGTAAAACTAAAATCAACGTACCTACCCAATATATGAAGGGGAATATGAAAAATTCACAAATTAATGTTAACGACAACCCTCCATAACTGCGCGGCATCTAATGGGCGAGTCCGCATCCATCACAGGACCACGTTGCTCCGAAAATCAGAAACTTCATAAACCAAGAAAACTCAATTATAGAATAAAATTAATCGAACAGATTCCATCAAGAAATCATGTAATTGATTGTTAGAAATAAGAGCGATCAACAATAAATTGTTGTCATTTCTTCAAATCTCCACTGCAACTATCCGTGAACAACTCTCAAAAATAAAAATATGTAGGTAATTACAAAAATATGAACGCCCGATTGATGAAGAGAGGTGTTAATTAGCATAATGGTTGAGTTGATGAATGCAGTAATCACATAAATCGTTCTAAAGGGTGATTATGATTATGGGTGACGTTTGATCGAGTGATTTGGTAATGGAGATAGAAAACTAGTCAACAATAGAAGTATAAACAACACTCGTACTTGAGAAGAAAATGAGAGGAGTAAACAAAGAAATTTTTTCTGGGTAAGGTATATCAATGTCAACTGAAATGGACATGTATAACAGTGAATTTAGCCGCTAACAGAACAAGGTATTTAACGTGTGCCGGCTTTAGGAGTAGTAGACACGCTGTTTTTAGTTGTCATTGGACGAAGGAGAGAGTGGTTTGCGATATATTTTTAAACGTACCTCAGACACACACGCACGCCAACTTTTGCGCATCACGGTGATTACACTAGAAAGGCGTATTAGGTACGAAACGAACGATACAGGAAGGAAGTCGTAACGAAATTGGGAAATGATAAACAATTGAGGCATTTACCTGAATAATCCCAGCTGAGGTTGGTGAAATAGGGGCGGAAAGAAGCACAGAATGTAAACTCACAAGGGAAGAAGCCCAGTGAAACGGGGAGGGTTCGGGGCAGAGGGTTTGTGGGAGACGCCGTTCGGGAGGTCTCGGGCGCGCTCGGCGAACGTCGGCCGCGGGATCGATAAGACTGAAAAAGGGGATAGAGCGAGCCACCTACTGGGTATGTGAGGGGACCGCCAGGATGGGAGGGGTGCCTGGCCTCGGCTCTCCTTTGGAAAACGGAAGCTAACCACCACCCACCCGAGCATCACACACACACACACACACACACACACACACACACACACACACACACACACACACACACACACACACACACACACATACCACAGGGGGCGATATCACAACAAGGCACGCACACAAGGCTCGGACAGGTTTATCAACAACAACTAAATGTACAGAGGAAACACCTACTCCAACTTAGATCAAAGACTTGACGACAACTGGGCGATGCCGTTTAGGTATTGTTTTTAGGCGCTTCTACCCTTCTTCTATTGCTCTCAGCCCTGTTGTTAGCTGAAGGACACTTCAAGGTGGGGCCTTCATGACAACCGCACACATAGGAGACAGATGAGGACCAACTGCAATGACGAGGGAACAAGCTGGATCGACTTGGGACAGTGCAACTACCTACACCTATTCACAGTAGAAGAACAAAAAGCCAATAAACCACAGTAATAGTATGAACCTGCTTATTAAAACTTGCAAAAATAGTAGCCAGGCTAAAAATGTGCGAAATAACGACAAGTATGAGGCTTAATCTCATGATTAAGAGGTCCAATCTTAGAGCAAGTAAGCAATAACCAACACTCATGTAGTCGGAATGGCTACACCGATATAAACCCACCTTAGAGCTCCAAAAAACCAACCAGAAACCAAACAGAAATAGTGTCCAGTCTTTTATTGTGGTTTCAGTCGATTCTGTATGGCAAAAACTGTAAAAATATACCAAATTCTATATTCACCCGATTTGACTACGATCGTCGTCGCCGAAGAAAAGTTCCTGTCGTCAGATCGTCATCTTCAAACTCTAACTTGAACAGCTCTTAAAAAGCATATGACCGCTACTTTGGGGTCGCATTTTCGCAACACAAAACGTAAAGCTTTAGTGCAATTAGGTCATGGCTAAGCATGTTCCATGCTAAAACAATGATACAAGAAAGACTGCAACTGCTGCAAGTGTACCAAGGTTGTTCAAGTTTGTATATTTATGATAGGGAAATTCGTGATGAATCAAAAAATGTGACCAGTTCATCTCGAGTTTCTAATAGCCCTCATAGGCAGCTAAGTTTCACGACTTATAAATGGATAGATGTGCAGATAATGCATTCACGTTGGTACTTGTAAATAAGTCTATAAATTGATAGAAACTCCAACCCTAAACTCAAATAAAAGGCAAATGTTTTTGCAGTGAATGTTACTTCAGGGTGAGATTTCAAGAAACCACACAGGAAGAAGAGAGATAAGAACCAAAGCTGATTGTATCAATCGGTCGGCCAAATTCGACACTTAGGTATTGTGTAGGACTTCTTCATGGATAGGTATAATACAGGGGACCTGATCGAACCAATAATGTGAACAGTCTATCTGAATATTTTCTGGTAGTATTGGATTTCATTCTCACATGCCAAGCTCGACATTCATACATGTCATTCTCGAGTTCAACGAGGGCTTCAATGTAGGTCATTTCAAACGCTCCTCGTTTGCTTCATAATGTGGAAGTTATCATTTGCGCGGGCTGGGAATTTCCGGAACATGGTTGACGTTTAGTGTCAATTAGTGTAGAACGGTGGGACGCCATAGAAGCGGATTGACCAGACATATGAAAGGTCAGGGGCAAAGGTCGTTTCCGGAAGAAACGTATATGCCAAAAAAACAGTGTGTTGAGAAAATCAAATTTAATGTCGGACAAATGTTTTCCCCTGGTACGGGTAAAATAGCGCTTAAAATACTAATGACAACAACGTATCTTCCCGGTTTTGACTTCACATTTCGAAAGGTTCCTTGAAACCGTTAACAGGTGGCACCACTATCTCAATTTCACAAAAAAATGACAAACGCGTTTTTCTCCGGTACCCTTTATATATCAATTCTAGTTACAGGCACGAGGTAGTTAGGAGACCAGCACTCTAATTCATTATTGAGCAGGAACTATCCGCTAGTTGAGGTTAATGGAGAGCGCGTTTTATGAAACCTACACCGTTTACTCGAACACCAATATGATGTGACGCGAAACATTGTATTTCCAAATGCAATGAATAGCTGCAGTAGGGTAGACTATTTGAGAAATTTCACTCAACCATTTTAGTTGGTTCCAGCACTGGAGAAGTAGTTAATTGTTGGTAATAATTGCAATTGAGGCAACTACATACATGATTTCGGAACTGATTGTAATTAGTACCCACGAAGAAAGATTGTGGTTAGATTCCAGTGATGAAAAGGTCAAACCCGCATTATTGGTATGGAAGACACACAATACAAAACAATAGTATGGTAATCGAAAATATTCAATTTTAATGATGACTCATTTTGTCACCAACTAGGTAATTCTATAGCCTACGAGTATATTACGAGTATAATAGGGTAGCCCCCAAATGAAAATCTTTAATTTCCCTGACCGAACTTCAGATTTTCCTGACAAAAAATATCAAATTCAAAATTTTTTTACTGTTTTCTCGTCATTTTATTGTACCTTTAATGCTTCTAAAACAAAAATTGTATATTTTAAAGAAGGAAAAAAAAACACTACTTATTTGTATGTAGTTTACCTATATTCAACAATTTCAATACCCTCGAAGTGCTCAAATATCAAAACAATTTAACCTAAATGTAATACAATAATTTATGTGAATTCACCCATACGATCATGCTGCATGATTTTTATTTCATATTTAATGATCTCTCAATTTGTGATCTGAAGCTATTTGATGAAGTACATTTTCCTTACATGGATTTCTTAGCTCTAGGATATTTCAAAATTTTCGTCCGACAGCAGAAAATTTCACGCTTTTTTTCACCTACAACCAATCGTTGCCAGAGAGAGAAAAAAACTTCCGGACTTCCCATCCCACTAAAATCGTTCGTTGGAATTTCCCCTCCTTAACCCTCCTGAGAAGTCCTAGCTTATGTATACAAATCAGTTTAGAGAATCTTACTAGATCAATCCACTCCACTACTCTGCTGGGTTTTTTCCCCCTAGTTCAATACTCAGTTGATTTTTCTCACAAATGGTTTACTCTAGGTGATGCATTTACCAGGGAAGCCAATGCCATATCCATTCACTTTTTATGTGCACGTAGCGTTGTTGCTTTTGAACAGTTTAACCACAACTCTTGATAAAATTATTTTTGTCATTCTTATATCTCACCTATGAAATAATAGATGTACCTATTATAACAAAGTAAGCTATTGAAGTTTGATTGTTTATGAGATATAAATAATAATATACCTAAAAACGCTTTAAATTATTACACCAAGTTTTCATTTAAAAAATTCCCTGACATTTCCCTAACTCTTCCCGACGCAAAGGATTCCCTGACGATTCCAGGTTTTCCCTGACTTTTCCAGTTGAGGGCCGCCCTGTATAAGTGAGGATGCTGTACGGTTTGCAGGGCATAAAAAAAACAAAACGATTCGATCCCAAAACTCTGAACTATCTCTTAAAATAAACGAATTACTAAGAATTGAAAATCGGGCGAATTTTGGGCGAGTTCTCTCCTCCCCCCCGTCTCGAATTTTGCCCTTCAAAACCACCTAGTGGCGTTAATTTTGGTTTGACTTTAGTCTGCCAAAGCTCATTCTACTCAAGATTAAATACTTTCCAAAGTTCGTATCGAGCAAGTTTTAGCTGACACATTTCACCATTGACTTACAGCCGAACTTTTGAATTTTATGTCATTTTACACATTGAGTTCGCAAATACGGCCTTTTACTTTGTATTTTAATGGGAAACGATCGAAGCAAAAACTTACTGAATCGAAGGAGGTTTCGCAGATCTGAATCAGACCAATATTGAGGTTGCTAGGGGTTTTTGAAGGGTAAAAGTCTAGACGGGGGGGGGGCTGTATCAAAATCAGCCCCATTTTCAGTTGTTTGTAATTCGGTTATTTTGAAAGATAATTCGGAGTTTTGGGATCGAATCGTTTTGTTTTTTCATGCTCCATAACTTTGCTATGTTGCTCCGTATAAAAATGTCTGTAGGATGTACGGTTTAGGAATTATTGGAGAAAAACTTTAAAATGGGCAAATTGAACCGTCTTTATCTTCATATGTCATGTGTAAAATTTGAATATCCGGAGCTAGCATCTCAAAAACACAAAAATATCCTAAACCAATCCTTTTAGTAAAATATAGATTAGTTAAACGAATAGATTAGAATGATCTGCATAATTATTTGCTTGGGTGCTCCCAACCCCGCATCTCAAAAGTAAGAAAATATCCTAAATCAATTCTTTCTAATAAAATATAGATTTGGTTGGATAAATAGATGTCAAAATCTACTGCTGGAATCCTTGGGAAGGGGGAGGGGGGGGGAGAAATCCCTCAGACTCTCCTGAGATTGAACGGAGACGTCCAATAACTCCTAGTACACTTTAAGCAATGTTGTAGCATTTCATCCCTTCAAAATTCCATCAAACAGTATAATATCTGTGTCATCAGTCATCTACGTGTTTAGTTTTCTGGTTGCTACAGTCGATTAAATAGCGGTGGTGTGTGTGTCAGGACCGAAGTTTTTCAGTTGACAAATACTCTAAAGCTGCATCCCATACATTTTTTTTTTTACTACAATTAATTTATGTGAATTGTACTTAGAATGTAATACAACCACCATGAAGAGAGGAATCCAACGATCCCGAATTATACTAAACACTGTAAATTATTACGCAGAGGTTTATTGTACCCTATTAGAAAGCCCTTCTAGGCATATCACTGGTCTATAATTATAAAAACCCCAAAATCCGGCTCCGCTCCTCCCACATGGGTCCAAGCATACAGCTCCAGGACCCCAAAATTTTACGCTTTTTAGTAAACGTCAAAAAAAGTAGGTCGAGAACGAAAGAAATTAGCCGCACAGGCTCCTCACCTGATCAGTAGGACTCCGTACCTCGTAAAAGTTTTCGGGGTGTCCCAAAGGAGCTCCATCTAAATTTCAGCACTTGAATCGATTATGAATGGAGGTTCCGAGGCTGATCAGTATCCCTATTTATTGTAATTATTATCATAGATATGACCAAAAGGAGCTTTTCAGAGTTCAGCACCATAAACGATTAAGCAACAAATTAGGCTCAGAGGACCCTCAGCTGTACCTATGTGCATTGATATTGAATTCTAGATATCACAAAGGAACTTATATTCAAATTGTAAATCCGTAGGTGGTCCACAATAAGCCCAGGTACTTGGATATAGGCAACTAAAGAGAAACAATTAATACAAATAATTAATACATGGCTACATTTTACTAGTCCCCCTGATCCAAGTATAACAACATTTAGTAAGTAGAGTTAACTACCAACTGAAAATTTATGAGATAAAATTAAGCATTTACCAACGCTTCACAAGACCATCCGTACGGACAATAGTTAAACTCGATTTCGCAAAGTCAGGATTCCATTGGAATTATATTCGCTGACACTTACAAGGCAAGTTTCATGTGTTGAGATAGAATATAGCGGCCATTTATGGAATTTTGCGACCAACTCACTAATTCCAAAGATGTCACTATCAGCGCATCCTTTAGGGTTGAGCAAAATTGATGCCGATGTACCTGGCACATCCCCGCCGATAATGATTTGTGGGCCACATTTCATTGAGTTCGGTCCAGTAGTTTCGGAGAAAAGGTAAGGACGTCAGATTTGAAAAAAAAAAAAAATTGTTCATTTTATTTAATTTATTTATTTTGATTTGATTTTGGAATCTAGTTAGCTACTTTGAAACGTGAACCAGCAAATTTTAATGAGCGAGGGGGGGGAGGTATTTATTCATTTTTTCAATTTTATTTTATTAATTTATTTTTATTTTATTTTATTTCTTTATTTTTTTTTTTTTTTTATTTCTTTTTTTTTTTTTTTTTTTTTTTTTTTGTCGATTACAAAGGTTCATTATTGAAAATAATAAACCAAAACACATTGATCGCCCCCGAAACTACAGGCCTAAAGGCACGAGTGGATAATTTTTGCGTATTAAAGGTAAATAATGTGTGCATATTTTGTGTGTTGCTAGGGGAACCGAAGGCGACCGAACGTTGCCGGCCAACTTCGGGTCCATTCGGTTTGCTCTCAATAAGGGTGTCGCGTTATGGGTTTAAAAAACTCCCTATTTAGTGAAGTAATCCCGTACTGAAATTTGGAGACAGAAGTGAAGAAAATCCAAACCCTTTCTTCACTCGTGAAGGATTGCTAAGATTGATCGTAGATAGTGATAAACCGAAAATGCATTTCGCCTCACTGAGCTTCGTATGTCTAGGCCTGGACCCCGAGGGTCTTGGTTGGGCTGGAGCAACACACGTGGAGCACGTCTGTTCCTATTGAAGGGACCCCCCCTGCCAACAGAGTCCCTGTCCCTTCCACTTCCTGGAACCCGGGGGTACACATACACAGGCGGTTGTCTTATCTTCAGGGACGTCAAAACCTTTCCACCCCTCCAGAACCAAACTCACTCGGGATTCCGAGGTGAAATAGCGCGCGAGAGACTCGGAAATCAACCAAAAGTTGTTCCACGTCCTCCCCAAACTGTGAGATGTTTAGAATGTTGACACAACGAAATCGCCGGTTTCTAAGGGACACGATTCATCTATTCAGTCAACTTTTTACTTTCGGAATATGTAGACATTAAACCCTGACGTTTTTCCAGGTCAACTAAAAGCACATTAATTTTAGATTAAAACTAACACCTCCGTTCAATGTGCTGTACAGAGAACATGCAGTAGAAATATCTTAATAGTAGACTAACTACTCCTACTTCTGAGGTCTCAAAAGTTGATTTTGTTCCAAGGAAAAGGATGAGTGCAAGGTTTAAAGACAGTTCAGTTTTGAAATTAATAATGGTGTGAAGCGTCTCACAAAACGATATATATATATATACAGTCCCGACAAGAGCAAAATTATCCCCCCCCCCCCCCTTAAAAGAAAATTGGTAAAAACTAAGAAAGGTTATAAAAACTCGTTTTTTTTTTCAACTTCAAAATCGATTTTTTGAAATCTATTCTGAAAGATCCAAAAATTGGGAACTGATTCTTTCACGGTATTTGAAAAATCGAGCATCGAATTTTCTGACGGTGTTTTAAAAATCATGATGAGAAGTGGCAAGTTTTGTTTTTCTAACCCTACTTTTTTCGAGGAAAAGGCAGCAAATCATACCTAAGATGTGTGTAAGATGTATTTCTAATTTTATGATTTTGGTTCTGTTAATTACTTTTTTCTAAGAAGATCTCTTGCCTATAGATAAATATTAAATGAAGCCTGCCGAACATCATAATTTACTAATAATAACTACAACATGGACGTAAGCACTCACTACAAGAAATTTAGTGAAATACAGAATCTTTTCACTCATAGGTTTATTATTAAAAATTCAAATTTGAAAGTCAACTTTCGAAAATTTTCTACATTGTTCATCGCAATCCGTTATGAAGGATTCTGAAGGCGAATCCTTGAGTTTACCTTTTTTCACATATACACACATTATATATATGTCTGTATGTCATTCCAGACGATAACACTCCTTAGAGTTCCTTAGCGTTTTCAATCAGTTTATATATTCGATTATTGGAATTTATGCACGCATCTTGAAACGTAAACCAACTAATTTTAAGGGAAATCAAAATTTCTTTAGTATTGGTCAATTTTAAAGGATTTTCAGATATAATCAAAAGGGTAATTTCCTGGTTTCAGAAGGAATAGAGGAATGTGAGTGAAGTTCTTCAACAGGCATTGGATAACTGAGGCTAAATGAGGATTTTAGCAGAAAAATAAGTTTGGTTTTTGGATTTATTGAACAAGTTCCACTAAAATTGAGTGAATACTGAGTTACTCATTTTCAACTGATCACAACATGAACCTGGAGACGCAAACATGTATAAACCACATTTCTCCTTTGTGAGAACGAATAAGCAACCTTTTCCCAACTTAGGGACTGGAGTAAGAAACTCCCAACCATTAACTAATTGGAGTACGTGGAAAACAAATTTCATCGTCAAGGAAGGTTTCGAGAGAAACTGGATCCTGTTGTGGTAAGTTTTTAAGGGTTGAATATGTTTGTTTTTTACCTCTTCGGTGAACCCTGAAAGTTTATACGCGAACCCTACTGATTTTGTCATGACTGAGCTTTCTAGCATTTATAGGACTTTTATAGCAAGCAACAAGAGGCCCCCCTTAGCTAGAATAAGTTTCACTGGTGATTCCTCCTCTAGGCAACTTTATTTTATTTATTTTTTTCAATTCGCTAGAATGAGCATGGGATGCTAGTGGTAGGAAGGAAGCATTGAAGCATTCGGTACGAGATGTGACAAGCGATCGATGCTGAGAAGTTGGCAACCTCTTTGACTCCACTCTCACTTTTGTTCCACACGAACACTCCCTCAGGAGACCAGTAAATAGCTAGCAGACTCCCATTGCTCCCACTGTCTCTGACCAATCAACATCAACAGGTAAAGTGTACTTTCTTACCCCCTCCCTCCTCACAATTGAAAAGCAGAAGACATCTTAAAACTACCCCAACCCCTTCCTACATTTTGTACTTCACCCCCTGGAGGCCAGTGAATAGCAAGCGGACTCCCATTGCTCCCACTGCTTCTGACCAATCAACATCACGGATAATGTGTACTTAATTTACCCCCCCCCCCCCCTCACCTAAATGAGGCTCCGAACATGAAAAGCTCGAGTAGAGCGCAGCACGTAAACAAGAACCCTACTGTTTTGCACTTCGTTTGTTGCCTATGAGGTACTTAAGTTGTGATGGACTCAAGTTGATTTGTTCTTTTGCTGGCTTTTTTCCTTCTTTTCTTGTATATTTGTGTGTTTCTTAATTAAAATAATTTATTTGTAAATAATGTATGTACATATAATGCTCATTTTTGACCAGTATTGATCGTGCGGTGGAACGAATTGTAGAGTGAAAAGGGGTGACGCAAGATATCAACAAGAGGAAAGGCATGTCGACCACCATGTTCCTAAGATCTTTTGCCCCCTGCGCTCCTAGAGGCGGACCTTGTTAGTTCTGAGCCCCATTATCAACCCAAATACATCTTGAAACATCCAACCCCTTCATAAATTTTGTGCTTCACCTCCAGGAGGACAGTAAATAGCTAGCCGACTCCCCATCTCTCCAACTCCCTCTGACCAATCAACATCATCAGGTAACGTTTACTTCCTTATGTACCCCCATCTTATTCGCCATTTCCAAGCTACATCTTAAAACTCCCAACTCTTTCCTAAATTATGCACTTCACCCCCAGGAAACCAGTAGGTAAATAGCTAGCGAACTCCCACGCTCCTATTGCCTCTGGTCAATCAACATCGACGGGTAAAGTTTACTCTCTCTCTCTCTCCCCTAAACACGACTGACAAGCCAAAGACATCCCTCCTTGAATTTTGTATTTCACCATAAACTTGACGGTTATTTTATCTGCTCCATTGGCATTCAAATGGCTACTTATTTTAGGGGAGAGGGAGGTCAGCAAACAAAACCGGTGGTTCGCATCTAGTTGGGCTTGGCTCGCTTTGATACTCGTCGATCAACTCTTCAAATTAGAGTTGTCTCTTTAAAAGCTAATGTAAATTTAATTATTTCTTCTCGCCCAGTGAGTGACTGAACACTTGAAGATCTAGAAAGATAAGCACGTAATTGATACATTCATTCATCTACCAATTAATGATAGATTAATACATTTAGGTCAGACCTCGCAGAAATTGAAAATTCAAAAATATCTGTACCACACCATTTCGGTATCTCTGAAACCCTTTTAAAACATTGTTCAACGCTCAATATTGTACAGCTACTCGAGTATGGTTTAGTTTCCACTCTGATAGGAAACTTTTTTCTGTCTTTCCTTCAATTCAGAATGACGTTATGAAGTTTTCCAACTTCGAGTCGTGTATAGATGTCATTGCCCACGCTGCCCCCACAAGAGGAAGAGCGCGGGATTGGAAAATCCCCTCCCCATCTCCCTCAACTTCCTCTGAAGGGAATTCAAATTAGGCACCCCCACCCCCCTCCCTCCCCCCCACCAGTGCCACCACTTACCATTTCTGCCAGCTACCATTCCATCATCCCTTCCCACCGCGCCAATTTCTGAGGCCCTTAAGTGGTTTAGACATCACGGGACGGGGGCCGACAAACTTAGTTGTCGATGCAAAGGATGAGGTACTTGAGTCCCTATAAGGAGATTTTCCCAGTCTTTCCAAATCCTAGTCATCGACTCCCCCCCATCTACCATCTAAACAAAAGGAATTTTTAGGAAGAAACAAACACTGAAGTTCTGATGAGTTACTTTGTTCATGCAGCGAAAATTGACCATGTTCAATTAAAGAACTGCTTATCATCAAGATCAGGGTCCAGTTCGTGTTCAGATTTTCTGACTGCACTAACGTAAGGAAGGGTATAGTCAGAAGTCCGTGATCTCAACATCAACGAGCAACCTCTTTGGCTTCGAAGAACACGATTGATTAGTTCTTGCACTTCGATATAAAGTTACAATTTCATCAACTCATGCATCCACTTTATATTCACCAGGCCCAGCATACGCCATCCAATATCGATCACAATATGCCTGGGTACATACGCCATCCAATATCGATCACAATATGCCTGGGTACATACGCCATCCAATATCGATCACGATCGTTATATATCATATCACAATGTCAACTGAATACCTCCCTCTGCAGAAAGAATAACACTTACAATAGCTCATTTCTACACAGCACTATTATCATTCCTGGTCAAAGGTTTTATGTAAATGAAAAGTTAGTTAAAATAAACATTGGTGAAGTGTGTAGTTCATTCCAGAAAAATTCCATAATTTCAGTCACTCATCATCCACTCTACAAAACCAAGTTGAAGATGAAACAAAAAGTGGTTTGGTTTACACCCAATGTTGGACAGATACCCACTGGGTGCACAATCAGACCTGGGTGTTGCTAGGTATATTTCTATTGACCGTCATATACGTTTGTCTAACGAACACAAGTAAGATATCGAGCGGCCTGCATATTTCCCAGTAATATTCCTCAGAGTTTTAGTTAGAGGCAATTTTACACTCGTTTGGTAGCAAAAAATTTACGAGCGAAACAAAGTTGAAAGCATGGTTCTAACAAAAAGATCCAGCCACAGAGAAATTAAAAGAGATCATTAAAATAATCATTATCAGAAATTAAATCATTAAAAGAGATCATGGAGATTATGCATAATTTCACCCTTAATGAGAGAAACAAAGGATCATGGATACGGATTTCCTTTATATCTTATGGGAGAAATTGAGTATGAAATGATGGAAGAACCAACAGGTAGAATCCAAAACTACATGCTGACCTTCCTATTTCCAAAGAAATTAGAAGGACGTAACCTCCAAAACCTACAATCAGGCTGACCCGCCGTCATTGCATTTGTCTCTTAATAGCCCCGAGAGGTTCCTTATTAAATTTCACACTCCTAAGGTAAAGGGAATTCATCTCTCAGCTGATCAGAATGGATCGCGGTAACCACGTGATAAATACTTAATTAGAAGGTACCTGCTTCATTCATCTTGCCGTTGAATACGTAGTAATACTTGGTCCAAGGGAAGAGAAAATCGCCGCTCAATCAGGGCTCAAAATGAAGTTCCGGAAAAAATATAAGCTCCGAAAATAATGACTCGAAATAGTAATTTTATGATTTTGTTCTGACGTAGAGCCTTCCTGTAAGAGTTTCTACGTATAATCTCCGTCAAATTTCACTCCACGGCAATCACGTTCCAGCCTGGAACTATGCTCTACTACTCTTAATACTGCTGCTGAGTGCGGTAATTGCTTAATGCTGCTGAGAGTCTTTTGGGCCTATAGGATTGAGGGTTACCTCAAGAACAATAAATGCCGCTTTGTTAGAAACATTATTGCTAACAATTTTATATTGAAGAGAACGTGAAACAATAGGAAAATTAATGTTATCACAGTTTCTAACAACGTTAACCGTGCGGTGCAAAGCCACCTAATGTACGATCTGGTTCATCTTATCCCTCCAACAAATTAAACCATCTTTGTTGCCTTCCTTACTCAGCGTTATCCACAACTTAGCTCTCGATCGTCAATTAATTTTGCTTACTGAATACTCTATTCCGTTTGAAGAATTACACCCACATTAAAAAATAACATAATTACAAGAAAACATAACGTAAAAAAAACTCCGTTACTGAGGAACTTTTTGTTGTAAATTAGTTGTGGAATCGACCCCTGAAGATAGTAAAACCTCAAACTGAAAAATAACTCGTAGTCTCTAACATGAAAATGCCTGTCATGCCATGTAAGGCCTAGGCGCCTAGTCCGCCACCACCACCACAGATGCAAAAACTGTAATATGACCAAGACCTAATGAGGGTTTTGTGACTAGGATGGCAGTCTTTTGCTCTCCCTCGAATTTGGCGTTGTGAGAGGATATCCCCTTCCTATGGAATTCTAACGAGTTCTTCGAGAGTTCAGACTGCAGTATCTCGGAATTGTTTCGGATATGAATCCCAATGGTGAAACCACATGGAAGTAACGAGCGGTATTATTAAGTAGAATTTAAATGTATACAAGGCGACATCTTTTCATAGATTCAGCTACGTGCACAACAGGTCATGATTTGCTTAAACTCACATATTTCTTTTATATAGCAGGGACTCGAGAGATCTAAAAAGAAAAATTGAGAGCATATAATTGAAAACATTAAAATAAAAAGAGCAGGTAGAAGGAAATGAGAGGGGTACCGAAGTCACATTATGACTATGAACTTCAGACCGACCGCGGCGCTTGTAACCTATCATCTTCTCGGAAAAGTATCAGGGAATGAAATATATAAACCATTGAGTAGTATTTCCATATCCTTCCATATGTCCACAAATAGAACTACATTGATTATTCCGTAATTGGATACCAAGGTAAGTAGAGCACATACCTACTTATATATTAAATAAAAGCAACGAACCAGAAATAGTATGTAGCACGCACTTTCACCGAACGGGGAATAACCACGTGTCTTATCCCATTACTTTCTCAACAACTCGAAGTGTTACGGGTAAGTTGCGCCATCGGCTCGACTTTACTGGGCGTTTTCATGGATCTGGACGCTAATGGATTCTGGGATTTCCTGAAAACTGTGAAGACGGAGGGACTTTTTTGGCAGAAACCAACTGAAATCTCCTGCGAAGTTTTCTTTCGATCACTTCTCAAACTTTATGAAACTAGCGACATCACAGTGGGCCGGGGTGGCTCAAAAACCACAGAATAAAAAACACCTACCTACACGGTGGACTCGGAAGCGAAACGAGATAAAAGCAAAGAGAAGGACGGTCTGGAAACGCTGCATACGAGTCTGCAACACATTGGGACATTTTATGTCTTTAGTTGCAGGCTCGGATCATCAGAATTTAACAAGCGTTTGCAATTATGTTCACAATATCAATTATTGAGAATGATCACCTGAGTGTACACAATTAGTGGAGGCGGCGCACAATTAGGAGTGAGAGGAGGCGCCGCGCCGCTTCTCAGATAGTTCGAAGCAAATCGTTTTTAAATTAAAATTGCATTACATGGGCAGGTTGGAGTCTGAACCCTCTGGATGAATAGCTGTTTACTTATATTTCTGCAATAGGTAAGTGGGGTGTCGTCACCCAAGTAATTTCGGACGCAGAATCGACTGGGATAGGTCCCATATGCTTTTGGAATCCAGTGTACCTACGGTTTTAGTTTGATTCCTATAGAAATTAGCTCCGTGGATTGAATGAGACCACTCGGGTGGCTGTACGATCATCCATTTGCTCCCCATCGGGAGCACAGCCTGTAACGCGAGAACAGAGGTGGATACTAGAAAAGAGACTGGCGAAAGCCCCAGAGCATGCTGGTTACTATAGCTGGCTATCTGATTCTGAAATAATAAACCATTATGTAATAATTTGCAGCGTTTTTTTTTTAAACATTCGGAATTTACGTAAAATCGCCCATCTTCTGAATTATTGGGTGCCCAATTACACGTGAAAGGCTGCAAATTGATAAATATCGAATTTTTTAAGATAATCAATTGCAGATTATGTGGTATGATTTAGGGATATTTTTCCACGCTGAATCACGAAATGATGTTAATTTATTGTTCGATTGACTTGGAAAAACGCCGAAAAAAAAATGTTTTGATACGCTTCGCGCTGAATAAAAACGAGTGCAGAAATGTGCGATTCTGGCCGTTTATTAGGATTGATTTAGGATATTTTTATTTAGTATTGAGATGCGAACATTCAGACCACCAAACTACACACAACAACCTGATCTCTATGTCCTTCTAATCTATAATAATTCACTAAAAGGGTTGATTTAGGATAATTTTACCTTTTGAATTGCTAGCTTGCGAGCATCCAGACCACCAAGCTATAGGCACACATCACTTAACTTTTGGTCGGCGGACCACCAGCCGCTCTCCGCGAGACTTTTTCGAAAACTTGATACACTAATACCTAAACATTTAAGTTGGTGAGCAGGAGAAAATGAGTAAGTTCGTACCCACCTATTTGCGTTTTGCTTCTTGACAACTGTGGTGCCATACAACCGGTACAGAAAACATTACTGCATATTTGGAATCTTGACTAATGACAACCCGAAAAATGGTACGTAATCCATTTAGTATCGGGCTGATCTCGAAACCAACCTGATGAGTCACAAAACGAAAGGAACTGCAAGGGTAACTTTACTGTTTCAGAAACAGGAGATTCTCGATCAGTGCTTTATTGTAACACAAAGAGACACGAAATTGTGAGATATTACGTTGGAACCTTGTAACGTTTCAATCTGTTCTCTACTACCAATCTACTTCAATACTAATAATGAATCAATACTTTTGACAGAGCTAAATGATTTAGGAATGCGAGGAGTTGAGTTGGAGTGGTTCCCTTCCTATCTAGACGAGAGGAACCGACAAGTCAAGATAGTAGACCAACTAAGTGAGTCTTCAGAGTTCTCAATTCCTAACGGAACCGTACAGGAGCAAATAGCTCGTGTACGTATAGGTTGAAACACATGGTTTGAAGACAAGCACGGTTTTTGTAATGTGACACATCGTGACTAGACGAGCTGAAAGTGTGGTATTTTGGGGAAGCCTAGTTATGGGTAGAATTAGTTGGCTGTGTGTGTGCCCCACCCTCCCACACTAGTGTGCGAAACCTGACCAACCTGTAACAGGTCACTTTTCTGACATGGTGACAAGAGAGTATTAAACTCCAACCTACTCTAGTGGCTGATTGGGAAACCTTGGCCGGCTGTTTCAGATTGCCTCCGCTCTAAAGAGTGGATATATGTGGGGAAGCCAGTCCGCTGGTTATGGGTAGAATTAGTTGGCTATGTGTGTGATCCCCATCCCATTAAATAATCAATAAAATTCCATTAAATAATAGCCGAGTAGCATTTGCGGATGACACGGTTTTGGTATGTCCGGGAACTACGCTACAAGAGTGGCGTATTGGATATTGGTCAAACGGACTTAAATAAGGTCTGGTCTGGCTGGTTCATTCTCTATTAATGAACGCACAAAAACACAAAATATATCCAATTTAGCCTCAAGAATCAATTTTGTCGCGTAATGAATCAACTGACGGCATTAGTTTGATAATGCATGACACGTTATGTGGCCCATTCTAAATGTGTAAGTGTAAAAAAATTGACTGAGTAAAAAATTGCAAATACTTTGGACTGCACATTAATGAAGGATTGAAATGGGAACCCCATATTGATAACAAGTTTAAAAAATTCGCCAAATGCCAATTAAGATGCATTATTACAGTCCCAACTTATATATTCCATAATGGCTTGGGGAAACACTGGGAAAACTAGCGTGAAATCTTTATTTGCGGTGCAGAAAAGTGTGCCATCTGTCTATAAGTAGTTGCGAAGTAAGATCTGCCGAATTATTCGAGAAATTGAATTTATCCTTCCGTTAGAAATATTGTAATAGGCCTTTACTCATTAGACACAAGATTAGACACGGCATGGCTACGAGAGCAGAAATTGTAGGCAACTATTAGGTTCTAAGAAAGAACTCTGTAATTGGGCAGACTAGTTGGAAATTTCTGTCCGGAAATCCAGAATATTGTTGATGAGTTAGAGGAGAATGTTCAGGGATATAATAATGCGCAGTCCAAAAAACGAATTGATAAAAAAGTTACTAATGAAGAATTCATCAGAAGAGTTGAGGCATTGTTTTGAATGTTTAATTTCTAATTATAACTGCACTTATACCTAAACATTGGCATTCTGAGAATTTGCATAATGTAGGAGAGAAGATCAATGTAGGTACCTATCTATTTGATAATACTATAGTATTTATTCTTTTCTTTTACTCTTAGCAACATTTTAATGAATATCGCAAGTTCTTCATTTTATACATGAAGTTACTATAGTTTAGTTTTGAAATATCTTTACTGAGGTGTAAGAGTAATGACTCACCACCCCACAACACAAGCTTACTCACAGTGGGGGGAGGGGGAATTATTTTGGACAATAAGTGGAAGGTATATTATGTTTTTCAGTTTTTGCAATTTGTATAACCACTTTGCAATGGCAAAATTTTGTAATTCTTTATATAAAATAAACTGCTATTAAAAAAATCTATGCTAGCAACGATCTTCATCTGCTCTCGCGCAAGGAGCTGGAGCTCACGAATGGCAGTTTCAACAAGTTAAAACTGCCATATGAAGTGGTCAAAAACTTGCTAGCGTAACCATCAGATTAAAAATTTGTTGAAAAAAAAAAGACAAATATACCGTAAAGCCTTCAAGAATAACAAATAGTACTGAATAACTACTATATATATCAATAATTACTTTTGAACATAACAAAATCAAGTGGTAAGCTAACTTTTGGTCCTTCTTACTGGTCCGCCAATTCAAAAAGGTTGAAACCCCTGAATTTAACAAATTTCAACTGTAGGTGACCAAATGGAATAATATACATCGCTTTGGAAAAGGCTGCGCTTAATAGGTATATTCCTCGATATTTTTATGCACTCAAATGGTACACTGAATAAGATATTTGCGCTCAACCAATCTACAGCCCGGTTGCATCATTTTATAATTTTTAATTTCAATTTATTGGCAAATATTTGCAAACCGCTAAGTACCAAAAAATTGTAACGAAATCTGGAGATAAGTATATGATTCTAATAATACAATAATAATAATTTAATATAATAATAATAATATTAAAAGCCCTAAATGATTGTCTACGAGTTTCTTGCCATTCTGATAAAATATGTCCTGTCAGTATGCGCCAAATGTTCAAGAAGTATGTACCTATTGAACATTTGGCGCAAACTTAGAGGTCATAGGCCTACTTTCATCAGAATGACAATAAACTTATAGGGCCTCAAGTGCTTGGACAATCCCTGAGTTCAATCGAAATCAATTAAGTACATGAGTGAATTATGGCTTCTGACCAAATTTGTTCTATACTCCTCTGGGTTAGTAAATTTTATTTCCAAGATTTCCCCTCCTTGCCATACTTGCACTCTTTCTCTTGGTGAACGGCAAAGTTCATGTAAACCGCTCATTCCTACAGATATATGTTGCACCTCTATATTCAAGACTTGCAAAATGAACAAGAAACCCACAAATAAACACAAAACCGTAAACCGCTCATTCCTACAGATATATATGTTGCACCTCTATATTCAAGACTTGCAAAACGAACAAGAAACCCACAAATAAACACAAAAGAACGTATTTTAAATGAAAATGGATTCCATCCTAAGAAGTTTGACATCAACCGCACTCTACTGCTCTGGGTGTGTAGTTTTCTTGCAAAGAGTTTTCCAAGTTTCGCTACTGGTGTCAAAACGTCCCTCCCACCTCTTCTTGGTTGTCTGTTGGGTGGAAGGCTTGCGTGAAACGAAACCCAGGTAGGTAGGCATCTACAGGGTGGCCCCCAAATCGAAATTTTCAACTTCCCTGACCCCTGACCGAATTTCAGATTTTCCTGACAAAAAATATCAAATTCATGTTTTTTCTCTCTCTCTAGTCATTTTAATGTACTTTAAATGCTTCTAACACGAAAATCGTATAATTAAAAAAAAACAGACTAGGTACTTATATGTAGTCTACTTATATTTAACAATTTCATTGCCCTCGAAGTGCTCAAATATCATAACAATTTAACCTAAATTTAAAACGATAATTTAAGAAGATTCCCCCAAACGATCATGCTTCATGACTTTCTATTTAATATTTCATGGTCTCAATTAGTGATCTGAAGCTATTTGTTGTGGTACACATTTAAATCATTTGAGTTCATTTTTTTTTCTAACGTGAATTCAAATTCAATTTTTCTGGGGATAATTCAAAATTTTCGTCCGACAGCAAAAAATGTCACGATTTTTTTCGCCTACTACCAATAGTTGCCAGAGTGGCATATAACTTCCTGATTCCCCATCCCACAAAAATCGTTCATTGGAAAATTGCTCTGTGAATTTATAATACATGACTCAACATTCCGATGGGCCAATTTCCCCCTCCTTAACGCTACTGAGAAGTCCTAGCTTATACAAACATACAAACTAGTTTTTGGACTCTTACTGGATCAATTCACTACTTACTCTGCTGGATTTTTTCTCCCTAGTTCAATACTCTGTTGATTTTTCTCAAAAATGGTTCATTAGGTGATGTAGTTACCAGGGAAGCCAACCATATCCATTCCTTTTTTATGTGCGTGTAGCGTTGTTACTTTTGAACAATTTAACCACCACTCTTGATAATTATTTTTGTAATTCTTATAACTCACCTATGAAATAATATGTACCTAGAATGATTAAGTACGCTATTGAAGTTTTATTGTTTAGGAGTTATACCTGAAAACGCTTTAAATTATTCACCAAGTTTTTATTTAAAAGATTCCATGACATTTGGTGGTTTTTGCGAGATTCTCTGACATTTCCCTGATTTTTTCCGACGCAAAGAATTCCCTGACTTTTCCACAGTTGGGGGCCACCCTGTACCTACCTTACGGCCTACGTTTTCCAGCCGCACGGATATCACTTATGAGACTTTGAGACAACCTAGTTAGAAAAGCAAGCGTACCAATTTACAATTTTTTTTTACAATTCCGTTTAGTTGGCCAAGAAGAGTGGAAAGTTTGCCCGTGACGTCATCAGTTGTGTCGCGTGGACACCCATGGCGAACGCGGTATCGCGTCGGTGACGTCATCGACCTTGACATTCTCAAGTGCGTTAGCTATCCAGTCATTGAAAAGCACTCATCAACAAGTTTTTAGGAAGTGTTTGCTAATATCTCCTAAATACGTATGTAATAATGTAACATGTAATAATCATTACATTATTTGTACGTACCTTGGGTTCATGCTCAGTTTACATAAGCGTGCGCATTCGGGATGGCCATTAGTGTCCAACTGCAAGAACTGACCAGCCTTGTTAAGCTTTCATGCAAAACAAAGGTATTACTCGGATCAATCTAGGTTTAACCATGATCCTCCGGCATATGCGGTAGGTACCTCAGCGGAGTAAGGGTAGCCACAATAAAAGATCGTTTGTGCGGACCCTAGAACTGAATCTACTATGCTATTATAAACTGAACGTGAATTGAACATGTTTATTCGATTCAGCATGAACTAAGTTAATGAAAATCCCTTATGAAGGATGTAGGTACCCACTACCCCTCTGAAGGCAAGGTATCCGAGCCAGCCAAGCTCTCCTCGTAAATGCTAACCAATTGATGAAATAACTGGAATACTTTACAGGTACAAAATATACCCTTCCAAGTTGGGTTTCAGAGAAAACACCGTGAAAAAAATGAAATTCAAGGCGTTAGAGAGTAGGGTAGGAGAGGTGATAGTAGGAAGTGTTATCATCGATCTGCCCGCGCTTTTTTTTTACCGAGAAATGCCAACAATGAGCCTGACCCTGTCGAGATCGAAATCACTGCCTTTTTTTTCAATTTCAACGTGGAAGTGAAACTGAGAAGCGATCGTGAAGAGGGTCGTGTGCAAAATGAACGAGGTAGGCAAGATTGTCCTTATTGACCATTGGACTGGAGTTGCGACGCAGTAGACCGTCAATAAAACAGCACGCAGGGCCCCGTGTGTTCACCGTTATTCGGGCAACACAAAAAAAATCCAATTTCTTCCCTCCATCAAGCGGGAGACTAGCCACGAAATAAAGACGACGCTTAAATATTTCATTCGGTGGTTCCACGATTATAAGGCAAGAACGGGAGTAATGTCGACGAATCGAGACAAGGATTCGCCCACTCAACGATCGCTATGACCCGAGAAGTCTGGCATAACCTAAAAGAATGCAAACGGCGCAGTTCATCAACCTACGCCCACGAGCGATCAATTAACTACCCAATTATTACATATGAAATCTAATTTTGATAGAGCTCACAATATTGTAGTCATAACGAGGTTTACGAGACCTAAACCTAGAACAAAAACCCAGTTCAATGGCATTTTTACTGCGCATTCGGGTAACCATGATGGGCCAGACGCAGTGCCGTGAAATCCACCACAAAATCAGTTTACCGAACATGAAATCGACGTGAAGCCGCGATTACGGCTTAATAAAAGTGAATGAAGGTTTAAATTGATTAATCAACTAAATTACTCACCTCCATCCGTCGTGAAGGGGGCGGACGAGCTGTTGTCTGACATTGTTCAATGGACTCGAGGTTTAGGGGAAGATTTTCAGGACTGGCATAACTTCCGCACCAACTGACATCACGAGAAAATCCGTCGAGCGAGCGAGGGGGGTTACGATGAATTTGAAATGAAATAAAAGATGATCCGACGGGGGAAAATGATCTAAAGGGTGGGCGAAAAGAAACAAAAATTCGAACGGGAGGGGGGCTCCTTATTTTTTGGTTTTCTTCGCAGAGCCAGAAACGGAGTTGGCTGTGCTTCTTTTCTTCCCTTTGTGATGTGCGGTGCCTTCTGAATCAAATGTTGCGCCCTAAAAAGTCCTGACCATCGAAGTAAATTTGATCTAAAGGCTTCATACAACGCTAAAATGTATTGCCAAAAACATGAGCTTTTTTGTTATTACTTTTAGAATCATAAAACGTTCCCTAGAAATATGAAAAACGACCTCGAATTCAGTTCGTGTGTGGATACTAAACTCCATGGATGCTACCAATGCTCACAGCTCAAGCGGGAAATTCAAAACTTCCCGCCATTCCGTCTCTAATCAAACGTCCTCTGTTATTAGGAAGACAGTTTAGCGCTTGACAAAATTTTAAATCATCGAGCTCTTTTTAGCGAATTTTCATAGAAAAAAAGGCTATTGCAATGGATCGAAGAATTTTTAAATCATAATTTTTTCCGTTTTGAGACATTCTGAGACGAATCCAAGAGTTTAACATTTTTCTTATGAAAAAAAAATATATATATATATAGGTATATATATCCTTAGGATTGAGATAAGAATTTGGCTCTTGCGCCGAAAAAATCAATCTTCCCAAACGAAAGGATGAGCTTCCCAAATTTCAAAATATGTACCTACTAAAAAATCACTAAAAATGTCTAAAAATCATTAGCAAAATTTAATTGAAAAAAAGTTTATGAACAAGGAATTAAAACAACAGAAAATTTATGTTGAAAATTGTACTAAAATTTAATCAATATTTTTGCCAAAAAATGGAAAAAACTGCTAAAAGAAGCCAAAAATCCAAAATCTTTTTTGAGTTGTAGAATATTATTTAGAACGAGTTCTTCATCATCAAATCGGTAGTTGACAATTTATTTTTACTCAAAATCCTGAATTTTCAAACCAATTTAACATAATAAAGAACGATAACTTACGAAAATTCGCTCATACGATCATGATGCATGACAAGAACTTTTTTAAAAACACAATGTGTTTTTGCGATCACCAACCGGTTAAATAGGTACTGAATCAAAATGTAACAACAAAACGACTCGCGCCGTTAAACTTTGTAGCTAACCTCCGCCTTTAATTAACAACACATCATTATTATAAAATGAGGTAAAATTAACATTTAAAGCGCTAAAACACATTATTGACATGGATATGTTCATTGGCTGGCCTACCTGAGTACGAAAATTAGTAGAAAAATGCAACGGTTTTTTTATTTTGACATGGATATGTCTTTGGGCTGGAGGTCATTCTAAAATTTGCATAACGACACCAAAATTATTTGTGACGACCCGGCACTTTAGATTACTATTAACTCGAAAAGTGAATTCTAGGTAGAATTTCCATTGATTTTTCACGTCTTACAACCAATGAAGAGGGAAGAGTCACTGCCATAGTTTTCATAGTAGGAAAATCATTCGCCACTTTTTGGAATGCTCTCATTTTATCACAACATCTCATGACCTCTAAGCCATGGCCTCTAGTATAAAGGAGTGCTGATTTATTACTCTAAGTTATAAACTAATATTGTTTTGTAACCATAATGGAATAATCTTGTGAAAAGAAGGCACTACATGGTTGGTATACAATTGAGTAGTAGGTACCTACTGGTAAGCAGTAGGTACTAGACATATCCATGATCTTTTGTTTTTCCCATCAAGGGAGAAATTAAAATGCTTGAAAAAGGTAATTAGTAATGGACCATTTGATTGAAAGTTCTCTCCAATACTAACATTTTTTTGTAATTTTAAGCCTCACCTCAACCAGAAGGATCATTAGCGGCATTGAACAAGGTGTCCAAAGGGACACTACAAGCGGCACGATTCTAAGGGGAGCCATGTTGTCATCCCAGTCCAAAAAGGAGCGCCGACATGGACTATTATTCGTACAGCACATTGGTACAGCACTATTATTCGACATTTTGTGAGTATTATTAAGAGCACATGATTTTTTCTCCTTGCCTCCATTCGTTAACATACCACCTGCAGCCTCCCTTACAATATATATCCAACATGCTAGCCATGTCCTCAATCCGATCACAGTTTTTATTAACTAACTCTGATAGTACTTCTGAAAATTCATCCTTTTTCTATTGGTTTTCACATACAACCAATGCGTTACTAGCAAAGTGTAACTCCGTTAGTTTTCATAGCAGGAAAATCATTAGCCACTTTTTGGAATGCTCTCATTTTATCACAACATCTCATGTTCCCTAAGCCCTTGTAGTGCGAAGGAAAGCAACTGCTAAATATGGTTACGCTTTTTTGAGGACAAGATTGGTAACGCTATTGGACACACTTTACAACAAAAGGCCTTCAGGTCCTTAAATTGTTTTTCTTTTATTATCTCCAACTTCTATTTAATTGCATGACAAAGGACAACCTATAACTCTGTTACTCCAAAGTGGTATGGTCTGCCCAAAATTCACATAGATAATCCCAAGACACTACATCCTATAGTGTTCCTGTATCAATTCCCCAACCTACAGTCCCGGCCAGCACCTAATCTCATAACCCAAAGCAATGACAGTGAGCAGTGAGTTCAATGTAAAGAATTCTTATGAGATGGAGACATTGTTAGATGGAATTCAAAGGAGACCTAGGTACGGATTAGTATCTTTCGATGCAACTTCAATGTTTACATCAATACCACCTGCCTTGGTTATGAAAATCGTAGCTGAAAAATGAGACGTTATCCAACGAAAACATAATAGGTGCTTTCATCAACTACTTACCTACCTACTTTTATACGTTCAAGTTACAATTATTGAGGACGGTTTTTGTAGTTTGTAATATGGAAGGTAGGTTGATACAACAAGAAACAAAACTGCTTAGGTACGTCCGTAAAAAAGTTCTTAGATGCATTGAATTAGGTATTGCATGGTCAATTCTTCCATCATTTGGGAAATCCAGCCATGGGAAATCCACGGAGTCCTATTATGAGCAGTAGGAATCGTTGTGGAGGAAATTTTCAATCAAATTAAAAGTAAATTTGGCGACAAAATCCAAATAAAGAAATATGTTGATGACAGCATATTTCTACTTGATCCAGTCATTATACCAGACGTCCTCACTTGTTTCAATAGCTACTGCCCCACTTTCCAGTTCACAGTGGAGGAAGAAAATGACGGAAGAATTTCATTTTCGGGCATTGAAATTATAAAATGAAAAAGATGATAAAATTACCACAAACCACTACTCCAAAAAAACATACTTCGGACGATTACTAAATTTCTCGACGCATGCTCCAAATCCGGTACAAGAAAAATGTAGTGAAAAATATTTTACATCGATGGCTCTCGCTTTCTGACCCCAAATTGCACAAAGAAATCACAAAAAAGCATAGAAGTGATCCTGACGGCTTATGGCTGCCCGATCAAAAGGTTGCCCACCAGAACTTGAGGACATACTATGGACTTCGAAAATTCCAAAATTGTAGGAAGAGAATCTAATTTTCAAAAAAATATTATTTCTAGAAATGATTAAGATGAAAGATTCAAATTCAATCAACTTCGGAAAAGACACTAAATACTTGAGCAAAATTAACTCGTATTTGATTGAGGGGCTCTAAATTTATAATTACCATCACCAGCGCATTAGGTAAAACATACGGTTTCCTACATAAACTTAAACAATTTTAAAATTCTTTCTCCCACGGATACTAACTTTGAATTCGATTTTTATCTAAAGAAAAAAAAATTTTAAATTTTGAATTTCCTTGAAGAAGCCCCAGTTCCTGGGGAGAAACGTTGGAGATAATATAAAACCAATTTAAGGAAAGGAAGGCCTTGTTTTGTAAAATCGTGTACTGTCCAAATAAAGAAAAGTTGCGAACGATTTTGGATTGACATATTCATGTAAAACAAATTGTAATAATAATTAAAAAAATAAGCGAAACAACTTTCACTAAATAATATTTAGCTTTACTAACCAATGTTTGGATTTATGCAGTTTTTTACCGCTCTGACAATGGATTTCTTCTACTTCCACGTAGAACATTTTTCGGAGCCATTCTAAGTAATTTTTTTTACCATAATTTTTTTTACGAGGATTAGCTAAAAGCAGAAGAATCATAATCTTTAGTGAAATCATAAGTTAGAATAAAACATTAAAAAGTAGTAAGTAGTTAAAATCAAACATGTAGACAGGCTTTTTCATTTGATACCAGGAAGCGCTTCTCTGGGTTATCTTACCATCTCGTGGTGAATGAACTAAGCTTGAGCTTCATCCGTTTCTCGCTAGAGTCCGGTGCATACACGTCTCACAATTACGTTCAGTGAATAGAAGAATGTGGCATAGAGTCTGTACCAATGGCATTTCTCTTCTTCCATGACTATAAGGGATGCTGCTCGCTTCGCTCGCTTGAGGAAGTTATACTGCCCACCCAACTTGGCAGACGTTTTTTTCTGTTGGAAATTCTTACAAACAAATTAAATCTTATGAAACTACGTGGAACCACAAAAAGTTTATTCGGGGATGTTGCTCGCTTCGCTCGCAAGGTATTGCTGTATATTTGTAGGAAAAAATCCGAATTTATTCTGTTGACATGGCTCTCTCTTCGCTCGCAAAGTGTGGCATGTAGGGCATGTTGCTCGCTTTGCTCGCAAACGGTAGATCCCTAAGGGTAGGTTTAACGTGTGTAGGGGATGTTGCTCGCTTCGCTCGCAAACGGTAGATCTCTAAGGGTAGGTTTAACTTCTGTAGGGGATGCTGCTCGCTTCGCTCGCTTGAGGGAGTTATACTGCCCACCCAACTTGGCAGACGTTTTTTTTCTGTTGGAAATTCTTACAAACAAATTAAATCTTATAAAACTACGTGGAACCACAAAAAGATTATTCGGGGATGTTGCTCGCTTCGCTCGCAAGGTATACCTGTATATAGGTAGGAAAAAACCCGTATTTATTCTTTTGAAATAGGCCTGCAGGTAACATTGTGAAATACCTGACAAACCCCTTGACGTCTTCGTAGAGCCTTCTCGCGAACACGGCAAAATTAATTTCTGATGTTAAACGCTTCTTCTCGCTTCCGCTAGCGATTTGACCGACTTAACGTCACTTTTTTCGATATCCGATTTCGGATTCAGATTTGGCGGACCCAAAGCTGTATTTCGCCCGCGAAAACCGTTCCGAAAAACGTACCTTTATGGGGTATATTTTAATCGGAAAAAACCAAGTTTTTCGGCGGACTTTTCGAGAAAACGGGTCCGTACTCTCGCAGACGTTTTTTTCTGTTGGAAATTCTTACAAACAAATTAAATCTTATGAAACTACGTGGAACCACAAAAAGTTTATTCGGGGATGTTGCTCGCTTCGCTCGCAAGGTATACCTGTATATGTGTAGGACAAAGTCCGTATTTATTATTTGAAATGGTTATTATGATGCTTGCTTTGCTCGCAAACGGTAGATCCCTAAGGGTAGGTTTAACTTCTGTAGGGGATGCTGCTCGCTCCGCTCGCTTGAGGAAGTTATACTGCCCACCCAACTTGGCAGACGTTTTTTTCTGTTGGAAATTCTTACAAACAAATCAAATCTTATATAACTACGTGGAACCACGAAAAGTTTATTAGGGGATGTTGCTCGCTTCGCTCGCAAGGTATAGCTGTATATATCCTTGAGGAAGTTATACTACCCCCCCAACTTGGCAGACTTTTTTTCAGTTGGGAATTCTTACAAACAAATCAAATCTTATAAAACTACGTGGAACCACGAAAAGTTTATTCGGGGATGTTGCTCGCTTCGCTCGCAAGGTATTGCTGTATATTTGTAGGAAAAAATCCGAATTTATTCTGTTGAAATGGCTCTCGCTTCGCTCGCAAGGTACCTGCTCGCAACACCCTAACACCGAAACCTGTACCTGAGTTATCGAACCCCAAAGACCTCTGTCTTCCCAGAGCCTTCTCGCGAACACGGCAAAATTAATTTCTGATGTTAAACGCTTCCCTCGCTTCTGCTCGCGATTTGACCAACTTAACGTCACTTTTTTCGATATCCGATTTCGGATTCAGATTCGGCGGACCCAAAGCTGTATTTCGCCCGCAAAAACCGTTCCGAAAAACGTACCTTTATGGGGTATATTTTAATCGGAAAAAACCAAGTTTTTCGGCGGACTTTTCGAGAAAACGGGTCCGTACTCTCGCATTTTTTTAACGCATTTCCCGATACTTTTTTCGCGATCCGATCGCGCCGTCGTCTTCCTCGTAGGAAAACCTACGAAACCCGTATTTTTCCGGAATTGTCAACGGCCGTTAAGAGGGGTAGGGGAAGCGGGGAAGTGGAAAAAGCGCACATTAATTATTACTTCGACCCCCCTCCCGCCCTACGGCCCATGGTTCGGGTGGGATTAGAAAATTTTAAATTCGCTTATACACCCTATCGGAAAATCCCAAAAAGATCCCCCCACTCGTAGACTCCCCCCACTCAGCCGTTTGGCCGTGCATAGACACGACAGACAGACAGAGCGACAGACGGAGTTTCATTCTTATTAATAACTAGCCGCTCCGGCTCGCTACGCTCGCCTCCACGTCCAGCCGGGGGGCAAGCCCCCCGGACCCCCCATTAAATTGCTCGCTTCGCTCGCAAAGTGTGGCAGATGGGGAATGTTGCTCGCTTCGCTCGCAAAGTGTGGCTGTATACATGCGATGTATTACAATTGAAACATGTAGGGGATGTTGCTCGCTTCGCTCGCAAACGGTAGATCTCTAAGGGTAGGTTTAACTTCTGTAGGGGATGCTGCTCGCTTCGCTCACTTGAGGAAGTTATACTGCCCACCCAACTTGGCAGACTTTTTTTCTGTTGGAAATTCTTACAAACAAATTAAATCTTATAAAACTACGTGGAACCACAAAAAAGTTTATTTGGGAATGTTGCTTGCTTCGGTCGCAAGGTATTGCGTAGAAGTGCAAATGGGAACCCCCCTGCGAGTCCCTTCTGGTGAGAAACGTTGTGAAACGCCGGCGGCCTCGATCAACTTCCGCATTTTAATCGTTTCGCCTCGCTTCCGCTCGCAATTTGACCGAGTTCTCATCACTTTTTTCGATATCCGATTTCGGATTCAGATTTGGCGGGATCAAAGCTGTATTTCGCCCGCGAAAACCGTTCCGAAAAACGTACCTTTACGGGGTATATTTTAATGGGAAAAAACGTAGTTTTTCGTCGGACTTTTCCAGAAAACACGGTCCGTACTCTCGCATTTTTTTGACGCATTTCCCGCTACTTTTTTCGCGATCCGATCGCGCCATCGTCTTCCTCGTTCAAAAACCTACGAAACCGGTATTTTTCCGGAATTTTCGACGGCCGTTTAGAGGGGTAGAGGAAGCGGGGAAGTCCAAAAAGCGCACATTAATTCTTACTTCGACCCCCCTCCCGCCCTACGGCCCATGGTTCGGGTGGGATTAGACAATTTTAAATTCGCTCGTTCCCCCTTTCGGAAAATCTCAAGAAGATCCCCCCACTCGTACACTCCCCCCACTCAGCCGTTTGGCCGTGCATAGACACGACAGACAGACAGACGGAGTTTCATTCTTATAAATAGTATAGATAGAGATAGAGATAGAGATAGAGATAGAGATGGATAGGGGTGTCGCTCGAAATACTATGGAGGGGGGTAGCATCAAATTCTCTAAAAAGGGGGAAAATTAGAGAGGAAAAACTATGATTGAAAATAAAAATTCGGTACGTTAAATATTTGAAATAATACTAGGTGTCTATATCAAAAATATCCTAGAGATTGTCAAATCTCAGAAAAACTTCCTTCAAGTAACAATCATTCAAACGATGTGTTCAACTTTGTGATTGACTCTCGATTTGGTAGAGAAATTCATGCTGGAGCTAGTGGCCTCGGATTAAGGGAGGGGGTGGAAGAGTGGTACCTACCATGGTGGTTGGAAAGAGCGTTAAATTTCCTATTGCCCTGATGGAAAACAAACATTTTTTGAATAGGAATGTTGGTTTTAGGAGTTGTTGCAAAATACTGTACATGGGATACTGTACACTATTGCAAAATTTATACATAATAATAATAATAATATGTAATAATAATAACATACATGGGACAATAAACGATATGTCATCACGTTTATCGATGATTATACAAATTTTGCAATAGTACCTATATCTGTTGGAGGGGAAATATGAAGTTTTCTCCATCATTAAGGAAAACGTAGAGTTGGTGGAGTCTAAGTGGTCCCTCAGACTATCGAAACTAAGATGCGACGGTGGAAAAGAATGTATTAACAGAAATGTTCTTGGATACTGTAAATCAAAAGGTATTTTCATAGATAAAAATATACCACACCTACTCACCGCTGTTGAACGGAAAAGCAGAGCGCTTTGGACGATCATTAATGGATAAAACCAGAGCTTTGTTGTTCGATTCGCAACTTGATAAGGAATGGTGGGGAGAAGCAATACTCACTTCAACTTATCTGCTGAACCGGAGCCCTTGTAGTGTCACTGAATTGACGCCAGCTGAACACTGGTAGGTGTACCTATGGAAAAAAGCCGGATCTCTCAAGACTCGAAATCTTTGGTGATGTTGCCCACTCAAAAAATTTGGGATACTTAAAAAAACTTGATAGTAGGAGTTTTTATTTTATATTATTATTGTTTTTATTTCGAAAGAAACAATTCTTTTCCAAATGGTTTCGCTTTTTACAAAAATTGCACTGGGGGTACTGATTTTGATTTTTAAAGCTTTGTTTCCGTTGGTTTTTAGCATGAAAGGCGACGTTTTCATAAGAACTAGAGCCATTTGCGCCTGAAATGCTTTCCTCTTTGATAAGAAAAGAAACAAGCTCGGGATAGGTATTTTCTTTCATCTGCGGGTTTAAGGTTCCAAGCAGTCATAAAACTGCTATAAGACGGGGGCAAAATCGAAAGTACTTTCCCTATCATGTTCTCATCCGCGATCTTTTTATCTAGAAGCTGAACTTCATATTTTAGATTTTCCAACTTGCTAAGATTTGAAGCCATATCTAAGCTATGATCATATTTATACATGAAAAACTGCTGCATTATATGTCTTTTTAAGATCAGCATCTTGTTCGAAAATACAGTATAGCTTCATGTACATTTCGTTAGAATTTTTCAGTTCATTACATGCATCATTATTATTCGGTCAATCGTTGAGAGAATAATTCGCTGAGCGATAGCATCCTTTTTATTCCACGCAGCTACTTCAGCGGCATTTGCTGTGGCTGCAGGCTTTTCAGTACTGTTAACTATTTCAAACATTGACTGCGATTTGAAAATTACATTTATATGGAAAACCACAACGGAAAATTCACTTTATCTTTCAATTTTTCGACGGAGCCGATGTCATTTGAAAACAAATCTTTCTCGGCCATTACAACGGTACCTATCTACTTACGGTTTCGTGTGTATCTTCGAGTTTTTCTTGATCGATGAATCGTATTTTTAATTACTGTAGTCTTCAGAAAGCATCTGAGTCCATAACCTGTTGTTTATTCCGGTACATGTGAAACGTGGTTCTAATAAAAATTGTTCTTTAAGCAAGTGAAAGTGTTTTAATATAAAATAAAAACTCCTAAAACCAACAAGGAAAAACAGGTGAAAAATTAACCTAAATATGAAAACTTGTCAAATCTTGAAAATCTCCACTTTTTTCAACCGCTCATAGGTCCCTGTGATCCAGCATGTGAATGTTTGCCTGTAAGCTTAAAAGTTGCGCCAAGATCTCAGCTTTTCCACGGTCTAATAAAAAAAAATTGTTACGTTAGAATTTAGTGGAGAAATCGTCGTCAGAAAAAACGGGGTATCATGTTCGCAATAGTTTTTGAGAGAAAACCCATAGGTATGTAACCCGTCCTATAAAAAGGGACCTTATCTTACCTTGGCAAAATTTTCAGGAGAGCGTTTTACAATAAAATGGTCAAAAATATCGGGTTTTAGGTTTTTTTCGATTCTGAATTACCTAATAACTATCCCTTTACCCCGTACAATGGTCACTTATCGATATTTAGCTGGTTATGATATCGGAAATCTCGAAAAACGAGAAGTAGTCGCGATTACACGAAAGGGACCTTATCTTACCCAACCCAACCCCTTCTCTCCTGTCAAATGGACAGGAGGATAGGGTAAGTTAAGGTTCCTTTTTCCAAATCAGTGTTGTGGGCTGCATTTTTCAGCTATGAAATGTTAGTTTTTTTTATTAATGTTTAGTTGGTACCGAATCGGGAGAAGAAATTTTTGTGCAGACATACAATTGGCTACAGTTTTTTGGTGCAAAAAATGGAGAGCCTTGCCAAAAATATCATCATACAGCCATGATGAGTTCTCAAAACTTCGGAAGTGCAAGACAGTGCAAGACAGATTGCAATAGTCAAGAAGTTACCATTCCGTTTGACAGAAAAAATTGAAGCATATTCCTAAACGTTATTGAGTCACCAGGTCAAAAGCTGATACAAGAAAAAAGTATTTGTTTGAAGTAAGACCGTATCACTGAAGCAACTAATGACATTAACCCTGCGGGAGAAAACAATGATGATGAAAAAATTTTGGTTCACCAAGTGGACTCTGAAGGTGAGGTTTCTGAACCGACGCAGTAACTACCCGTCAAAAATAGTATTTTTTTAAATGTGAATAATCTTACTTATTAATGTTTTAACACTTCTGGAATTATGTATTATTCTCTTAAAAATAGCCATGTTGTGTTTTTTTTTTTTAATTTATTGTTTGGCAAATGTTTGATTTTGTGTGATTTATCTTCAGCAGGTAAACTTATTTTTTAAAACTTATACTTCAAAGCTGAATTTGTTTATCACGTCCAAAATTATCACCAGTGATGGTAAAATGAACCCAACAAGCGCCCGAATCATTGCAAAAAGCGTCTGCCAATTTAGGTGTGGCACATAGCTTCCTCGTTTACCTATCATCTTCTTCCAACTATCATCCAAATTAAAGCGAACTCGAACGGCTAGAGAGTGAAAAGATGGAACATGCTGGAATTTACGTTTGCACATGCGCAGAATGAAGTATTGGTTTGGCAACAATGAAACTGCTATGGGACCACCTACAACCTAACCTGCGCATTATCTGACAATTTCATCGAAATCGGATGAAAACAGAGGGAAATAAGGTCGTTACAAGGATTTCACATAGGCGCATGCGCAGCAGCTATTCATGATACAATCATGTTGAAATTGATATGCGATGATCAAATTGTCATCCTCCAACTACCATCCAAATTTGAGCGAGATCGGACGACTAGGGCGTGAGAAAATAAAGCATAATGGAATTAACGTTTGCACATGCGTAGAGTGAAGTATTGTGTCGGGAAAGATGAAACTCATAGGGGACCGTATACACCCTAGCTCGCACATTCCCTGAAAATTTCATCCAAATCAGATGAAAACTGTGGTAAAAAAGCTTGTTACAAGGATTTCATATAGGCGCATGCGCAGTAGCTATTAATGATACAATCATCTTGAAATTGATATAAGATGATCAAATTGTCATCTCCCATATCATCCAAATTTGAGCGAGATTGAACGACTAGGGCGTGAGAAAACTATGCTTGGTAGAATTTACGTTTGCGCATGCGCAGAATGAGGTATTGAGTCAAGAACGATGAAACTAATAGGGGACCGTCAACCTCCTAACCCGCACATTCCCTGAAAATTTCATCCAAATCGGATGAAAACTGTGGAAAATCAGCTTGTTACAAGGGTTTGCTGACACACGACAGACACACACACACACAGACAGACACGGAACCAAAGTTTTTCAGACCAAATTTTTTTTCTCCCGAAAGTGAAAACAATGCTTCCGCTACCTTTAGGTAGACTTGGAAGCAAAAAGCAAGTTGATATCTTCAGTAGAAAGGCCACAATTCACTTTTGAATTTTGCTCAAACTTTGAACGCGTTTTTCTCAAAATGAGGTTTCCATGAGACCAGATTTTGAAAAATCGTGTCTTCGGAACTAAATAAAGATAGATTTGTTTTGAAAATACCAGCGTCATCAGTAGGATCTCAAGATTCCAGAAATTGCTGAAATAACTCAATTTCGACATTCCGTAAGATAAGGTCCCTTTTCCAAGGACGGGTCACATATCTATCTTCTTTGACTCAATCAATTTAATCGTTAGACGTTCAAAATCAACGCTCAAAATCAGCTTTAAATTTAATAAACAATTAGCGTCAATTTATTCGCGAATCATAATTACCACCGAATTATAATTATCATCAAAGACCACCTGCAGAAACATGAAAGATTTAAAAATATTAAAAGCACGAAATTGTAAAAACTGCGTTACTCTCAAGATTAAATAAATAAAGAGATAAACAAACATGAAGATTCTCTAATCTCACTGAAACATCCTCAAGTAATATGTGAGCTTTATATGGTATGGTCAACTTAGTGATTTTGTTCCGATTTGGTAGAGAAATTTAACCTGGAATGTGATAAAACATGGTCTCAGTTGGTGAAAGGAGGTCAAGAAGCACTCATTGATTGGCTTAGAGTAGGGAAATAAGCGATTTTTGTGAAATATGTGATTGTTATAAAATCTAATCACTAAGGAAAATTGAGAAGAAAATTGCGCTTGACGGCGATTTTCGTAATTTCTGGTCTAGTATAAAAAAAGAAAACATTTAAAACAAAAATGGCAAATGCTGAGGAAAGTTGAAAAAAATTGAACGAAAAAATGCTAGTTTAATGCATAACATGAAAATCACACGTCTTTTATTAATCAATGGTACCTGCAGTTGGAAAAATCAGGATTTGATAAAGATTAGTCTTTCAAATAGGTCTCTTCGAATTCAGGATTTTATTGCCACCTCCCAAATTTTCCCAACTTTTCCATAGTCTCTCTCACTCCTCTCTCTCCCCCTCCATTCACCCATGTGCCGACGCACCGGGCTAGGGATGTGAAATGGGAGACGGGTCCATGGATACGGATACGGTATCAAATAAAGAGATGAAAAGAGAGGTACCTATTTTACAGAAAAGTGGACCTCATTGAGAGTAAACCGAATGAACCCGAGTTGGCCCGCAACGTTGAGTCCATAGCAACACCAAAAACGTCTGCCAAGTTGGATGTGGCACATAGCTTCCTCGTTTACCTATCATGAATGTACAGATCATTGAAAAGTTTTAAATGATCTTGAAAAATTCCATTGCGGAAAAAAGTAAATCAAGAAGTAGCGTGAAATGTCATAATTGGTCAATTAAGAAACGACAAAATGATACTAAATGTAATTTACGTTTTGCAAGCGCAGAATGAACTGATGAGTTGAAAACAATGAAATAGGTACGGGACCATCTACAACCTAACCAGTGCATTCTCTGACAATTTCATCGAAATCTTATGAAAACAGTGGAAAATAAGGTCGTTTAAAGGATTTTATATTAGCGCAGTAGCTATTAATGATATAATCGTGTTGAAATTTATATGAGGTAATCAAGTCATCTTCTTCCAACTATCATCCAGTTTAAGTGAAATCGAACGACAAAAATCGAGCATAATGAAATTTAAGTTTGCGCATGCGCAGAATGAAGAATTGATTTGGCAACAATAAAACTGATACAATACAACCATACAACCTAACCTGCGCATTCTCTGACGCATGCCCAGTAGCTATTAATGACAACCATGTTGAAATCGATATTACGGTGGTCAAATTGCCATCTCCCCAACTATCATCCAAATTTCAGCAAGATCGGACGACTAGGGCGTGAAAAAATGATGCTTGATAAAATGTACGTTTGCGCATGCGCAGAGTGAGGAATTGAGTCAAGAGCGATGAAACTAATAGGGAACCGTCTACTCCAGGGCCCGCGCATCCCCTGAAAATTTCATCCAAATCGGATGAAAACTGTGGAAAATGAGCTTCTTACAAGGATTTGCGGACACACGACAGACAGACAGACAGACACGGAACCAAAGTGTTCAGAATAACCTAAAACGTAATATGCAAGTAGAAATTTTGATTTTGGAGACCAACAAATTTTTTCTCCTGAAAGTGAAAACAATGCTTCCGCTACCTTTAGGTAGACTCGGAAGCAATATGTTCATCATTCACTCAATGCACTTGCACTTAGTTTCAAGGACCTACAGTTTCGGGAGAGGATGATGACATAGAAAACTCAGTGACTTTGTTTCAATCGCTCTGGTGGGCAAAACATTCTTCGTCACACTATCAATGAATTATAAATTATAAAACTAGGTATTTATAAATAGTATCATAAATTATGTACCTACATTGACCCAAACGCACCGCTACGCAAGCCATCTTTCACTTCCGACTGCCCCCATCACTTTGACGTCGCGTCGTTAGGGGGTGGTTTTGATTTTGATGAACTGATAATCGTTAATTCACTTCATGTTGTTCATTTTTCTTCTCTGCTACACTTGTAAACTTAGCTTCTACATGAGTAACTTTTCTACCCTTGTACTCTTTGTTTTGGTGAAACACTTGTTCTAGTTTACCGTGCATTACAAGTAACTGTACTTGTTAACTTGTACACTTGTAACTTGTTTATGAAATAGGCCTCAGGTGAGAAAAATCTTCACATTTTGAAAACAGGGTTTTTGCCACCTCAGCATTACGGTGCAGCGGAGGGTCCGAATTTTCCATTTAGGTACCTATTTTGACACGTAAACCAAATTTCAGGACGTAAACCTAATATGGAGGTAGGGGGAGGGGGGTAATTTTGGTTTTTTTCCATTGGTTGAGTAAATAGGCTCATTATTGAAGACACCTTTCTCAAGCGTCAACAATATGTTTGTCCCAGATTCAATATTATTCATACTGGAATGGCAGTAGAAAGCGGAAGAAGTCGCCAAAAACAATTAAGCGTTAAAAAAAAAAATACATTAACATAACATTTCAGCGCCGCGGCGAATCAAACGGACCTTCAGGGACAAGTAGCTTCGCTTTCACATTAGGTATCTACCTCATCTATTCATTTCACAACGCTCACCTTGACCAAGGCAAGTGTCCTCCGTTCTACCGAAAATGTTTACGAATTACTTAATTAATTCGAACGTTCGAGCGCGTATAAATTTAAAATAACTGCGAGGACGTTCACCTTATTATATCGTGGCGGGGTGCCATCTATTGTTTGCAATGCAGCCGCATTTAAGAGTTGTTGTGACGATTACCTATTCAATCTGTAATGGTAGTAATTTCATTAACAATAATTGTTAATGAAATTACTACCATTGAATTGGAATTATTTCAATTCAAATTCCTACAGTGGGTAAATGGAATGTTGAATTGTTCTCTACTTCAAGTAATTGTAGGTAATCGAATAAACGCTTCAAATTGTTGGACAAAATATTAAATCTAAAGGGTTATTTCCGCTAGTAATAATAGTGAAATTATCATTTACGTACCTTTAGGAGGAATCCGTCGTCACTAGCAAGTCAAAGACATCATCATCAGGCCTTCGAAACTGTACTGAAGTTAGTCACTCGGTCTTTCACTTTATAGTCATTAGGTAGAACGAACTGAAATGAAAGACTGTATGAAACTTTTACGCCCACAATAGAAATGACGTGAACTCTCCATACTTGAAAAATTATAAATATACAAACAACGTAAATTCGACTGACGCGTTATTAACAAAAACGTACTTGACACCAAAGCAGATACAATATTCACACCACTCAACAGACCAATGAAAAAACGCTGTAAAAAAAACACCGAGTACTGTTTCGACGGCCTGATGATGATGTTTTTTGAACCGAAAGCGCTCGCCCCCGTTAATCGACTTGCTAGTGACGACGGATTCCTTCGAAAGGTACGTAAATGATAATATTTGACAAAGACCCGGGCAGACACCTATACCCACTCTTCATTAGTCCGTCTATAGGTCACCACAGGTCAAATAAGTTATAATTAACTTTTTTTTTAAACGAAAATGGAATTCATCAGAAATTATGTCTGCTAGTCGATCTCATAGGTTTTCACGGTATTCGTTTGTAGGTAGTTACGGTGGTTCCTCAATTTTTCAACGTATACAACATGCAGGTTCAATACCAAATTTCAAATTTCAGCCTCTTAGGTCTATTAGGAGAGAAATGGCTAATTGATATAAAAAGAGAATTCTGGCGCAGGGGCAACACGGGGCAGTGTATACTAACCCGCACAACACACGATACTAACCCGAACAACTCATAAATTGAAATTGTCTGTACATTGTGCGTCCGTTTATCGTAAGATCAAAAGATAATTTTACGTTGACCGGGAATCGAGCTCACTCAGCTGATCACGGTGGGTTCTCACTTTTTCAATCGTCACAGCAGGCATATAAACTTGCTAATCGGCGGTTGTATTCGTCGGCAAAGCAACGACCCACCTACTTTGTTTAGGCACTTTAAACCAACAGCAAATCTGGTAGGACGTACGTACCTACCTAAGTAGTTTCGTTTCTTGGTGTAGCAACAACCTGCCTTGTTTATTTTGTCAAACTATCAAATCTCTCCTTTTATTCATTCAATATAACAAGTAAAGCTTCTTCAGTTAAGCATAGTACTACGAACTTATAATAAAACGCTGATGAAGCTACCTTAGCAATGGCTAGGTACCTACACAGCAGTACAGACACCTGAGGAATTTTCAATAATCTTTTCTTTACTATTTTTCAGGTTAATTATTCTCAAAGCCTAAACGAATGAAGTTCTTTAGTTTTCTGACACTGATTAACTACTATAATTAGTAGGCTCCTTGTCCAAATAAAAACTCGTTCACGTTAGATTGGTATTGTTGACAGCAATCTACAATCAATTATTGCGCTGGCAGGCATGATTATTATAACATTTAGTCGAATTGAAACTTTGTATTGCTACAATATTATACTTTTTCAAAACAAAACTGTTGAAAAATGGCATTATAACCACGAATTATGTTGACATGAGACGGCAAACTTCTTGTGAGAAATAGGTTAGTTGAGTAGCGATTCATTGACGTAGGAGATGATTATTTTCCACCTCACCAAATGGCTTATATTGCAAGAAAGAATGATCTTTGTTGGTCTTTTCATTGTATTCGGATAAGTTATAAAATGGTAGTTAGTAGTTTGATGGAAAATTACAGATTGTTTTTAGCGTACTTACTCGATGAATACGTTTTTACGGAGACCTTCTTGCCGAAAATCGACATCGAACAACGCCACGTAACAATAACATACAAAACAATGATAGTGTTAGGTACCTACCGTGGCCTTGTGATCTCCGGAGCTAATTTCTTTGCTATTTATTTATTTATTGAATAACTAGCTGGTTCACCCGTGTGTTGCACAGGTTGACTTGAACATTATCAAATAGCCTGTGACCCAAGTTAAAGTAATTCTGATAGATTCGCCCACTCAGATCCTCCGGCTCCGGGGGGTGGGGTGGAGGGGGGGGGGGGGGGGGGGGGGGGTGGATCCGGGGAGGGCTCCGGGGGAGGGTGGCTTGGTTCCTGGGGGGGGGTTCAGGGGGGGGGGGGGGTCCCGGCTCCGGGGGGGGGGGGGTGGCTCCGGGGGACATCCAAATTCCAGCCTCCTATTACAAGTCCATTATAACTTCAAAATCGCTGCTTTTGGACTGTACGCCATCAAGTTCAATGCGAAGAAGTGTCTAATGTCACGAGTGGATGCACCTTGTGTGATACAGAAATGAACAGGGAGAGTCAGTTAACTATTAATGGTGATATAAATTGCACAAATAACTTGCATGTGCTGTAGTGCCTAATACGCTTCAAAGTCATAGCGGGTCGTCTAGGAGCTAACCCGCCCAATCCTTGAAAATTTCATCGGAATCGGGTTAAAACTAAGTATAGTTTTTGGCGTGACAAGGATTTACCACACACAGACAGACATCAAACGGACAGACAGACAGACACGGAACCAAAATTGATCTGCAAGCTCTGAAACGCAAAAAGCGAGTGGATTTTTTCAATCACGAACACTAAGTTTCCCTACCTTCGATAGTGAGGAAGCAAAACACACGTATACGATTTCAAACTGATTTTAGTATTAATGATAATATGATTTAGCAATGATTGGTTTAGCAGTCAAATATTAATCCTGAAATATCATTACGATGAGTCCACGCACATCCCACTTGGAGAGGTCCAAATCCTCCTTACCCTCGTCACCTGGCTCTGAGGGAATGAAGAGCACGCGGGCAGCTTCAGGGGCCGAAGGCTATTAATTCGTAACACGATCAGATGTGATTAGGAGTCGATTCATATCTTCATCCGTGTAGATACGCGAAGACTTTCTAGATAATGATTATCTGTATTTCTTCATTTCCACGCGACGCAACTCTTGGACGACATTTGAGACCTCCACGAATGAAGATGTCATGAATCGACTCCTAATCGCATCTGATCGTGTCATTTATTTCCTTCGACCCTAGAAGGATGAAATTGTAAACCAAACGGAAGCAGCCCACTAGCAGGAGAATTTGGACCTATCCAAGTGGGATGGACGTTGACCATGAACTAAAATACTGGAATCGGGCGAGTAGAGAGGCACACCATACCCGGGTGGGACACCCACACAACTACTCCCATTCAAAAGCTCTGGGAATTCTCAATTTTAGTTCGATTTTGATGAAATTTTCAGGGATTGTGTGGGTTAGCTTCTAGATGGTCCCCTATTAGTTTTATTGTAATCGAATCAATAACGACGTATGTGCAAGCTCAAATGTGAATTCCTTATAACGTCGATTCCTTACGACCTATGGGTCCGATTTTATTCAAACTCGGAGAGTAGTTGGTTATACGTATCGGAAAGATGTCCTATGACTTTTATTGCGATTGATTCGTGAAGAGCTAGCATCTCCAGCTGCTTGCTCTAGACGCTGCTCTACGTGAAAAACTTACGGGAAGAACAAAAACTCTCTAATGTTGAATCGATTTCGACGGTTAGGCCATCATCAGTAACAAACAATTACAAGAACAAGTTATGATGATGGCCTAACCGTCGAAATCGATTCAACATTGTAACTCTTCATTTTTCGTGGAAATAGACAATGTTTTTCACTAACTTCCGTTTTGTAATGGGTTTCCACAACTTCGTCGCGAGTGATTTAGTTCGTTCTAGGTAGTCCCCTATAAATTTCATTGGTGCCGGATCAATAATAGGGTGTGCGCATTTGCTAACGTCAGATTCTGACAACGTCGATTTCTTACGATCTATCGGTTTGATTTTGTTCCAACTTAGAGTGTAGTTGTTTAAAGGTTGCAGGAAGGTTTCCTATGCACCTTAGACTCAGTTTGGTATGTAATTTTTTTTTTGGACCAGTGTTCTGCGGTGAAGGGCTCTCTAATACAGGTTTACTCTGTACGGGGCTTAATAATAATTCATAGATATCATCCCAAAGAATCGAAAGAAACCACCCAGGTAGCTGTAACTTCATAGGTTTGCTCTCCTCCCTAAGAGCCAGAACTTTAACAGGGAGAAAAATCACCATGGGATGTATCGCAACATGTGAAACGCAGGTAGTAAAAATTATCTAATAAACTATGACGATCGTATCAGCTGTTATAATTCCAAAGGAATTCAGAATATTATAACTTTTGTCACCTATAAATGGAACTGCGAGGCGTAGGTAGGTATGTGATTTATTTTATATCATTAATTTTCAGTTGGTGGGTCAGCTTGTGTTAAAATCAAAAGACTAGCAAAATGTACCTACCTAGGTGTTTTTAATTTAATTTCTCCTTGGTAGGCGTCTATGCTACTGCGCACTGCAGATATATTTAGATAATGAATAATAGAATTCGTTTAATTAAGGGCTATCTGATACATTGCAGTACAATTACACACTTTGCAGCTACAAGTGGATTAACCGCCAAAGCGTTGAAATACATCGAGCACAGATTTCCGCGGATGTTCGCTGAAAGTGTAATAACAGGAAATATAGCTTAGCACAGAGAATACGAGCAATTGGTGGGACTTGTGGGCATGACTATAGAAAACAATGCATGGGGGAAAATAATGAATGAATTAATAGATAAATTGAGATTAAAATGGCGAATAGAGATAGAAAATGAGGCAAAAAATTCAGCTCACCATCAACTTCATGCAAAGCTGGACGGGAAACAGAATGGAGGATTAGCATATAGGCATTTATACGACTTATTCTAAATTCGGATTATAGCAAGAGCCCGAACAGATGTGCTTACGGTTAATTATAGATGGTGGAGAGAACCCACTAATTAATAAATGCGCAATGACACATACCTTCATGACATATGCCCGGTTTTGAGGAAATTTAGGGTGGCATGTTGGGGCAAGGGGTCACTCACGGAAGGGAACCATAAAAGTTCTGAATGGCAACTGTAACCTGAGTAACTTGATCAAATTCATAAGAGAAGCTGGAAAATACCGACAATTCTTGATCAATGAATTCAACTATGACTAGAGTAACAGAGTCTAATGATATGTTACGTAATTTAATGGAGTTTAATATGTAAAGTGTTATTGGCTAGGAACATAAAGATCATATAATAAGGAACATATAATATGTTAAAGTCAATGGTTACAATGGATCATTGTAAATCTTCAAATATTATTTATGAGAATAGGAATCGAATGGTTTGTTTTTGAGAGTGATATGTTGTTCCAAATTATGGGTGATGAATATCGCCTAATCGAAAGAATGATCCAAAGCACGGATGGCGACGAATAATAACATTAGTTATAAATAATCGTGAGACAAGAATAGGGTACCAATAAGCTATGATGAGAACAGTAGTTATAAATAACAATGACGAGAAGAAATAGAAATTGGTAAAACAAGTAAATAATACAATAACAATCAATGGATGGATATATAGCGAATACCCCCTGCGACGGATTGCATCCAGCAGTACCTATATAAGCTAGAGGGCAAAAAGGGAAAAATCTAGTACAGGATGAAAATCTAGTAGAAAATATAGTCTGTGCCTAATCTTTCTTTTAACTTCGATGGGCTTGGCGTGATGAATGAAAATTTCGCAAGTTCAAATTTTATTTATATTGTAATTAATTAATTTTGTATGTTGAATGGTAATAGATTAAATGTTGTTGAGTTTTATGTAATGGAGTATGTTAAATGGCCCAGGATCGCATGAGAAAAAGAAAGAGTTACAAAATATGTATGGGTTCATTTTGGTTTAATATTAAATCCTTGTGATGGTTTTTTGTCCGTCCGCCGTCCGCCATTCGCCGTTCGCCGTTCGCCGTCCGCCGTCCGCCGTCCGGGCCATAAAAGGCCTAAGAATTGACTTAAAAAACCCGTTCTTTCGCACATAGACTCCATTTGGGGTCTAGTTGGTCCTAACGTTTAACCATCCCGATCGCTTTACTCGCATAGATGCTATGGGCCAAAAACGGGCGAAAAAGTGTGTTTTTCTACGCGCTCACGCCTGGCACGCTTGGCAGGGGGTCACGGTGGGTGGTGAGGGGGGGTGAGCGGGCGGTGGAGTGAGAGGAGGCGCCGGCGCCGCGGCACCTTGTGGTGGGTACGGCGCCGGCGTTCCTTCGAGGCATGAATATATGTTTTTTTTCAAGGTCATATTTGTGTGTTAATACCAAAGCTTTTCCTACGCATATTTAATAACATATCCTCTCGACTTTTCATACGTGCTTAGATAATGATATTATTAAGGCAATAACTATTTGAATAGATTGGAGCTCAAATCGAGAAACTTAAACATGCGTATATAATTATAGAAGTATAGGTTGTGGTAACTCGAAATAAGATACGCCGAGGAGTCTGGACGGGCCTTATGACGTACGCTAGCCAACTAAAACTATGATCATACTCAATTGAAAAAATAATAAACCTGTGTGAAATAATTTGCAGCGTTTTTTGTTAAATAAAAATGCTTCAACTCTCTCTCTCTCTCTCACACACATTTATTGGGGCCCGTAGGATTTTGGCCGCCGGGCTCGGATTTTCTCTCCACGGCCCTGGGGAGTGGGATCCCTGACAAGGTCGCCGGAGCCGCTTCCCCCCAAGTGAACCGCGGGACCCGTCAACCCCCGACAATCGGTTTTCGCGAGGCAGACGGTCACCCCGACAAAAAAAATAAACAGGGGGCACAGGCGGAAAACTCTATCCGACGTCGGAACTCCGTCAGGCGCCGGTACTCGGACCGTTGTCCCACCGTCCCACTAGTATTGTTTCCCGCAGGTACTTCGTCCCACCAGTATTCTGTCTCGCAGGTACTGTCCCACGATGGTGGTCCACCCCCTAGTCGTCGTCATTCTTATCCTCGCCGTCGTCGAGTCTCGAACCGGCCGCTACGTCCCGCCCTCGGATCCCCGCGAGTACGATTTTCCCTTCACTAGACACGTTCCCTCTGTGGTGAGTACTCGGGTTTTCTAATCAAAGAACTGACTATGAGAAAATTTATCATAAAATTTTCTACATATTATATTACGTATATATTAAATATAATATGTACTATTTAAATATAAATATATATAATGAGTATAATCCTTTTTGGGTATGAAACAAAGACGATATTGCGTTTCTCTGTAAGAACAAACGTTTTATTGTAATACCTACATTTCAAATGCAATTCGTACGCCTCTGTACTATTTAGTTCATAAAAAGGTTTACGAACCTGTCAGAACAAAAGAAACAACAATTAAAGCCCTTATTCCGGGTTTCCTCGATAAAATCACATAGGTATATTCAAGTTCTCAACATAGAATATTTCAAGTTTTTGCTATCTAGTTTACCAGTGTTGTCCATCGTGATATCTCGTTGGTCCTTGGTTTCTAAACTGAGGCGGCGTCCATGTCGGAAAGAAACAATTTCATGATTGACGCAGTTATTTACATATATATTTAAAATATCATAAAAATAAAACATTTGTAATTTATTTCAACCTTTTACAAAATAATTTAAAAATTTATATAATTATCTAAACCTTTTACAGGTTTATTTAAAAACACACAATAAATGGAATGTTCTGTGGAATTTGCAACAAGCAATAGAAAAAAGTTTGACAGTTCAAGTCTGAACAGTTGAAGGGTGTGCTTTAGTTTGATAGCAGTTCTAATGGAATTACTGTCTGATATCACGCTCAATGTAGATACGTTACTATCAATACTGTGCACCTACTAATATGACCCATCTAAACTTCAAAATGCTTCACAGTGAAAGTGAATCAAAAATTGTAAAAAATATAAATCTTCTCTGGCAACATGGAATTTATTTTATATCTGAGCCAAATAAAGGAATTAAAAAAACGGCTGCAAACTATTACTCGAAGGTTTATTATTTCTATATTGGATAGCCCTTCTACGCACAACACCTGTCTATGCAGGGTGTTAAACCTGTGGTACCTGCCACAGGCCAGGGATTGATTGTTCAACTAATTTGCAACAAAAGTTGCTCTGTAACATTTTAGTATGGAACATGCTTTAGCCTTGAGCTAACTGCCCGAAAACGTTACGCGGAAGTGCCACGAAATTTTCTTATGATTTTCACGTACAACCTAGCCGTTGCTGCGGGGGATGAAACTTCTGTAGTTTTCACTGGACAAAAATCGTTCTCCACTCGTTGGAAAGCTCTCGATTTATCACGCATTTCTTTCGTACTTATTCTTCTACTCATGTCGTAGTTTTATATTTATTATATTTATATTAACTCTGTTCTAATTTCGATTAGTAAAACATTTACGAGTATATCGTAGTTTTAAATTGATTTACATTTACGAATTAGCGGGAAGAAAGCATGTTCCATGTTTTAGCATTTTAGCCGAAGGCTCAAAGCGGAAAGCAACCGGAGGGTCCAGGGGGCGAAGGGCCGTCTTTTTTTTTTTAGTCCTTTTGAAATCCGTGTTTTTAATTTTCAAGATTGTTTCCCTGATTACGACCTTAACTCACTAAAACGGCCATAACTCCCGTGTTTTTAATTACCTGAGAAAATTCAACTTTGATTATATCGTTGGAAAAAGCGTTAAATTTCCCATCACCTAATGTTCCGTAGAAGTTTTTTTTTAAAGATGGTTCAATTGGTGAAAAATCAATCTGAAAAGTGAATTTTGTCAAATCTTCAGAATCTTCACTTTTAGCGAATTTTTGAAGAAAATTAAGCTATTGCTCTCGCCTCAAAATTTGTAGAATGTGAATTTTTGAAAAGATTTTATGCAGAAATCCGTTTCAGGCTATTCTGAATCATATTCTGAAGTTTAACGCATTTTTTTATGTATGTATGTATATATGTATGTATATATGTATATATGTATGTATGTATGTATGTATGTATGTGTCATTCCAGACGATAACTGTCCGTAGAATTGTGCTAGAAACTTCAAACAAATTTTAAAATGTTAAGGACACAAAACGAAAGTTCAAGTTCGTTGGCCAGCATGATCGGATTACATCTTCGGGTTGAAATTTTCAAAAATGTAGTCAAAAATTTCAAAATACCCTGTTTTTTGCGATTTGTTGTGCGAAATAATTTTTTCAGCATACTAACATGTGATATATTCGGAATCAGCGTAAAATTTCCTATAAGAATATGTATCAAGTTTTCAAAAATTTCAAATTTGAAAAATCAGTCAAAAATCGAAATAATGCCGTTCGCTAGTTGTAAAAATCGGTAATATTTGTATGAAACATTGTCCAAATTCAGATTGAACTACTCTTATGGAAGTATCCCTGTATAACCAATCCTAGAACCATACTGTTTAAAACGTATGTAGTAGGTGCTTTAAATAAAAAAAGAAAAATGTAATCACAACTGATGAGTTTACTCTGTGCATGTGTTAATAATTTGATTCCATGTTTGTCTATCAAAATCATAAACTAAAATTTCTCAACACGATCAATAGCGACTGAAATGTCGAAGATTTCTTCAAAAATTCGCTCATGGGGTCATGCTGCATGACTTCACTTTTTTCATCGTCTGAAAGTCCAATAAAATTCGACACGTCAAATTTAGGTTCCTAAAATATGTGCCACAATTTCAGCTTTCCAACGATGCAGTCAATTTTACTTTTACTTTACTAACTAGGGGAGAAAACCATGTTTTAATGTTGAAGAACATTGTTAGCAAATTTTCGTAAAAAATAAAGCTATTGCAATGACTCGGATAATTTTAAAATCAAAATTTTTGAAAATTTTCTTCACTGAACTCCGTTTTGAAATATTCTGAATCGATTCCTAGCGTTTAATGCTTTTTCATATGTATTAAAAAATCGCGCCAAAAAATCAAGCATTCCAAACGAATGGACGAGTTCGTAGGCCAATATTTTTTAAGCATATTAAATTGGTAAAATTTCAAAAACAGCGTTGAAAAAAATCACTAAAATTATCAAAAAACGGCAAAAAAAAGTTAAATACCTATTTTTTAGCAGCATGTTGCTCAATTAAGTTTATTAACTGCCAAATAAAACAGTTTTTTCCCCAATGAAGAAATCGAGGGTTTTCTTGAAAATGAACTTCTATGAAAATATGAGTTTGGGGCCGGTTTCTACGTATTTGTTTACCCTGAATCGAATGGTAACACTTGCATATCTCCCCAACCCCGTTATAACCAAGTTTTACACTTTAGCTCACTGGTTTTACCCCTAAAATCGTATACAATTTGTCATACCAAATGAACTCAAATTAGTGAGTTGGTGTGATCTGATAGTAATTTAATGAAATCTAAAAATGAATGCTATTGTAAACGTGCTCTACAACCTCTGATTTATTTCAATAGAGACACATACATACGATGATAGTACAAATGTAGAACTAGGCTACTCGCCTAGCTTACTTTTCCAACGCTTGGCCCGTGCTGTTGGTTAAGGTATAGGCGATTTGCCCATAATTTGAAACATAGCACGTTGGCACATCGCATATGCGCCTACATAATCTACAAATAGCTTAAAATTATAACTACAATGGTATTTGATGTTCCTATCTTCTATAAGTAGAAAAACTTTCTATAATAAAATTATTGTTTTATAATAATTATACATAAATGCTGTTAAGCATTGTTTTGCAGTCCACTGCCCCATTTTTCACAAGCCACGTTAAAATTTGCTTTTTGTAGTTTGTTCTAGTGACCCCCCCCCCCCCCCCCCCCCCCCCCCAATGCACCCCCACCACCAAGTGCTTCCGTGCCGACGGCTGTAATAGGTAACCCCTTCTCAGCGAAAAGTGGGTAAAACTCTAGAAATAGATTTATGAGGATATTATCAAAATTTTGGTATATAATATTTATGAACCATTGCAGTAGCTGATTTTCTTCAAGGATTAGCTATAAGTTTCTTTTTTTTTAAATTTAGGTATTGGTTGCGTTCAAAATAAGTAACATATAACCAGTTAGTGTTAATGAGTAAAGTTATTGTTCTAGTTTTAAAATATATGGTACTGCATGGTTAACATCGTATCACTGACGGGGCACTAGATACTCGAATTCCTCATGAACTGGACCAGCTTCTTTAAGGCCTGTGGTGTGCATCTCGTACATATTGTGCCAAGTTTATTCCTCCTGGGCTGAATTCTCTTCTTTCTTCGTCATATAATGGGCAGGTCTCTAATTTATGTGTCACATCTTCTTCAACGTTCTCGCGAAATTCGCAGTTTGAGGTATCGCTTAGTCATAGCTATAAGTTGAAATTTACAATCTGCAATAGTTTCAAGGATTCGACCTCTAGCATAATTCGGTTTCTTCATAATGATTTGTGATGACGGTTGATTCCAAAAACCTGCCCGTGAGCCCCGATTTAAGTTCCTCAACCTTTCATTTACTCTGACCCTATAATTCAGCATCCTTGACTTCAAGATACAAAGGCGTGTTGGTTTCCCGATACCGCATCGATAACGAGAAAGGTTAAAAGGATTTACTGGGAGCTTTTAAAAAATCGTCTGCCAAGTTGGGTGGGCAGTGTACCTTCCTCACATAACCAAGTAACCAGGGTTGCCAGGTGAGATGGGGAAAATAAAACGGACAGAGTTGGAATGCATATTAAACAACTCATTGAAAATGTTACAACTTCTTTTACTAAAAATTCCACGCACACATAAATTCTCTACATGTTCCAATAAATAATTGTTTCTTTAATATAAATAATTTTCGTTTACATTATAATTATGTGATGCTTTGAATACATTTTTGTGCACCGATGACTTCAACCAGTAGGTACCTTTATATGTTCCTATACGTTTATATTACATTCATATGTTCCTATATAATTAATAGAATGAATAATTACTGACTAAATAATATTGTGAAGGTATTATAAGAACTTCTATAAAGTACCATATGTGGTACTTTATAAACCACTTTATGTACCTGGAACTTTATGTACCTAATTATCATACTATAGGTAGGCAGGCAACGTTCGAATCAGTAAATATCTGGTAACGAGGAATTTCGCAACGAAAATCCCAATATTACCTACGGCTTGAACTACTAACTTAAAATTATCACCATTATTTCAAGATTATTTACCTCAGACTAAAACTGAAAGAGAGAATGCATAAGTAATGGCTAAAGGAAGTGATAAAGAGTAAACGTATAAAATTAGTTGAAGAACACAAAGTCGAAAGGATCGGATGCCAGATAGAACAGTATCAAAGTGTAAATCAAAAAGTATCGTGCAATGTCGTAATTGGTCAATTAAAAAACGAAAAAATGATACTAAATGTACTCGTAATTTACGTTTGCGCAAGCGCAGAATGAACTGATGAGTTGAAGACAATGAAATAGGTAGGGGACCATCTACAACCTAAACCGCCCATTAGCTGACAATTACATCAAAATCGGATGGAAATTGGGGAGATTAAGGTCATTACAAGTATTTCACATGGGCGCATATGCAGTAGCTATTAATGATACAATCGTGTTGAAATTGATATGAGGTAATCAAGTCATCTTCTTCCAACTATCATCCAACTTTAAGCGAAATCGAACGACTAGAGTGTGAAAAAATGGAGCATAATGGAACTTACGTTTGCGCATGCGCAGAATGGAGTATTGATTTGGCAACAATGAAACTGATAGGGTACCATCTACAACCTAATCCACGCATTCTCTGACAATTTCGTCGAAATCGGATGAAAACAGTGGAAATTAAGGTCGTTACAAGGATGTCACATAGGCGCATGCATAGTAGCTATTAATGATACAATCATGTTGAAATTGATATGGGATGATCAAATTGTCATCCCCCAGCTATCATCCAAATTTGAGCGAGATCGGACTACTAGGGCGTGAGAGAATGATGCCTGGTAGAATTTACGTTTGCGCATGCGTAGAGTGGGGTATTGAGTCAAGACCGATGAAACTGATAGGTGACCTTCTACCCCGAACACAAGACAGACAGACAGACAGATAGACACACACACGCACACACACACACACACACACACACACACAGGGAGAGAGAGAGAGAGAGAGAGATTAGATTTAGATTATTTATTTTTATTTTTCTGCACAAATTAGGGCTCGTGGCCCTCTCTTACGTTTATACAGAATAAATTTTACATTACATTGTAAAAATCGTCAGGTAGGTTAACAAAATTAAATTAAATAAATTGGTTCCCTGGGTTCTTAATTTAAGGATTACATGATGTCATCTGAGTTATAATTACTTAATACATTAGCTTTAACTGCGCGCTTAAAAGGATCGAGCGACTTTAGGTCTCTGATTTCGGGTAGGAGGTCATTATACAAATTAATAGCCTGAACAATCCATGATCGATTGAAGATGGTAGTTCGATGGGTAGGTACACATAATAGTGTGTTAGCATTTCTAGTGTTGATAGTATGAATGTCGGACATAAAATGTAATTGCTCGTACAAATATAGGGGGGTTCTGGTAGTTAGAATTTTTTTGAGTTGACACAGGATTTTATACTTTTTTCGCTCCTTGATTTTGAGCCAACCGATTTCTCTATAATACTCTATAAACGGGTCATCTGCTCTGAGTTAATATCGCAATAGGCAAGATTACAATAGTCGAAGTTAGGGAAGATCAGTGCATTAACTAACATTTTTCGGACATCTTTCGTTGGTTGAAACGTCAAATGGCGCAATTGATATAAGAGTTTGTATACCTTACTATTTGTACTTGTTACTTGATCGGACCATGACAGGGTGCTGTCGATTTTTACAAAATTGATGTCGATGTCACTCGCACACCTCCAGCCAATGTATAACTTTTTAGCCAAATTTCATAAAGTTCCGTCCAGTAGTTCGGAATGTTACTCAAAAAAGTTTATAGAACATGAAGACATTTATGCTCAAAAACTTTCTTGAATTTCATAAAAATAGACTGAAAATACGATAAAAACTACAAACAATTTCAAAAGTCCAAAAATTTATTTGTAAAGGTGAATATTATTAAGAATATTTTTCGATTTTTCATTTATTTTATTTTTTCATTAAATTTTTTTAAACATAGAATTATTAAATACTTAACGATAATATAATTTACGATGGTATTTTTTTAATATACTTAACGATTTCTTAACTAGCAAAGTGCTCAACTTTCTAAACAATTTAACATACGTTTTGATTAGGAAAATTAAGAGGATTGGCTCATACGAACACACTGCCTGACTGGATGTTTCTCTTATTTAAAGGTTTTAAAACAGCTGAAGGCTTCAACTGATTAAGGATGTTTGCATCTATACCCCCCCCCCCCCCCACATTCTTCTATCCAAATGACCACTGAATTTCATACTTGGTCAATAATGCGACTAGAAACGTCGGAGTCATTCTGTGTAACTACTGGTCCATTAATTTAATCCCACGGAGATTTCACATTACCTCAACTTTGGGCGAAGATTCAACGTGATAATAGCACGGTGATACACACGAACCTACCAAGCGCCAAAATAACAATTTCGGGGAAATCGCAATCAATGTTTTAACCCTTTCCCGGATTTTCTTTCTTCACACAAAAATTTTTCCCTTATGGAGGTAGATTGGTAATAGTTCAAAGACGTCACATGTTGAATTTTATGCAGATTGCTGCACCTGTTGAATATATACGATGTGTCCACAAAGATGGACATCAGGATCGAGGTGAACTAAGACCATATTTTTCCATGTCCATGTTAATGGACATTGGGACTTAGTAGAACATAAAAACGAACCAATATAATGAAAAATAATATAGGTAGTTTTTATTTTGTTGATAAATCGGTATTTTTAAGATGTTGTTAAAATATAATAAAACCAAAATTATTTTGTAGCATGATACATAGTTGTAAAAACAGTTTCTATCTTTCAGTAAGCATAACTTAGCTAGTCATCATCATCACCAAAATTAGGTTTCTCTTCAACAGTGTTTGTCCCAACCACATTGCCTCCCACTCGCTGAGCTGTAATCGAAGGAATCAGGAAACTCGTCCCCCCCCCCCCCCCCCCCAAGTTCCTCATACAGGCTTTCCAAGTCTGAATCGTCCAGCCATTCGTGCAGAAGTCAGATATCTTCTATATCGTCAATATCGAAAATACGTTTACCTGCGAAAAATTTATTTCAAAAAACGCGGCAGGCGGCTCGTACTTTCTCTCTTATGAGAGAAGAGCTATGAGCATTGAAAATGTCTCAGTAATTTCAATTTTTTTTATTGTTTTAAATAAGATAGATATAAAAAAATAAGATATATAAAACATAAAATAATTATTGGCACACAATTACTGAATTTGCTGTAAGCCAGTCTCGACGATGCCCAATTCTGCCGCGAATAATGCGCAATTCACAGGTAGCTAATTTTCTGTTTTGATGACCGTCTACAATTACTATTTTAACCAAGATTAACTTCTCACTCAACCAAGTGACAACAAAACAAGCGGCATTGTTTACTATATCCATTTATAACATAAATAAATATAAAACTACGACATGAATAGAAGAACAAGTACGAAAGAAATGCGTGATAAATCGAGAGCTTTCCAACGAGTGGAGAACGATTTTTGCCGGGTGAAAACTAAAGAAGTTTCATTTCCCCAGCAAAGGCTTGGTTGTACGTGAAAATCAAAAGAAAACAACACCTAACTTGTTTATAGGTTGCGTGACGTTTTTTTCTTTGCGTAACAAAATTTCCGGTTGACCCGTCGACATTTTCAATGTCAAAAATTAATCAATGTACCATACCTACTTCCCTACTTCGAAAGTATGGTACAAAATATATGAAAATCTAAGGAAGGTTTATAGGTATCTAACTACCTAACTCGATTCATGATGTTCCAAGTTCCGGTAAGAAAAGAGTGAAGCCAAGTCCTGATGTCCAGACTAGTGGACGTACTTTTAAAATTACTCTATTTACTGTGAAACTGCACTGAAATGTGTATTGGAGAGCTATAACTAGTGTTGACAATGTAAACTAACGAAACTAAGTGCCATCCTAGTGGTTTTTTCCGTTTAAAATACTAAAAAGTTAAGGAAAATAAACTTACCTTCCATAGTAGATATACAGGGTGTCCCGACTTAAATAGGTAATACTTCAGGGGTTAATTTTACAAGCAAGTTGCAACAAAAAGTGCCTCATAGACTTTTTTTTTTAGAGGCTTCGTTTCCGAGTTATTTCTTTTTTAAGATTTTTTTCGTGTTTTCGACCTCACGTCACGAAAACGACTTTAACTCCCCAATTGTTGGAGTTTTCTCAAATTTGGGGATTCCGCTGCAAAGAGCGTTAAATTTTCTATCTTTCTAATGTAAATTCCAATTTTTTTATTAGTTCTAGTCAGTTAAAAAAAAAAAAAAAAAAATGGCCATAGTTAAACACTTGAAAAATATGTAACAATTGTCGATTTTTCTTCGTTTTTCTGTTTTCAGTATGACGTTTTTCGGCGGGCGCTCTTCGGGAAAAACTTCCTCAAACTCTCAGCTATTCAACGGTTTACTAAAAAAAAAAAAAAAAAAAAAAAAAAAATTTATAGGGAGGTTTTGGGAGAAAATAGTGTTAAAAAAAAAAAAAAACTCGGCGCTCCGCGCCTCGCCAGGGGGCAAGCCCCCTGGACCCCCGGTTACCTCTATTTACATACTTCGGACGAAATTATTGAAACACAGAATGTGTTTGCGTTGTCGCGCAACCAAGTGACAACCAAACAAGCGTCATTGTTTACTATTCATTTACTATTCATGCTCATAACTCAGGTTGATGGCCACGCACTTCACAGTAGTTAACATAATATGGTTGGATAAATCAGGAGCTTTCCAACGAATGGTGAACGATTTCTGTGCGATTAAAATTGCGGAAGATCCATTTCCCTACCAACGGCTTGGTTGTACGTGAAAATCATAAGAAAATTTACAAGCGGTTGCAATCATGTTGACAATATCAATTATTGAGAATGATCATCTGTGTGTAAACAATTGATTCAAATAACCATACTCAGGTTGATGGCCACGCACTTCGCAGTAGTTAACATAATATGGTTGGATAAATCAGGAGCTTTCCAACGAATGGTGAACGATTTCTGTGCGATTAAAATTGCGGAAGTTCCATTTCCCTACCAACGGCTCGGTTGTACGTGAAAATCATAAGAAAATTTACAAGCGGTTGCAATCATGTTGACAATATCAATTATTGAGAATGATCATCTGTGTGTAAACAATTGATTCAAATAACCATGCTCATAACTCAGGTTGATGGCCACGCACTTCGCAGTAGTTATCATAATATGGTTGGATAAATCAGGAGCTTTCCAACGAATGGTGAACGATTTCTGTGCGATTAAAATTGCGGAAGTTCCATTTCCCTACCAACGGCTCGGTTGTACGTGAAAATCATCACCGTCACACATTTCGTTACCATCCCGCGTTCCATTTTCGGCTAGTTAGTCCATGGCTAAAACACATTCTGTGTTAAAAAAATTTGGTCAAAATTGACGTTTCATCTGTTTATTTATTTTTTTAAATTTTTATTAAGCACAGCTGTATTTTATGACAATAAACCAAAAAAAAAAAAAAAAAATAATAATAATAATAATAATACTTAGTGTCTCTACCTAACTCATCTTCCACGTGCCTCATCTACTTGAGCAAAATTAGATAATTATCTTCCGATAAATTCCGAGGGCAGGCGGAAAAAATTCAACTCAGTCAATAAATTGTACTTCAAAATTATTCCTCGGATACTTCTTTCATTTGAGTAGGTACCTAATAATACGGGGTGGGTTGGCAATGAAAATGCTGTTGTGTATCAGAGATCGCTCGTGTTATGAAAAAATAATAATTACTTCATGCACAGGCATCTCTTCCTCCCGGATCGTGTGACGTTACGTAAGGTCTGTGCATTCTGCACGGATGAACAGATGAAATAGATGAAACGTCGATTTTGACCAACAAAATCACATTTTTTGTCATTCAAACGCTATTTTCTCCCAAAACTTCCCTCAAAAAATTTTTTTTTTTTTTTTTTTAGTAGACCGTTGGAAAGCTGACAGTTTGAGAAAGTTTTTCCCGAAGAGCGCCCGCCGAAAAACTTCCACACTGAAAGTAAAAAAACGAAGAAAAATCGACAATTGTTACATTTTTCAAATGTTTAACTTTGGCCATTTTTTCCCTAACTAGAACTAAACAAATAAATTGGAATTCACATCAGAAAGATAGGAAATTTAACGTTCTTTTCAACGATATCCTCAAATTTGAGAAAAGTCCAACAATTGGGGAGTTAAAGCCGCTTTTGTGACGTAAGGTCAAAAACACGAAAGAAATCTTAAAAAAGAAATAGGTAACTCGGAAAAGAAGCCTCTAAAAGAAAAAGTCTATGAGACACTTTTTGTTGCAAATTACTTGTAGAATCGACCCCTGAAGTCTTACCTACTTGAGTCGAGACACCCTGTATATACTGTTGAGATCGCGTACAAAAACACAATAATTTAACGAGACGTTCGCGAACAATGAAGTTAAGACACGAGACTCTAGACCCTGACTTGCTCTTTAATTCGGCTACCTACTGCGTGGCATTCCCAGCGTTCCAGTCGCCATGAGATTTTACACAGATCAGTTTTCTGCTTAGATTAGTGGTCTGGATGCTCGCTATGTTCGCATCTCAAAAATACATAACATCAAGTAGTCATTCCCTTAGTAAGAATTTATATTAGTTGGTCAGGGTCAAGAGTCTCGTGTCTCAAATTGATTGTTCGCGAACGTCTCGTATAATTTACACTTCGAACAAGAAACAGAGACAGAGACATGGAAACCACATATGTTGCCAATGGACCAATAATAATGTTTGGATTTGAAAAATTGTCATTCAGAGTTGCGTCCAGAGTGATGGACAGTGGGACTGAGGGGTTAACACAGAATGTGTTTTAGCCTTGGCATCTCCAACCGAAAACGAAACGTTAATGTGTAACGAAAATGTGTTCCAACAATTTGTGATGATTTCCGCTTACAACCGAGTCGTTGCTAGGGAAATGGTACTTCGTCATTTTTCATCCCACAAAATTCGTTGACCATTCATCCGAAAGCTCTCTATTTATCCAACCATATTATGTTAACTACAAGCTGAGTTATTGTTGTTTATTGTTCATTTATACGGGCTGAATCCCAATTACATAATTAAAGATAATTTAAAGGAAAGAATCAATGTAAGTAAATACAAAATAACATAGATTAACAGTTGAGCAAATACATGCAAAACATACGAAATTCAAAACATTGCGAGAAAATCTTCACGAGAAAATAGCTGAGAGATCAGGCAAACTAAGAACTATACTGCGAAGAAGTACTCAGAAGAAACTCAGTTTTCTCATTTAAAATATGTGAAATAATGATAGTAACACGGCTCTAATCGACCAAATAGAGTCTGTGCGCAAATGGACGGTTTTTTTCGATCGAGTTGAAAGCTAGTAAAGCTAGACAGCGGAGGCGGACTTCAGATAGATGGCACATTCGGTTTCTTCGCAACGTGAAACGTAAAATAACCAAGTTCGAGCGGTGTTCAAAAACCTTCCCGCTACATCAACATAATTAGTTGGTAATGAGGCATTTGAAAAGAAAAACTATTATTATTTACTTCACCAGAATTCGAGTAATTCTGAGGTGCCCAGTAGTGTTAGAGGAAGGTTAGGCTGGTGTCGTGTGCCTTTAGGTCCCCAAACGGGTGACGTTAAATGAGCCATTCTAACGTACGACGTTGCTAACGTACCCCTCAAGGTCACGTACTCTTGAGTACGTTAGGGTGACGTTAAGGGTATGTTAGTGGTCACCAAAAACTCTCTAGTTCCTGCATACGAAACATTGGGCTAATTCTGAGGTAGTTTGTGGATGCTCGCTTCCAGTAAAATGGCTATTCTAGCCTAGTGCAGTGAGAAGGAGCACATATGAGAGGAAAAGGGGGACTCCTTAGCATTATATATATGGGTGACGAAACCTATGATCATGGTTATTTGAATAATTGTTTACCCACAGGTGATAATTCTCAATAATTGATATTGTGAACATGATTGCAACCGCTTGTTAATTTCTGATTTCATTGAGCTGGTGGTGAGTCACTGCGCTGGTGATAAATAAATAAAACAACTTGACATGAGTGATAAGATACACCGCAAAATCTGAGTCATTCTTATATGTAGGTTTCACGGATTTATGTGTCACTCGTGAGCTAAAACACATTCTGTCAATTTCATTCGTAGTATGTAAATAGAGGTAACCGGGGGTCCAGAGGCTTGCCCCCTTGCGGAGCGCGGAGAGCCGAATTTGTCCATTTTTTGCTTCCTCTCTACCGACGGTAAGGAGATAGGTACATTGAAATAGATGATTGAAATAGAAAAAATGTTTGGCCCCCAAAATCAAAATTTCCACTTGCTTTTTGCGTTTCAGAGCTTGCTAATTAATTTTAGTTCCGTGTCTCTGTCGATTGGCACAGGCAAAACTCCGAGTCTAATGGAACGATTTTGATTTTTTCCAAAGATAGTGCATACCTTTATTTCTGAAAGACAATAAAGTAAAAAAAAGAAGAAAAAAAAAAAAGTATATTCAGAACGTCACTTTTAGAGTTTTGCAAAAACAAACCCCTTTTTGTAAAAATAGAAAAAGTGCTAACACGACTTAGAGGACGACAGTCTTGGATTGCCTCAACTTGCCTGAATTTCATAAAACAGACTTATACTTCGTCCAGTTGCCTAAGTAGGTACCAGACTATTTATCAGAGAACTTTCATAACAAAAAAGTTTCAATCATGCAGCATGATCGTATGAGCAAATTTTCCTAAATTATTGTTTTACATTTATGTTAAATTGAGTTGAATTCGGAGCACAATGTGTGCAAAGAAATTGTTAACTATCAATTTTGTGGCAAAAAAGTTCTTCTAAATACCTAATATCCTAACTATTCCATAAAATATTTTGGACTTTTAGCATATTTATCGAATTTTAAGCACATTCTAATTACAAAATTCAAGTACATTTTTCAGCATAAGTTTGAACTGAATTTTTCAATAGCCTAGTTCGCAGTTGATAATTTGTTTTTTAGTAATATTCTGCTAAAAAAAAAAAAAATATATATATATATATATATATTTTGAGTAAACCATTTTTTGAGTAAATTTTTTGAAATTTGACCAATTTACTGTGCTCAAAAAATGGTGTTCAAAAAAATTTTTTTTTTTTTTTTTTGAATGCTTAATTTTTTGGCTAAAGAGCGAAGTTTTTATCTCGATCCTATCGAGGATTATTGTCTGGAATGATTTATAAAATCCAGGAATTATTTCAGAATACCTCAAAACGGATTAACATGAAGACATTTTTTGAAATTTTTGGAGCCATTGCAATAGTTTCATTTTCTGAATAATAAAGATATGGCACATTTGACTGTAACCGTCACTGTTTCAATATCCACCTTTTTAATTAAGTGAATCGATATTCCCACTGTACGTACCAAGTTCTTTTAAATTCAGTCAATATTTCACTAATCAACGAATTTTTAGTTTATTTGTAATGCCCAATGCAGTTGGGGAGATCTTGAAGTGTTACCATTCATTTCAGCGTGAAAAATAAGTAGGTAGAAACCAACCACAAATTCGTATGTTTCATAGAGGGCCATTTTTCAAAAACCATCGAAAGTGTTTCAACAGGAAGAAGTTCCAGTCATGCAGCATGATCGTATGAGCGAATTTTCATAAATAGTCGTATTAAATTTATGTTAAATTCTGTTGAAATTTGAGCACTGGGGGCAAATAAAAATTTTATTATACATTTTATAGCAAACTAGCTTTTTGTCAGTAATATTCCAATGAACAAACAATTTTGTGGATTTTTACAAATTTTTCAAGTGTTCTTATCGATTTTTAGCTTATTTTAATGAAATTTAAGTACATTTCTCAGTACAATTTTGTGCTTAAATTTTTAAATGTCCTAGTTCATGTTCGATTAATTTTTTTTGAGTAGCATTCTGCTAAAAAATAGAAATTTGTTAATTTTTAGCGGTTTTTTGCCTTTTTTAGTGATTTTTTAAGTACATTTTTTTGAAATTTGACCAATTTAATGTGCTCAAAAAGTGTTGTCCAACGAACTCATCCTTTCTTATGAAATGCTTGATTTTTTGGCGAAAGAACGAAGTTTTTATCCCAATTCTATCGAGAGTTATCGTCTGGAATGACACATACATATATATACTTATACATATATATATATATATATATATATATATATATATATATATATGTATATATATATATATCGTGGAGCGTCAACAGTACTTGACTGTTAATTGATGGAGCGAATCAACCTCATATTATTGCAAATAGAATATTACTGACGACCACACGGGAGGGCCACTAGCGTACTAGTATCCGTCCATTTTAGACCATCCGAAAGTAGCCCCCTCCCGGCTCACGGATATAAAAGGCGCCCTTGTGAAGGGACCCACTGACTTAAACTCTAGACGTTTCATACGTAGGTTCTATTGAATAAACACTTCACTTCGTATTACTAAAACAGTTGTCTTCTTTAAATTATCCCCTACTCTCTGATTATTATTCATCATCGATATATATATATATATATATATATATATATATATATATATATATATATATATATATATATATATATACATATTGATATACATATAAAAAAGCGTTAAAATCCAGGAATCATTTCAGAATGCCTCAAAACAGATTTCGATGAAGAAAATTTTTGAAAATTTTTATTTTAAATTTTTTTAGAAATTTCATTAAAATAAGCTAAAAATTGATAGGAACACTTGAAAAAATTGTAAAAAATCCACAAAATTGTTTGTTCATTGGAATATTACTGACAAAATGTTAGATTGCTGTAAAATGTATAATAAAATTTTTATTTGTCCCCAAAGTTCTCAAATTTCAACAGAATTTAACATCAGTGTAATACGACCATTTATGAAAATTCGCTCATACGATCATGCTGCATGACTGGAACTTTTAAATATTAAGTTGGCTCAAATAATATTTGTTTGACATTGAAGAGGTAGTCGATTTAATGTTCTTTCCCACGGTGTCTTTATTTTAATTTTATAGTTACCCTAAGGAAAGTTATGGCCGTTTTAATGTCATAAGGTTTTAAAAACGCGACCAAAATTTAAATCACTGAATTTTTCGAAAACAAAGAAAAAATATCTAAGACGAATTTTTGATCAGAGATGATCTTTAGAGCCGACCCCTGAAATTATTGCCATTCGGTTTAGGGCATCCTGAAGAATGGTGTGATTAGTCCATTGTGTGTGCATTCCTGCAAATTGATATTACCATTCCTGTTCAGCCTATCGGATAACTACCTGATAGAAAGAGTTTCATCAATGTATATGACGGTAACCAAGCTTGACGTTTTCGCTTTGCGTGATACGAGTAGGTATTTATATCCTTTCTAATTACCCGGTATTCCCTGATTATAATCGCAGTAGGTCAGTTCCCATCCTCAGAATGTCAATGATTTCCTCCTTCCAATTACAACTAATTATAGAAAAATATGAAGGTATGTACGAAGAAGGTAAGGTATGAAGAATAGGTAGCATTTAGAGTAAATGCATTCTTATTTCGCATAGTGCTATCGTAGAAACCCCTGGGCTAAAACAAGGAAGAATGTGGTTAACAAGTTTAAAGAAATTCGGATGACGAGCATTATTGTAATTCATCAGTAATGAGCTTTCAAAACTCAACTGCTTTTCAGATAGGTAGCCGGAAAATTGAATTTCGAATCCCTCTGCAAAGCTTCGTTTTTGGGTTACCATCCGGAAACGGTACAATGCCCACATTCATTTGCCCCAATGATTAAAGTCTATCGATGTTGCAGATTTTTAGGACGCCCCTCTGAAGCTCTGAAGAATTAATTATTGGGTCTCACCAGTTACAAATATATACCATATCTAAAAAATTAAACAAGATAAATAAGAAGAGAACTGAGAAGGATTCACCCACCTTCTTTAGCCCCCCCCCCCCCCCCCCACTGGTATTGGGAGAGGAGGAGAGCGGAGAGGTTCAATTATTAATTGTAATTAAAGATAGTTTATTCATTTATTGCTACATAGTAGGTATATCCGCTACCGTTAAATGGCTCTACCTACGCTACTGTTGATGTGATTTCCAGGAACAGCTGATAGAACACGCAGGCTTCCACCATGAGCTGCACAAAGTCGTGACAGGGGATGGACACGTTTTGTCGCTCCACCGGCTTGTCCGTCCTGGGGCGAAAGGCGGAATCCCAGTCCTGTTCGTCAACGGCTTCTGTTTCCAGTCCGAAGGGTGGATGGGGCTCGGGAGAAACACGTCCATCGGTGAGTACACTACCTATCGAAAAATATAATCGAAACGTAGATACACAGGGTGCTGAAGAGTAGGTAAGGGTTTTCACATCTTTTGAGCTCATTTTTAGGGCGTTCCTCTGAAGCTAGGGTTCTTCAATAGAGGGCCAACCGATTGGAATTGATCCAGGGGAATGGGGGACAACCCAAGCACGAGGAAAAAAGAATCGCATGCTAATCCGTTGCAGACCATTCTAAGGCCGAATCCGAGAAAAAACCATAGGTGTATGTCTGTGTGTGTGTGCGTGTGTATGTGTGTGACAAGTTTTGTCGACGCTGCCCAAGCCAGAATTCTCAACCAATTTTCGAGATTCTTTCGTTGTTCGATCCAAATTTTAGTCTAGTTGTGGAACAAACCTAGGAAATTTCGAATTTCAAGATGGAAAAGGGATAGTGGAGGGGGTAAAGGCGAAAAAACGCGGTTTTTTCGACAAATTTTGTCGACGCCACCAAGGCTACAATTCTCAACCGATTTTCGTGATTACTATTTGATTCAATTCCAATTTCAGTCTAGTTGTGTAACAAACCTTGGGAATTTCAAATTTGCTTTCCAAGGGGGGGGGGGGGGAGGATACCGATTTTTTTCAAGCGCTGCCACAGCCACAAATCTCGACCGATTTCCGTGATTCTTATTTTGTTCTATTATGAATTCGATATAGTTTTTCAATGTACTCATATGACAGGATTTAAAAATTTCAACAAGAGAAGGGGTGAATGGAGGGGGTAGTACTGGTTATGTTTTAACTATTCTCATTCGATTTTCGTGATTCTTTATTTGTTCATCTATGAATTTGGAAAACGGAAGTTAGTGAAAAACGTTGTCTATTTCCACGAAAAAATAAAGAGTTACAATGTTAAATCTATTTCGACGGTTAGGCCATCATCATTTCGGAGAAATTGTGATATTTTTGTTTACTGTGTATTATAATTCTCACCAAAATTATATACAATCCAGTTATAGGGATGTCCCTGTAATGCATATTACCTACCAATATGTTTGATTTGCACGGTTATTCAGATTTTACCTGTTTTATTTATTCCATCAGCTGAAATAATTGGACGAGAGCTTATCCTAGAGGTGCAATATGAAGGGTCTCGGACGTTGCTGAGCAAAGTGTAGTTACAAGTACAGAGCACTAAGTATTAATACAAGAACTTGAAAAACAAGTGCAAATACTTGTTCTGGTTCGAGTTGAAGTACAAGTCCGTGCACTTGACTTGGCAAGTACGTTTTAAGGGCTTGACTCTCATAAATTACAGTACCTTCCTAGTCGCTTCTTCCCCATTCCTCCTTTAACCCAAGTTGATTAAGGGGAACTTCCATAGTACAGTACTTGAAAAGTTCTGAATTGCAAGTATACTTCAGGTCTTACAACATTGATTTCCGATGACTGGAAGTGACCCGAGTAGAGAATGCCAAATCCCGTCAAGGAAACATGTCATTCCCGCGTCCGCCTAGGGGGAGTAATGACCTCCACGTCCTCTATTGTCGTAAATTAATGTCCTTTCTAACGGTTTTGTCCAAACCATTTGGAGTTAAGATTTGCAGTCGTTAACATTATGGGACGCCGAATCCGCTTCGTCGGTTGAAAACGTAAAAATCCGATACTCAAAAGTTCCCAATTAGGCCAATTCGGACCGATTTAATTCTTTTTTCTGAAATCGCCATGGATTATTGGTAGAGTAGTAGAATTTTAGATAACCCGTGTTTCCATTTTTAAAATATAATAAAAAATGTAATATTTGAATTTAATAATGTTTTGTTGTTTGGGTTCAGCATTCACATTAGGCATCGCATAGATTACAAGGCAAGTAGGTATATTAAAAAAAAAAAAAAAAAAAAAAAAATCGGCTAGATAGAAAGAGCGCAATCCTTCCTAAATAGAAGCTGTCTAATCTAATAAGAATGCATCTATCTGTGACGTGAAAATCATAAGAAGCAAAAGGTAAACACTCTTTCCAACGGTATAATCAAATTTGACTTTTTTCAGGTAATTACGGGAGTTATGGCCGTTTTAGTGAGTTAAGGTCGAAATCACGAAAAAATTTCAAAAGTAAGAAAAAACATGGATTTCAAAGCGGAGTAAAAAGTTATAGGGCAACTTTTGTTGCAAGCTAGTTGTACACTCGATCCCTGTCCTGTGGCAGGTACCACAGGTTAACACCCCGCATACGGGGTTTAATTATATACCATTACGGGGTTTAGTAATTATATACCAATGATCTTCGTTGAAGGAATATCTAATACAGAAACAACAAACCTTTGTGTAATAATTTGAAGCCTTTTAAATTTGTAGAATTTGGGTATCCGCGCTCCAGCTGGTATCCGAAGCCGTTGCAATAAATTAATGAAGCACAGGAACCTTGTATGAACAGAATAGGATATTAGAATTCACTCGGGTGATGCTTTCAAAAAGATTTACAGTCCAAGCTGAGCTCACTGTCATTGGACATCGCCTTTTCGGTGGGGTCTTGCGCAGCGAACGTCTGATTCGTCTTTGGGACAAGGTCGTCGATTCGTTAGTTATTCCACTCGTAAATAACTTGTATCGTATCCTCATTCAATCCTATAAATAATGAGCAGTGACAATACGTGAGAGCACCGAAGTTTATGGGAAAGTTTCTATCTGAGAGTTGCCGGTTTTAAAACCCATCGGAGATGATAAATCCGACCTTGACTTCATCACGAACACCCTGTCGACGAGGGTATTTCGAATGAGTAGAATGTAGAACGAGCAGTAATTGTACCTATGATTATTTCTAGCCTCTTGAAGAAATTAACGCATCAAGCCGAGTTTATGTGTTTCCGACTGATTTCAAGGTCGCATTGCGGCAGCCTCCCTCAGGGTTTATCTCTTGTCAGCAAAAATATTTCATATCACCGCCACACTGTGCAAAATCTGGGCCAGTCAGTGGAAGGAAAATTAAAAAACGTCTGCCAAGTTGGGTGTGGCACATAGCTTCCTCGTTTATATTTCATGAATGTATAGATCATTGAAATTTTTTTAATGATTTCGATAAATTCCATTGCGGAATAGAGAAACCAAGAAGTAGCGTGAAACGTCATAATTGGTCAATTAAGAAACAAAAAAATTAGGTATGCCTACTCAATTTACGTTCGAGCTTGTGCAGGATGAACTGGTGGAACAATGAAATAGGTAGGGACCATCTACAACCTAACCCGAGCATTCACTGACAATTTCATCAAAATCGGATGAAAACTGTGGAAATTAAGGATTTCACATTGGCGCATGCGCAGTAGCTAATTGATATGGAATGATCAAATCGTTATTCCTCAACTATCATCTAAATTTGAGCGAGATTTCCAGATTTCGGTATCTGACGTAAAAGAAAATCGGTCCCGAACCTTCGAAGACCGACAGAAGGGATAGGTGACCGTCTGGGCACAGCGTACGGCTTTTTTTGTTTGTCTCTTTTCTCATTCAATTTTTTATCCATCTACCCCAAGTTTACCTACAGGCGTCCGTTTTTGTGCCTTCTCTACTTTATCATATCGTAATTTCCAAGATTGGAGTCGATAGGTACGAAGAACCAAACCTACTCAATTAGGCATTGATGCACTTATTATCTAAATACAAACTTGATCGTTGTAAATCTTTTCATGTTGGTAGATACGAATTTAACATTTTTAATGTACTGTTATTAACGTATTTAATGGTATTTAGTTACATATAGGTAGGTGAACAGTCTTTGTCGAAAGTAACTAAATTGTTGTCCTCACGTCTTTATGATGTAGCAATTGGATGTTACAATTTATTGTGACCGGTGATAAAACAGTTTGTCCATTGCCAACATAACTTCAAGGTTATTGAATAACCTCGCCGAGCTTATTTCAACGATGAAATGTGGTAAACGTGTGATAAATTACTAACTACTAAGAAACGTGGGCACTGAGGCAATCTGCCATTATGGATTCAGAGATTGTTGCGGTGTAGATGGCTTTTTCCCCTCTAGAACTTAGTAGGTATTATTTACTATGTCACATTAATGTGTAACACAGGCTATCTTTATCGCGATGCAAGTTTGTACCTCTTCCACGGCCCCCATGAATAAATAAGTTGATGTCGTAATGAAACAGATTTGTGAAATACTCCATAGCCTCAACATTGTTCAGGTGCGGCTAGACATGCGCTATTCGGCGAACACCGAGCAAAAGTTCGCAGATTTCCTACATGTGCGGCCGGGAGGACGAATATTCGTGAAGTGGCGAACACCGAACATTCGGGTGCTCGTCTCCGAGGCAGGGTTGTCGAGTGGTATGGGACCAAAAACTGGACATTATAATAAGCAGACTAAAAATACTCATTAAAACATCAAATGGTCGTAAGTTCTATGCATGCGCAATGATTGTCATGTTGGGACTCTGTCGTAAAGCTGAGCAGTGCCTATTATTGCCTACGTAAGCTTCGTCCTGTTGTGTCGAGTATGACACTTAGAAGTGCTTACTTTGGTCTCTTATCATGAATATGCTTTAGACGGGACCTAACTGCCGAAAAATGTTATATGCGATTGGAACGAAAGTAGCGCGATACCAATAAACATCCATTGCTAGGGAGTGATGTCCGCCAGCGACCTGGTATAATACACACTCATGATAATAAGACAAGAAAATTCAATACTGTAAATATTATGAACTTTAATAAATATTGCCGGACGAATGAGGACGAATGGGAAGTTAACGAAGAAAGTTACGAAATTATGATTTGATGTGAGTTGACTTTATGCCTCAGATGCTGGTTTCCTCTTGAAAGACGGTAGTGATATCCTCCGTGAGGGGGATGACGAAGTTAAGCGTTCGTACAGCATAAATCTCACATTTATGTCCATCGTGATACCACGATGGGTAAGTTTGAATCCGGCGAACTGGACAATGATGGCTGTGTGCAAGTAAGTGCCTTTCAGGAAGTTTTTCCAGTTTCCATCCTGCACTTCATCTACCCCCAGTGCTTCCATCAAGTCCATATCACTTTTTGAGGCATGATGCATGGAGGTGAATATTCTAACATCGAATACACCTGGAATTTTCATTATTTGTTAATTTGGTATCACTAAATGGCTTTTGCTTGATCCGTTTAATTGACTCTGATATATCATTGATGCTGAATCGGCGAGCTCCAGCGGCAAATTCGTTTGATGGAGTAGCTTCGTTGATGCGCATGATTACTCGCTCGATAAACTGTTGCATAAGCACCTTCCTCATCGATGGTTCAACATCACCGATCGATAATTAACGTTCCTAGATCGATAGCTGATCGATACTTGACGTTCTAGGCTAAAGCATATTCATGTTTTGTAATTTTGGCTGAAGGCTCTAAGTTTACTAAAAAACTAAGTATGATATTCTATTCTGGGTAAACGAGAGAAACATGATTAAAGTCTTCATATTACAAAAAAGAGTATTGAGAATAATTATTGTTGTCATTCCTCCGGCTTCATCATGTAGAGGACATTTCAGAACGAAAGGCCAGCTCAATTTTTTGGCTTCCTGGTGAGAGTTTAGATATTGATTACCTGTTTGTTGTCCTCAGATCCCCTAATGATGAAATGTCTCATCAATTAAAGAGATAGTACACAAAAACAGCATTCTTAAACATCACCTGATTTCCTGGTGGATATACTTGATGAAATAAACTCATAATTTCGTGATTTTGAATAATGAGAACTACGATTTTCTTATGTTTCAGCGTTCATTCTGAGCGATCTGGGGTACGACGTGTGGCTGGGGGATCAAAGAGGGACTGGACGATCTATCGGTCACGTGAAATACTCGCTGCAGGACTCCAGAACCTACCAATATAGGTGAGCAAGGAACACCAATTCAACTATCACAGTTTTTCGAAAGAATTCTAGAGCTCGTTGATTAAAATTTGTAGAACATTAAAGAATAAGTTTTAAAAAGTACCAGCCATGCAGCACGATCGTATGAGCGAATTTTCGTAAAATATTGTGTTACCTATATTGTGTTTCATTGTTGGGCACTTCGAGTGCAAAGAAATTGATAATTAGGTACCTACTAATTTTATAGCAAAAAAAAGTTGTTCTAAATAATATTCTACATTATAAACAAAACTTCGGATTTTTACATTATTTGCGTTTTTATCGTTTTTTTCAGCAAATATTAATGAAATTTAAGTGCATTTTTCAGTATAATTTTGTGCATAAACTTTTAATGGTCTAGTAGTTTATCGTTGATGAACATTTTTTGACTAGAATTCTGCTTAATAATAGACATTTATCGATTTTTAGCACAGTTTAGTGCGCAAAGTAGATAGCATGGGAATGAGTGGGGGGGAGAATAGGGAACAGAACTGGCACATGGTCACGCAGCATTTGAATCATTCAAGGGACTTGGAAGACATCCTAAATCTCTCGTTAAACTCGAAAATACCCACGAAAAACGCGTTTATTCATTACCGAAAAAATCTTTGGTGTCTTCTACGCTGAATAATTCTTTCTTGTCTGTATTCTTCAGCAGAAGATGATTGCCACATATCAAACACAGAAAAATGGTCAACTCACAATGCTGGGAAATAACAAGTTTACAGGTGAATGGACGTAGGTTAAAAATTGGCCAGATTTTAATGCTGTAAAACAATGACTTGTACAAAATGATGGGGAAACACTTGTAACTTGTCCAAATTCGCCAGTACACTTGTTAATTTTCACTGTGCATTACAAGTCTACACTTGTACCTTGTAACGTTATGTATTTTTGCACAAATCCATGTGCAAGTCCGCCTACGAGCCAATGGTGTGCGACGCTTATTTGCACCGCATTAATCCGTACAATGAACCTCAGTGCCGTTTTCGTGAGGGAGAGATCGGGAATATGACGCATCTATTGATGAATTGTCCTTTTTTTTTACTTTGAAAGAGACGTTTTATTTGACACTATTATCCAAAAACATTTGACTAATTTACCGCCTGATTATGTAAGTTTACTACGTTCCAATAATATTAGGATTTATTGAGAAATATGTACCTAAATATCTTTATCAATGTAATATAACTCTGTAACGCACAATACTAACTAGATTTTCGTGTGACTGTTAAATGTATTCTATTAATACAAACAAAAAAAAAATTAAAAAAAAAACCTTTATGAAACGCTTGCACACTCATTTTTTACAACTTGTACATAAAATCGGCTTGTAACTTGCACTTGTTGCTTTATTAAATAGGCCCCTGGCAACCCTGGTCCAGGGGGGGGGGGATACAGCCCCCTCAGCCCCCCTCTGGATCCGCCTTGTTCAGCAACAAGCACAATTTCTGTTGACAGTTTTCACGAGATGGGCGTCTTCGACCTGCCGGCCTTCATCGACCACATCCTCGGGGTGACGGGCCACGAGAGGCTTCTCTACGTCGGCCTGTCCCTCGGCTCGGGCGTCTTCGCCGTCATGGAGTCCGAACTCCCCGCCTACCGCGACAAAGTCATCGCTGCCGTCTTTATGGGTCCCGCCATCCACCTAACCAACTGGATCAAAACCAGCTTCTTCTACTACAACATCCTTCGGATCGTCGACTCCATGATCGTAAGTTCCAATCAATCACAGGGGCGGATCACAGAGCAGTGTTGGGCATAATCTTATCGTCAAGTACGAATACGATTGTAATCGCGATAATTATTCGTTGATTCTGACTCAACTGCGATTATATTCGTATTCGTCTATCGGCGATTACACGAATACAACCCATAAAGGTCATCAATTTCAATAGGGCGTCCCTCCCATGATATCCTTACTAATATTACCTACTTTCAAAGGGACGTCCTTAAAGCGAATTCACCGATTGGAGCCCAGCCTATTTGTCTCAAATCTATTTCAATTGGACGTCCCTCTGAAGCTAGGTAGTATTAGCAAGGCTTCGCATTTAATAGGAGGAACGCCCTATTGAAATTTATGACCGTGACGCATTTTTATGGGTTGTATTCGTGTAATCGCTGACAGACGAATTCGATTACACGAATTCGAATATAATCGCAGTTGACTCTGAAGCAACGAACTATTATCGCGATTACAATCGTATTCGTATTCGACGATAAGATTATGCCCAACACTGATCCTGAGCCGCGTTTTGGGGGAGGGATGGGTGCCCCCCCCCCCCCCCCCCCCCCCTCGGATCCTACCCTGATCAAACAATACTTTTATTATAGCATTTTTCAGTCAAATGAAACCTTTTTTCTATCAAATGAAACTTCCTAACTACCAAATGAAACCTTGTTACAATCAAATGAAACCTCGTACCTACCTAATGAAACTTTTTTTCAAACAAATAGAATCTTTTTTCAATCAAATGGAACTTTTTCGAACCATCCAGAGAAAAATTACATTTTATTTCAGATTTTTGCTAAACCAGTTAATATAGAGGCACTACAGGAATTACCTAAAATTGTTTAGCTGAAAACCCATTTTCTGGGCCGGTTCGCATTTGCTAGGTTTAACTATTGCAATCACTTTAAATTCGGTAGATTCTTTTCACAAGGTAAGTATTTGGAATTTAATTACTTCGCTTACAAATACTTGTAGTTGTTACTTTGGTTTTTTTCAATTTAAATTACAAGAAATTACATTTTGCACAACTCTGCGAACGGGTCGAACACAAGTTGCAACACAACAAATTACACTATGAGGCGCTGAGTTTCAAAACTAGTCAAGTCAACTTCGTCTAAATTTTGGGAAACCAAGAAAATGATCAGCAAGATTTTTGCTCAAAATCAGACATTTAAAGTTTTCTCTTAATATTCTCAATTTACTGTACTACAATTTTTTAAATATGTTTTTTAAATCTATGTACCTATACTTCATTCTTTGTATCTGGTAACAGTGCAGAATAAACAGCAAGACACACAAACAATAATTTACTCTTGTTCCTATAAATATTCCTTTTAATATATATTCATATTCCTATAAATGTTCCTACAAATCGTACATTTGTATTGTGTTTATAGGGAAAAGCCCATGAAACTGATCTTCCAAAACCCAGGTAAAGAAAGCAACCACCCTCTAGCAAAACCTATTACATAACCATTGACCCTCCATGTTGTTGACAAAGTAAAAACAGCTCCGGCCCTAATTAGAAAATCTAGGAAGTCATTAGTAGAAGCTGACAAGACATTCCTCGGGTTATTAGTTTAACGAAAACATGATTTCTCGCGAACGTGGGCGGAATCTGCGTGGTCAAATGATCTTAAAACTATTTGTAAACATGGAAATTTTAGTCGTTTTTAGAGGTTAGCTTATATTCCGTTAGGTATACATTATTTTTTTAGGATCATAGCCATTATGCTCAGGTTAGCAATTTTTGATCACATATTCGTGAATGTGAAAACAACTTTTAAAAAATAATATTCTAAAATAAAAGCAAACGTATCGAAGTTACAGCCATCTTCCAGGAGCTTAGTGATATTTGAATAAGTTTTGTTGCAAATTTTGAACATTCCGTTTCCATAAACGTTTTAAACGTTTAATTTTAAAGCAAACAATCTCTTTCTAAATTATATTCTGTGGATATAAGTCGGTCGTGAAATGCAGTTTTTAAGTAGTTGAGACAAGCTTCGCGCACTAGACATTGAAAATTCTCTCACAGTCATGATGCATTATTGGAACTTTTTATGAAATGTCGACTATAACCGACATGAGTTTAGGTGGTATCAAAATCCACATCTAACCAGAGCTCCTATCATTTTAGGGAATTTTTGTAGAAAATAAAGCTATTGCAATGTCACCAAAGAATTCAAAACTAAAATTTTCGAAAATTTTCCTAATCAAAATCCGTTTTGAGGCATTCTGAAACGAATCCTAGAGTTTGACATTTTAAAATAAATATATATATGCCATTCCAGTCGATAAGTTTCCTTAGGATTGAGATGTTCTTGCGCCAAAAAATCAAGCTTTTCAAACGATAGGATGAGCCAACACTTTTTTAGCACAATAAATTGGTCAAATTTCAAAAACTCACTTTAAAAAATGACAAAAAATGACCAAAAAACTGCCAAAAATTGTCAAATTTATTTATTTTTTAAGCAAAATTTCAGTCAATAAAAGTTAATTATCAACAACAAACTAGAACACTATAAAATTAGGCAAAAAAATATGAAGGAAGATCTACTTGAATACATATATATATATATATATATATATATATACTATATATATATATATATATATATATATATATATATATATATTTACACAATCACATAAGAAAAAGCGTTAAACTCAAGGATTCGTTTCAGAATGCCTCAAAACGGATTTCGATGTAGAAAATATTCGAAAATTTTAATTTTTTTTTAATAGCCATTGCAATATCTTCATTTTCTAAAAAAATTCGCTAAAACAAAAAAAAAAAAATGCTAAAATAGGTACTAATATCTGTTTTTAACCGTAGACTATTGTTTAGGACGACTTTATTTGCCATAAAGTTGGTTGGTGGTCAACAAATCTTTGCCCTCAAAGTGCTCAAATTTCAAAACAATATAATATCTACTATAATCAACAAAAATTCGCTCATACGATCATGGTGCACGACTGGAACTTTTCATTTAATTGCCTATAGCTGGTCGGCTATAGGCAATTAATGGTAATCCTACAGCACCTTTTGCCATGTAAGGTGGCTTCGTACCTTGTCATTTTTACCCAGCAGTCCCAAAATGGCTCCAATTCAAATTTCAGCAATCAAGTTTCAACTTACCTAGGTACTTAATTTTTCAACCATCGTCTCCTCAATAAAACCTTTGTTACGTTAAAACTATTCCTGCAGTTAATATGGCGTTTTTATTATCAATATTCGAAGATCTATCTTTATGAATAAAAACTGCTCATCTCAGCCCACCAAAATCGTTTTGGCATCGAAAGTTCTTTACGCGTGAATCCTCTCCATCCATGTCCAGTTTTTCGTCATTAGGGAAAGCCGAGTTCATGAGATGGTGATTGTAATATAGGCTCTAGAGGGTTGTAATACAGATTTTTTTTGTTGGTATTTAACAACACTTTATTATAAAATCCATCTAGGAGGTGTGTGGTTGTTTGACCTAGAAGCAGCTTGGGGGCGTATAGGGTGGACAATGACAGGAAAATGAAAGCTAGATTGGAGAGTGGATTAGATGTTTTAGGATGACGCTTTCTCAGCTTCTAGCCAGGGCAAAGGAGCCCCGTCCTCAAAACCCATGTCATTTCCATCATGTTCCGTTATTGGCTCCCACCTCCTAATTGGTCTTCGGGAACTGCGATAGAGCGATGGCACTAATGATTGAAAGTTGAAGCTTTATCCTGATCCATCCAGCTACTTGATACCTTGGTTCGCATTATACGTTTTAGACCATTCTAAAAAACTTTGGTTCCGTGTGTGTGTCTGTTGTGTGTCCGCAAATCCTTGTAACAAGCTTATTTTCCACAGTTTTCATCCGATTTGGATGAAATTTTCAGGGGATATGCAGGCTAGGGGGTAGACGGTCCCCTATCAGTTTCATCGTTCTTGACGTTGAATACCTCACTCTGCGCATGCACAAACGTAAATTCTTTCAAGCATCAATTTCTACGCCCTAGTCGTCCGATCTCATTCAACTATAGATTATAGTTGGGGGATGACGATTTGATCATCTTATATCAATTTCAACATGATTTTATCATTAATAGCTATTGCGCATGTGCCAATATGAAATCCTTGAAACAAGCTTATTTTCCACAGTTTTCATCCGATCTGGATGAAATTTTCAGGTAATGTGGGGGCTAGGGGTAGACAGTCCCCTATCAGTTTCATTGTTGCCAAATCAGTACTTCACCCTGCGCATGCGCAAACGTAAATTCCATTATGCTTTATTTTTTCACGCCCTGGTCGTCCGATCTCGCCCAAATTTGGATGATAGATGGGGGATGACGATTTGATAATCCCATATCAATTTCAACATGATTGTATCATTAATAGATACTGTGCATGCGCCTAAGGTATGTGAAATCCTAGTAGCGACCTTAATTTCCACTGTTTTTATCCGATTTCGATGAAATTGTCAGAGGGTGCGCGGGTTAGGTTGTAGACGATCCCCTATCAGTTTCATTGTTGCCAAATCAATACTTCATTCTGCGCATACGCAAACGTAAATTCCATTATGCTCCATTTTTTCACACTCTAGTCGTTCGATTTTGCTTAAATTTGGATGATATTATGATAGTTGGAAGATGATGACTTGATTACCTCATATCAATTTCAACACGATTGTATCATTAATAGCTACTGTGCATGCGCCAATCTGAAATACTCCTAATGAACTTAATTTCCACAGTTTTCATCCGATTTTGATGAAATTTCCAGCGAATGCGCGGTTTAGGTTGTAGATGGTCCCGTATCTATTTCATTGTTTTCAACTCATCAGTTCATTCTGTGCTTGCACAAACGTAAATTACATTGACTATCATTTTTTCGTTTTTTAATTGACCAATTATGACATATCACGCTACTTCTTGATTTACTCTTTTCCGCTATGGAATTTTTCAAGATCATTTTAAACTTTTCAATGATCTATACATTATATATACCCAACTTGGCAGACGTTTTATATATAGAATAACGAGGGGGAGTACTCCTACTTTATGTTACAATAAGTCGGAATACTATCGTTCTTCCTACTTGGCTTCATTTATTTATTTTTATTTTTATTTATTTATTTATTTTTGTTTTGTTAGGTCAATTGCAATAACACAACATTTGAATGGAAGCGATGGAAGCGATGAGCTCGCGATAGGGCGAATGCGATGGTATATCGGTGAATTTCACCGCCTACCTGCGTCCCTCAGGCCGCTCGTCCTTCTACAGAGTCAGAGGAACATGAGCCCAACTAAGCGTTGTGGTCCTTGAAATGTGACTTTCTTACTCAACGCTCTCCTAAGCGATTCGTCCCAGAAAAAATTAGGCGATCGAATAGTATTTAAAGAATAACTCGAGACCTTTTCACTTCTCACATACTGATATTAAAGGATAGTTTTAGTGAAAAAACGAAGCCATTTATGCGTGTGAGATTAGGAGGACGTAGACACACAGAGTATGGATGCTCACCATTAAATTTGATAGGGATTTTCTATACCGAATTTCTTTACCTCATTTAATCTCAACTTTCGACTAAATTTTGAAATCTGAGTTGAATTTCCTATAAGAATAGTGAACTTTGACCCTTGAAAAGTACCATCTAAGAGGTGTAATACCATTTCAAACGTGGATGATTTTGGAAGAATACGATTTCTGAAAACTTTTTACTTCGCCGGCTCAGCGCCCGGACCCCCTTTTGTTCCCACCTTAAGCCAAAAGCGTTGAAGAATGTGAAACAATACGCCTTTACCTTTGTAGAGGGTCCAGGATATAATTTAGGTCACTCTGCTAATCTGGAATGAGCCCATAATTTCAATTGTCTCTTAATGGCCCAGAGAGTCTCCCTATCAAATTTCAACTTCCTAGGGTGAACAGTATCGAACTTAGCACACTCTGCTGATGAAGAGTGAGCCCATCATTTCAATCGTATTTTACTGTCCCAGAGAGTCTCCCTCTAAACCTTCAGCTTCCTACGGTGAACAGGATAGAATTTAGCTTACTTTGCTGGACAGGAATGAGCCCATAATTTCAATCGTCTCTTACTGTCCCATTGAGTCTCGTGCATGGGGTGCGAATCGCGTGTGCGCCCCTCGTGGGAGTAGAGTTCTCTAGATCTTAGAAATGTTATAACGACCGATAGCTATCTGCAGTCTGTCACGAAGAACCTGAGGGTACGCGAATGTTCTGGACACTCAAGGCTTTTTTTTTAATTGTTTTTCTTTCAAAATCTTCCACATTTGAAACGGTGTTACAGCTAAAGGCTGTTACAACCTTAAAATGGTACTTTTCAAGAATCAAAGTTCACTATTTTTATAGGAAATTCACCGTGGATTTAAGAAGGTTGGTCAAAAGTTAAGATAAAATGAGGTAAAAGAGGTAAAATTTGGCTTTTGAAGGAAATCTCTATCCAACTTAATTTTCCGAGGGTGAACAGGAGAGAATTTAGCTCACTCAGTAGATCAGGAATGAGCCCTTAATTTTGTTTGCCTCTTGATGTCCCAGAAAGGCTCCAACCCAACATGCTTTTGATATCGGAGAGGTTTAAGTACCTAACTACTTTTTTCCGCTACTTTCGTGACACATTTTGGTCTATAAAAACAGTCTCGCAATTCGGTTTTGAAATTTGATCTCTCAATTTGGATATGCGAAAAAATTAGCACACATAACACTTAAAGTTATGTTGCATGACTGGAACTTTTATCCCCTTGAAAAACTAAATTATTAAGAAAGGTAGGGAATTATGGGCGAAGAATTGTCGATGAGTCAAATTCGTCTTCCTTCGTTACGGGCCACCCTCTATTTTCTAGGTAAAACCAATCAGTTTAGGGAAAATGGCAAGTGCCAGCAACAAGGACGAATAGGTATTGAGTGGTCAGGGAATTAAGTTAGGAGTAAGGCAGGACGACGCGATATTAATCGGTATTTCGGAAGACGTTATTTATAGTAGCAACATGCCGTAGATTTCAATCGGTCAGGCACCTACCGTTTTATTTCGGTGAAATATCCACGTTTCTAAAGTTTCAAACTCCATTTTCTCCCCCAAATTTCGAAGTAAAGATGAATTTGAGTACACCGTTGGAAAGCTTATTGTAATGAAGAAGTTTTTGGAAGATTTGCCAGTTCCCAGATTTCAGCGTGGAATATGCTTTCACAGGAGCCTATTACTATGAAAAAGTTCTAGTCATGCAGTATGATCTTATGAGCGAATTTTCGTAAATTGCCGTATTGTATACTGTTGAATTGTTTTGAAATTTGAGCTTTTTGAGAGCAAGGAAACTTGATCTTTGGGATGATGTCTAAATGAGACCCAAAAAAACATTACTGTTACCATGAAAGTTTTCGATTTCTCAGCCCTTAATCCCTGATCAAAATTTCCCAGTCCTTTAGGATTGATCAAAGTTGATGCTGAAGTCACTGGCACATCCTCCCGGCCCTAACCATCCCTAACCATCCCTAACCATCCTTATTGTAATGAAGAAGTTTTTGGAAGATTTGCCAGTTCCCAGATTTCAGCGTGGAATATGCTTTCACAGGAGCCTATTACTATGAAAAAGTTCTAGTCATGCAGTATGATCTTATGAGCGAATTTTCGTAAATTGCCGTATTGTATACTGTTGAATTGTTTTGAAATTTGAGCTTTTTGAGAGCAAGGAAACTTGATCTTTGGGATGATGTCTAAATGAGACCCAAAAAAACATTACTGTTACCATGAAAGTTTTCGATTTCTCAGCCCTTAATCCCTGATCAAAATTTCTCAGTCCTTTAGGATTGATCAAAGTTGATGCTGAAGTCACTGGTACATCCTCCCGGCCGGTGTATTTTTTTTTTTAGCCAAATTTCATAAAGTTTGGTATAGTAGTTCCGTAAAATAATAAATCAAAAAATGCCGATTTGACGAGGCGATTCCGAATATATAGCTATTTTTAGCATCCTCGAGATGTATGACCAGATTCTATTTTTTGTTCGTTACAACGGATATTTGTTGGATATTTATCAAACATCTACTTTGATTAATAATTTAGGTAAGTGCTTAAGTAAATATTTGGTTTAGTTCCATTATTGAATTTGGTCCATTATAGAATTTCATTACAGCACCTTTGTAATCGACCAAGGGGGAAAGAAAATCAACCCCCCCCCCCCCCCCCCTTCCAATCAACAGTTTTTGGCTTACGTTTCTAGATACGAAGATTTCAAAAATCGTATTAAAAAATCCGTCTCCGAAACTACTAGACCGAACTTTTTGAAATTTGGCTCAAAAATTTTACATCGGCCGGGGATGTGACAGTAACATCGGCTTCTTCATTTTCGATATACTGAGAGATACTCGTATATAAATAGTATTGACACCCGACATGTCGGGGCGTAGATGAGGCGGTCATGTTGGGAAATTTTTTATTGTCGTACGGGACAAATATGACATTCTTGGGCAATTTAATTTGTGAAGCGGGGTTATAAGATTGGTAACGGCGTACTTATATAGATTTTAAATAGTAATAGTAAAAGTACACGGTGCAGTAGCTACGCTCCGTAAAGGAATAATATTCAAATAAAGAAGTAAAGAAGTGAAAATGAACATTCTAATGATTATAAAAGAATAAAGCTAATATAATAACTAGTATTCGTATTAAAAATATATATTAACTGTATATGATTTATTATTGTTCAAGTAATGATGAAACATCTTGATCACAAACTGAAGATTACATTGGCTCAGTTTACTATATTTTATGTCTCTCTCTCTCTTTGGAAGTAAGACTTTCCCTTCTAGGTTTTATTTCATACATACTGCTTCATCTTGTGGAGTTACCTACGAGTACATATTAGAGAGAACACTTTCTTCTATTGTACAAGGAAACTTTATACAATAAAAAACTTTGAATCGTGAATCTTGGGAGTTATATAGTATTGACACATTAAGTTAAACGTTTGAAAAATATATTTAAACTTTTGACAGATAAATTTAAACTTTTTTCAAATAGATTTCAACTTTTGACAAATAGATTTCAACCTTTGACAGATAAATATAATCTTTTGACAAATGGAATTCAACTTAGGACAAATAAATTTAAACTTTTTATACATATAGCGATTTCAGCAAGGCGTTATAGCTGTTTAAGGTATGTTCGTCGCGTTGGTAAATCTTTGCAATGCCTGGGGAACGAGTGTGCGTGGGTGGCGTAATCTCTAATCATCGCACTTTCAAGGTCTCAGTGTGTTCGTCGTTTTTTGATCGGTGACGTGATCAATCAATTCGTTAATTTTCATATATTTTTTTCGTTTCGCTTGAAGTTGAAATTTAGCTATCCAAAGTTGAAATCTTTTTGTCCAAATTTGAAATCTATTTGTCAAAAGTGCAAATAAGTGTATTTGTAAAAAGATTAAATTAATATATTTGTCAAAAGTTTAACTTAACGTGAGCACGAGATGGTGATAACGAGAACACTTCTATAGGGTATCAGTGATATGGCCAGACGAGACCTTCCACCTTCTTGGGGACATAACGATGGTCGCCCATTTCGTATGTTTCAAGTTAGCAGCATTCTGGCCACTCGGCCGATCGAGGTGAGAAGGGACAGCGTCTGCATTGCTAATGTGGTTGTCGAAACACGCTGGCCTTTCATGATTTCAAACCTCTTGAACGAGTCTGCCACAAGAATAGGAAGGCCACGTAGAAAGTAGATAAATTTGCGTTCTAAGATCTTCATCCTGACAAAATGTTGAGGTTTTGTCGTGGGTGTAAATAGCTCTCAATGTTGGCCATTTCACGCAAGCACCTAATTAGTGGTCACAAATTTGCCTGCCAAGTTTACCAACAGGTATGTATAAACCGTTGTGATCCCTTTTGAGAAGTGAACAAAATAAAAAGTTCCAGTCATGCATCGTATGAGCGAATTTTTTAAAATGATCGTAGTAGATTTACTGAACTGTTTTAAAAATTGAGCTTTGAGTGCAAAAAAATACCTAGTTAACTATCAATGTATTGCAAAAAAAGTTCTAAATAATAATTTACTATAACCAAAGATTTTGGATTTTAAACATTTGTCGCAGTTTTGCAGATTTTTTAATGCAGAAAAATGTACTTCAATTTCATTAAAATTTTCTGAAGAATCGATAAATACTGCAAAAAAACTAAAAATCCAAAATCTATTTCTGAATAGCAGATTAATATTTAGAAAAGGTACGTTTTTTGCCATAACAATTTCTTTGCACTTAGAAAACTCAAATTTCAAAACAATGAGCGATACCCATGGGTGTGAAAAAGGTACTTTAATTATTTTTAAATGGAAGAAGATTTGATCCTAAGAATTATGCAATCAACCTCACCCTTCTACTATGAGTAGTTTTCTTTCCATGGTTTTTCAAAGTTTCGCATATCGGTGACGTCAAAGCCCCCCCTCCCCTCCTGCAAAGTGTGACGTCACGAGTGCAGCAAACTTTGAAAAAATCATGGAGAGAAAACTATTCATCGTAGGAGAGTGCAGATGGTGTCAAATTTCTTTGAATTATTGTAGAATTGGGTTAACGCTCATCTAACATTATACAGTACGATAATTTACGAAAATTCGCTTATATGATCATGTTGCATGATTTGTATGTTTGTTGCATGATGACTTTTTTGTTTGTTCATGTAAGCACTAAGTAGTGTTCTAACTTCTTTGTTCGGTTAAGCACCATAGCTCTGATTAATTTTGTTGTAGGAGTCTCAAATTCAAAGGAAATTGTGGATTCTGTTCGCGAACCGGCCGCTCATCAGGACCACGATCCACTCCTGCTCACTTGTGCCGCTCAACATTTACTTGTCTTCCTGCCTTACCCTCGTTGGCCTCACTCTGGGCCCGTACACCGGCAACATGAATGCGGTAAGGTAGATTCATCCATAGACAACATATATACATCAATGACTGTAACCCACGTATTCATATGATGTTTTTAAATGAAAATAGATTCCATTCTAAAAAATTGTGTACCATCCGCACTTTCCCACAATGAGTACAGGTACCTACCAAGTTTTTTTTTCTTCTTTTTCAAGTTTCCTGCACTGGTGGCGTCAAAGCAACCCCCCCCCCCCCCCCCCCTGCACAGTATGACGTCACCAAGGGGATGATTGTGGTTGATGTCAAATTTCTTAGGATGGAATCTTTTAGCGAATTTTCGTATAGTAAGCCATTGCAATGACTCCAAAAATTTAAAATCAAAATTATCGAAAAAATTCTTCATTTAAATCTGTTTTGAGGCATTCTGAAATTAATCCTAGAGTTGAACACTTTTTCATATGTATGAGTATATTAACCTATATATATATATATATATATATATATATATATATATATATATATATATATATATATATATATATATATATATGTAGGTAAATAAATTGTTGGTCTCCAAAATCAAAATTTCCACTCGCATTTTACGATTTAGTTTCGTGTGTGTGTGTCATTCCAGATGATAACTCTACTTAGGATTGATATAAAAATTCCGTTCTAGCGCCGAAAAAGCTTCCCGAATGAAAGAATGAGTTTGTCAGCCAGCACTTCTTGAGCTCACTAAATTGGTCAAACTTCAAAAAATGCGCTCAAAAATCACTAAAAATGGCTGAAAACGCTTAAAATAATAAACGTATATTTTTCGAAAGAATTTTAGTAAACAAAATAATTTATCAACAATGAACTAGGACATTAAAAAATTTTTGAACAAAATTATGCTGGAAAATATACCTAAATTAAATTATTTTTTTCTGAAAAATCAGTAAACATACAAAAAATAGCTAAAAATCCCAATTTCTTTTTTCTTGTGGAATATTATTCTTATATTATTACTTTCATTTTTTGCCGTAAAATTCTACAATTTCGGGAATGTTTAGTGTTATCCCTTATGTACGCAGTGTCCAATGACAAATTATGGTGAACATTAAATTTGTTTCAGACCTCTGCCGGAGTGCAATTAGCTTCAGTCATCACCAGCACTTCTGTTTATGTGGCAAAACACTTATTTCAAGTGCTGAAAAAAGGTACCTGTACATTTTTATGGATTTTTAAAATATTTTTTTAATCCTCCCCCGCAGGAGGCTTCAGAGCCATCTCCTTCCTAGCAGCCCAATATATATATATTGCTCTTCTTTTTCCAAATGGAATGGCCGTGGCGGGGTTGAGGGATTCTCGGGCATCGTTCCGAATGCCTGGCGCTCATGGGTGCATCAGAAATACACAGGTTCAGGTTGCTGCTACACCGATGTGATTCGAGGAGTTCTGCTGGAAGTCGTGGCCAGTGGTCAATCTGATGTTGGCTACGAATTCACGCCGGGGCAATCTACCCGGGATGGGCTGCGTAACAAGCGATTCCCACTGTATCCCGGCAGCAACGCTGCTGTGCTTTTCTTTCATTAATTATTTATTTGCTTTGCTGCCTCACTAATTCTCTGGTTTAGGGTGATTCTCGGGCTTCGTTCCAAATGCCTGGCGCCAATGGATGCATCAAAATTACACAGGTACGGGTCAGGTGGTGGCACATTGCTCCCTTGCTTCGCAAGTTCGTCAGCTCTCTCGTATCCTCTGGTGCATCGGGTGCACAGAGTTCAAGGATGGCCGATTGGGAATCAACAAAGAAAACCGCTCTTATAGTGACGCTAATTGAGCAGCAACTGTCGCCAACGAAAAAGCAACCCAGCCAAACATTTTTATAGATGTAATATGGTTTGATGAAACTACAGCAGGTTCGTTGACGTCAATCATTAGCTCGCTAAAACACCCAACAGTGGAAAGACAAAATGCTGAATCAACATGCGAGACATAAAACATTCAAATGCTTGGCATATACTTAGTCAAATACGACCTGAGGCAGATCCACTAGATTTCATTAACCAACGGCAACGCCAGTTATTTCATAATAGGAGGAGGACAGCTTATGGCTGTACTCGTTGAAAGATTTGCTTTTTATAGAACTTTTGCTTGCCTTACGTAGCATTGTGGGTTCACAGTTCTGTTGTCGAGATATAATAACGACAGCCAAACTAGTAAACAAGGTCACAAATTGTACAATATTGAATAAACATACCTACTTATTTGACTAAATGTAAAGATTTCAATATTTTGGTGCCCAAAAGAGCGTATAAAATTTGAAAACGTTCCAGTCATGCAGCAGTTTCCCGACAGAGAAGGGATGTACGTGCTAATGGGATGGAAGCGCAAGTGCATCGTTTTCCATCTAATGCTCGAAAATCCAGATCACCAAACTATTCACATCATTCTGATCTATTTGCCCAACTAATCTATATTTTGCTAGAATTTTGCTAGATTTAGGATATTTTTTCTGCTTTAGAGATTCGAGCACCCAGAAAACTACTTAATTCTATCCAAGGTAACTGTGGTTTTGTATATACCTGCCTACATACAATAGTGGCAATATGGCAATGAAGACCTCCACGTAAATCCATAATTGCTGTAAAATACTGGAAAAAAAAAACATTTTCCACATTCGATATAAGAAGGTATATTGAACACGAAACACTTTTAGCGAATTTTTGAAGAAAATTAAGCTATTGCTCTCGCCTCAAAATTTGTAGAATGTGAATTTTTGAAAAAATTTCATGCAGAAATCCGTTTCAGGCTATTCTGAATCATATTCTGAAGTTTAACGCATTTTTTTAAATGTATGTATGTATGTATGTATTTATGTATATATGTATGTGTCATTCCAGACGATAACTGTCCGTAGAATTGTGCTAGAAACTTCAAACAAATTTTAAAATGTTAAGGACACAAAACGAAAGTTCAAGTTCTTTGGCCAGCATGATCGGATTACATCTTCGGGTTGAAATTTTCAAAAATGTAGTCAAAAATTTCAAAATAGCCTGTTTTTTGCGATTTGTTGTGCGAAATAATTTTTTCAGCATACTAACATGTGGTATATTCGGAATCAGCGTAAAATTTCCTATAAGAATTTGTATCAAGTTTTTAAAAATTTCAAAGTTGAAAAATCAGTCAAAAATCGAAATAATGCCGTTCGCTAGTTGTAAAAATCGGTAATATTTGCATGAAACATTGTTTATCATAAAAATAATAATTAACATTTTCTTTGCACTCAAAAAGCTAAAATTTTAAAACAATTTAATATAATGTTAAATTGAGAAAGGAGAACAATGTTTTGAAAGGAGAACGCTTATTTGTAAATCGTTACCCCTAGCACGGGCATTGCCCATTAGGGGAACTAATTTTCTATATTTACATTATACTCCGTATTTACTAAGAGATTTTTGTGAAAATAAAGTTCATTTCATTTCATTAATACGATAACTTAGGAAAATTCGCTCATACGATCATGCTGCATGACTGGAACTTTTTTAAAGTGAAAACCATAGTTTAAACAAGAATAAATGAACATTTTGAAGTTTATTAGATCTCCTCCGTATCCAAACAAACAATTTATAGTAGTAGGAACTACCTATATTTCATACAACTGCTTGTAGTTTGTGGTTAAAGTGTTCACTATTTCTTCTCAATTGTGTTTCAGGTGAATTTACAAAATATGATTACGGAAATGCTAAAATGAATCTGCAGGTGTACGGATCGCCTACTGCCCCCAACTACGATCTGTCCAACGTGACTACACCACTTTTCGTTGTCTACGGATCTGTGGACAACATGGCTTCCTTCACGGTAAGTTTTCAACAACCATTTCTAAATCGTTGACTTTATTTGTGTCACTGGCTCTCACTCTACTATTTATGTACCATGAACTACTTACCTCGTACATCATTAAAAGATGAATGTGTGCTCGCAGGCTGTGGAAAGGAGCATAGCTGACATGGTGTCGTCTGCGGTGGAATCGCGGTTGCTTCCAGATTTCAACCACGTCGACTATCTGTTTGGGCGAGAGGCTCCCAAACGCGTGTACGCGCCCGTAGTTGAATTTTTCGACCGGATGACCGGCCAAGGAGACTTTGAGCTTTCCAAAATCAGCAAATCCAAATTCAAAAAAGCCAGGACACACGGGTGACCCAAAGACGATGGTCTTCAAAAAGCAGAGCGCTTAGAACAGCTTCATGCTTAATGCTTACCTACGTAGTTCAATTGCCTAGGTCGTAAAATACTGCTCTTAATCGGAAGATACAGCAATGTTGCGAGAGTTTTAATTTTTTAACTAAAACACCACATTATAAAACCAGTTCGTATCAGGAATCATTTAAGAATAATAGGTACCTACTTCTGTAGTAGTTATCTTACCACGAAATTTGGTTTCATAGAAAGCTAATAAAGCTTCATAAAATTTTAAAATCTCGGGCTGCCAAAATACATCAACGACACAAAAATTTTCGGTTTACTTTTGCTCCGTTTTGACATTCACCGCGGTCGAATCGGAAATCAATACTTAATCAAACGTACCAACAATTAATTATACAAAGAAGCGTTGGAACCGCTTCTCGCCAAATACCTATCACCACTCAAATTTCAAATTCCTACAACAAACGCGAGGTGCTGGTTGAAGATGAGCGGTGAGGATTTGTTAAAGGTGTCAAATACGATTTTCGATTGAATTGTAGGTATTAATAATTGTACATAATAATAATAGTAATTGAAAAGTCTGATTCTTATTCACGTTTAAACCTTCTATAATAAGCCCCATTTGCGAAACATAGGATCTCAACGGGAGCCAGATCAGCTCAGAAAGGTGATTTCATTGGACGCCAGAGTAAAACACTTCATTCACTTGAACACCGATACCTCTCAATAGAATTTATTTACTTAGGTTATAATTAGGCTGTAATTTCGAGTACGCACCATTGTTCTAAGAACTATGAATTTATAACTGCGTACGGAGTTTCATTTAGGTACCTATAATTAGGTCGCATTCTTCTCATTTTCTCGATTTTTGTTACTATTATTATTATAGATTGTGGGAATATCAACAACCTCGTAAAGTCGTGAACATAATTCTTTATTCAGCAAAACGAATGGTACAGATTTTGTGATAAGAATATAAAATGTAAATTGAGGTAACCATGTGTCGGTCACCAATGGTTTCCATCACATAGGTACCTGTATACATTTTTTTTAAATGGCAAACATTTTTCATAATAAAATTAAGAAGCTAACAACTCGCTTCGAACAATATTCGAATAATGAATTCATAAATGATATATTCGAATAATGAATTCATAATAAAATTCGAATAATATTTTCATTAATAATGAAAATATTCCGGTACTAAATTTCCTATTCCTGAAAATTACAGTTATAATATACCTACAGATATAAACAAAAGAAAACTCATATTCCGTGACGGAGATCTCATTATCATATCAAGGAGTTCTTGAGTGTGCTGCACGAATCTCTGCTCGTTTTTTTCATCTCATAA